>JBBHKE010000049.1:0-89509 GCA_037447655.1 Zygnema cylindricum | reverse complement strand
CTCCCTCTCCCCCCCCCCCTCTCCCCTCCTTATCTGTCCTTACCATCTCTTCTCTCTTCCCTCCCCCAGCATCTATTTGGTGTTGAATGAATCAGCAATCTCAGTGTTCCGGAGTACTACAAGCAACAAAAAACTTTGTCATCTACCTCCAGGACAATTTAATGTTGTTTTATTGTTTTTAAGGGTTTTTAAGGTGTTTTTACGGTTTGTTTTGATTTTTTTTTTAGTGTTTTTTTAGGGTATTTTAGGGTTTTCCACTCTCTCCTTTTTATCTTTGGTTGGTCAAATTTGTCGGTGTGGTGAGCGGTTCTAAGGTTCGGGCCCTCTTTCCACTAGTTTTTTTTTTTTTTCATTTTTTTTTTTGCTGTTGTATGTGGTTGTTGTTTTATGGATGACTTGTGCACTTTTTTCTTGTGATTTTGTGATCCCTTGATAGAGGAATGTAGGGATACTTTTTGTCCTTCTTGGTTGTCTCATCCGATCGGGTATGTGTTGGTACTTCTTTGTCATTTTGTGGTTGATTCATCTTTGTTTTTGTCCTTTTGGTGTATCCTGTGTGGTGTTTTGTCCAACTATTAACTCCAAGCAAGAATGCAACAGGATCCCACTCAGATGTACAAATGTGACAAAGGGTTCACAAGAGAAGCAAGATCACAATGAAGGTTGAAGTCTTCATCAGTAGGAAACTCAGCCTTGCAAGAAAGACAAAACTCAAAAAACTTTTCCAAACAGATTTTTTCTAGGTTAATGTTCTTAAAATCGTTAGTTACTGTGGAGAATGTTTGCCCCAATCTCAACTCAACCTTACCTTGTACCAATTGTTTTGGATTAGGTCAAAGTCATTTCTTTGACCGTTCAACCTATCACCAGACCTCTGGCTTACGACCCCAAGTTCTTTGTTACTTCAGCCTAACCTTGGTTAGAGGGAGTCCGCGGTAGACCTGGTTTGGTCCATCTTACGACACAATTCCTTGTTCCTATATCTTGCCATTTAGCTCGAAGTGGTAGGGTTCTTGGGTAACCCCATCTACGGCTGAGATGGTTTTTGAAATAAGTGTTTGGCGGATAGTGGATTTCTAAGGGTGAAGGAATTCTTCGTTGATCAATGTTGTGAAATGGCACAGTTCATCAGAGTACCACACAACGTTTGTCAACCGTGAACAAGGGAGAAGAATGCATAGAAACTAGTGTTGTGTATCGGTAGGGTTTTTCTGATAATCAATGTGTACCTTTCTTTTGCTTGCCGATAATTGATGTATTGGCACTAAATATTGACATAACGGTTTTTTATCGAGATAATACCTATACCGGGAACTATTTGCGATAATTGTACAGTTTGTACCCTACTACTGTACAGTTTATACCATTGTACTGACCCTCTGTTAGTGAGTTACACAGAGTACGGAATAGATTGTGACACGTGGCATTCCACGCTATATACAGTGAAAATAATAATACAGTATATTTTAAAGTACTATTATGTAGAGTTCTATACATTTTCCACTTATCGCCGATAAGGAATTTGTTGGTCTCGGAGCGATATATCGGGACCCCTGACCGTTCGATAACCGGAACTATTTGTATTGGTGTTATTGCGATAAATTTATCGTGATACACAACACAAATAAAAACAAGTAAATGACACGTGTCACAGAAGAGTGGCCGTTACAAAATACTGCAAATACCTAACCTAAATTAAGGGAGATCGAATGGTATGAGGCCACTCTGGATTTATAGGAGTGTCCAATTCCGAAACTGGCAAAAAGACACTGCTGTATGAATCTCATCGACGACCAGAAATTCGAATTGATTGAATGTTTGGACTACCTGACGCCACATCACATTGTCATATACAAACATTATGTTGGTGCTACCTCTTTGTACCTCTGTAAGTAATTAACTTTTAGTGTGTTAGGCGGAGTTGGGTTTTAGTACGGTACAATCTTTTAATTATATGTTAGATATTAGATAGCAATGTCAATATAAATTAAGAAACACCAGATTTTAGAGTAATTCACGAAGTGTAAGAGTTCGCCATTTAAGAAGAAGAAAGCTTTGCCAAAAGCGCAATTCTGAAGTAGGATATCTAAGTGATTCCTTGGTCGATTTTCGTGATTCTTTGATGATTGTGAAGAGTATGCCACAGTCTATTAAGTCATAATGAACATAGACAGAAGTCTCTATTTTTGGATTCATTGCTGAAGACCTGAATGGTCTGAAAAGTGTATCACCCGGGTAGTGTTACGCAATTCTGAAATGTCCCAAGAATCTGGAATCTGCAACAGTTCGCAGAAAACCTTAGAACTAGAAATTTAACCTAATCAAAACCTCGACATTAATTTGCATCGCAATATCCGATATGTTTCAAAGATTCTATACCCAATTGAAAGGTAAGTCGTAAACGTAACATAGCGACCAAAAAACAAAAAAGCCTCATGACGACCTCCTAATGCACCTTTTTGGGCACCTAAAAAAATTGACTCACGAATGACTGTGACCGGAATATCTAGATTGCGTACCAACGACAATGTATGTAAGACAATCAACAACCTCACGATATGGTAGATCGAGAGTATCTCCCTCGTCAAACTTCCAAATTCTTAGATTTGCATCAATGACGTACAAAGCAGTTTCCAGTGGAACATGGAAGACCGCCCTAAAATCCCCTTTCAATGTATAGAATTTGATTAAACTTGATGTTCACCTCTTTATCACAAATCATCTCAATTCCCAAAATATTGCAGACCTCGCTAAGGTACATAACCTTAAAGTGTAGCACGATATAACGTTTCAACTCATTAATGCATTCACGTTTGTCACTCGCTATTAAATAGCCATCCACTTAGACCAAAAATAAGATTTGGTTTTGACATTTTCTTATTGCTTACACGATTTAATTAGACGTAGTCGGTACAAAAATTAAGTCCACTAGGACTTTATGATGACTTTATGATGACGAAAATACCACGTAAGACTTACGATGAATCGGTCTCTCACAAGCACAATAAAAATAGTTTGTGTTAGTAAAGGGGGCTCTTCATGATTATTTGACCCGTAGATTATCGGATCTCCGAAGGTCGTTCTTTGTTTACACAGATTGGAGAAGATGTGGATTGGGGCAGAGGAGTTAGCAGAACACGATAGCACCGGAGTGGTGTGCGTGGCAGCCTTTGTTAAGTGGAGTAATAAGAAGGTTGAATCTTTAGTTATGATGGATAACTTGTGGCGGTGGTCTAGGGTATCAAAAATTTGGGGCCTCTTCTTATAGGTTTATGCTCACTTTGGCATAGATCATTAAACTCGTAAGTGAGTTATAAAGAATGGTAAGCTAACCGATAAATTGACCAGGTGGGCTTTTATTCTACAACAAGATGAATTCAACATTGTCTACTAGGTTGGGGAAATACATGTGATGTTCTGTGCATATATTCACATCCCTCCACATTGAACATGATAAGAGGTCGTCACAATGACAACTCAAACGTGGGGTAATATTGGTCAGAACCACTATAGCTACCTCCAAGATTCGAAACCTTTACGAGGAGCCCGCAATTTTCACCCTGGATTAATAGTGTTATTAATAGTGACAATTATAATAGTGGCCACTCTGGATAGTTTTTTATATTAAGTTCAATATGTACCTTTAAGTGGTATGATTGGTTTAGAGCTAACAAATCTTAATTGGTTGAAATTTTCTGGACCATGTGGCGTTAAGAGTATTTCGAGGCTGGTTAAGGTAAGTTTTGTGTAAATAGAGGTAGTGTTAGACATATTAATATTCCATTTCCTTACTTGGGACTAACCGTGTTTCAATAAATCTTTGTTTAAAGTTATGTGTATACGAGAAGCTTGGAATTGTTGGCATCCATTTCTTTTTGCCTTTTTCATCATCGCGTTATTATCGGTGTTGCATATATGATTAGAAGTTGTGGGTCGTACTCTTTTTGATAAGTGATTAGATCACTTTTTTATCCAAATGATAGATTCAAAGTGAGAGGAAAACAAGGACATTAATCGCCAACTCCTTGTTCCACCTTCAAGGGACGCCTTGGATTGACGAACTAGAGAATCACTCGCATTGTAAAGAGGGGTACCTACATTTAGGAGTGGCTAATTTTTTTAAGTCCTTTATGATTGATAGAAAATAAAACCTGATCTGGACACAAATTTTAATCAATGGAATCCTTTCCATGCCACCACACGCGGGTGCACAGAATCTGAGGATAGGTCCACTAAGAGGGCTTAATGGAGGCATGAGCGAAAAGGAATAGGGGGAGAAAATTACGTTTTTGGAGCCCCTCATAATATGAAAGGTGGGAGGAATGGTCATGGGAAGCGGTTGTCAAGCCCCAATGTAGGCAAATGGAGTCAGGTCTATCCTCTTCTAGTTTCAGGTGTAGAGAGGCATCGACTCCATTGGACTCCATTTGACTCCGTTTGGCTCAATAGACTCTATTTAAATCTATTCGACTCAAGTCCACGTTTTTAGACTCCATTAGACTATGTTCCATTCTATTCAACTCCATTGGACTCTATTCCATTGTATTCTAATCCATTTGAGTCCATTCGCCTCTATTTGACTCCATTCGAATCTATTGCAACACTAAACCATATTGCAAAATATAAATTCATTATATGTCACGTCGTTTCTCATCACATAAACAACAACGTTTTTTCAAAGTTTTCACTTCATTAAAGGGTCTAATATGCACGATGGAGGAATTATAATCACTTTGTTTTGTATCTCATTCTTTATTTTCTAGTCATGACTATAGGTACAGGTAGAGGGGTTGATGTTGAGAGGAAACTGCTAAAAGGAAAAAGATAAAGGAAGGAATGTGTAAGTCGAACCAAATTTGCAAAATTCAAATTACTAATTAAATGCTCACATTCTACATTTCTAGTACAAACAATAAGAAAAATAATCCTGCATGTCGAAATAAATTTTACTTTTTCGTTTCCCAAAGAAATTGAATGTCTATTACAATGACAATTTGATAATATACTTTTTGTCTTTCAAAGATAAAGTATAACAAAATGTAATAAAATGCATATAGATCCAATCAATAATTTCTTGGCATTACTTTTTTATGTCAAGCGAGTCTAATGGCGGACGACCTCATCAGGTCCATTGTAAAGAGGGTGTAAATTATCATCGTTTTCTCCATTATTTCTTCTTTTTTTGGAGATAAAAATAAAATATAATCCTCCACAAGTAAGCAACAAGGCGGAAACACCCCCGGTGACTCCTATCAGAGCGATTGTATTTCCTGGGGTTTTAAACGGAAAAAAAAAATGGAGTAATTTTGTGATTTTTCAGGATTTTCCATGTGCTCAGTGTTTTTAGAGTTGTTGGAATTATTTTAAGTTTTCATGGGGATTTTAAAACGTTTTCGTAGGAATTTAGGAACAGGAAGTATTGTTTAACATAAATGGAAAGAAAATTCACATCTACTTAATTGTTGGATTAAATATCAAGAAATTGATTTTTTTTTCTAACATGCATATGAACGAACAGCATTTTCTATGTTTAAGGTAAATGTTTGTACTTTACAAATTCCCTGCTTAAGTAAAGTATAGGGCTTTGGGTACAAAAATTGAACTGTTTAAATTTCAAATGCATGATTATTGAAAAGTTATGATTAGTTTGAAACAAACAAAAACTTAACACTCAAGGTTTACAATTGAATTTCATAAAATTAAGTTATATTATCCAATTTCTAGTCCTCTAGCACACATATTTCACGTCTAAGCATTGTTTCCACTTTAGAAAAATGAAAAGGAAAAAAAACACATTTCCTTGAAGTTTTTGGGTAAGATTTGTGAAAAACGAAGTGGCCTATGGGATGGTGAGAAGAGCGATGGTATGTGACAGTGTTGAGGGGTTGAGGAGGATAAGCGAGGGGAAGGAGGAATGAGATGGAGGGAGGAGGGTGGGAGAGGGAGGCATGAAGAGAGAGGAAGGAGGGGAGAAGAGGAAGGAGGGAGAATGGAGAAGGGAGGAGGGATGGGGGATGAGGGAGGAGGGAAGAGGGAGGAGGGAGGAGGGAGGGAGGAGGGAGGAAAGAGGAGGGAGGAGGGAGGACGGACGAAGGAGGAGGGAGAAGGGAAGAGTGGGGAGGGAGGAAGGAAAAGTAAAGGGGGAAGAGCGTTGAGCAAGGAGAGAGGCGGATGAGGAGGTGGTGGTGAAGTAATGCTTGTTTAGTATTTCTTAATATTATTATATTTCTCAGATCGGCTGATATGCATAGTGAAAACAAGGAAACGCGGGGAGACCTGGAGTAGGTGTTGGAGTGGGCTGGGTCCCCAGATCAGAAGGATTTAGCCATTGGGGAGGAGGAGTCGTTGGTGTGGGCTGGACACCGGGGACGGAAGGATTTTGCCAATGGGGAGGAGTGGTTGTTGGAGTGGGCTGGACCCCCGGATCAGAAGGATTTGCCCAAGGAGGAGAATAAGTAGTCGTTGGAGTGGGCTGAACCCCTGGAATGGAAGGATTGTCAAAAGGGAGCAGGAGGGTTGTTTAGGACAGTACCTAAAGAAAATGCTTAAAAGGGATTTTGGAGAGGATTTTCGTGGGCTTTCGAGGGGAGAATTTGCTGGAGGGGAGGAGTTGGAGGAGGTGGAGGAGGTGAGTAGGGAAGATGACTTGAATTTAAATAAGCTTAAAATGTACAGTGAAATTTTGATCTCATAGTTTTTTTTTTGACACGATTGGTTTACTGCAGAAGTGTTTTTTGTAAAATAAGTTTAACTCACGCAGAAGGGTTTAAATTGAGCTGGAGGCACCATAAGCTTGTGTTTGTGGAGGTTTGTTGGAAAACACAAGATTATTCGTTTCAGTATATATTTTGTGCAAAGTTGATAGCATGCAAATTTTTCTTAACACTAAACCCCTTCTATGAGTTTTTATTTAATATCTCAAGTTCAGATTTATGATTACTTCACATTTATACGTTTTTGCTCAACACAATATCCATTTCCAAATTTTTTGACTTACAATTATAAAATACCAACCAGATGAAAAATATGTTAGAAGAGTTTCTTATTGATGGCCCAAGAGCAACCTCTAACCCTTGATAAAAATTTCTATTCATGGATTTAATAACCACTTCAAACTATACAGTTTCCATATTCAACAATTTTTTTCTGAAAAATATACGATTTTCGATTAATAACTGGATATTCAATTCAAATATTTAAATTATTAGAAGTATAATTTGCAGCCTAAGTAGATGAACAAAACTCAATCAATAAAACAAAATTGCGGGCTATAGTATCCTTTTGCATCTTTCACTAATAAGAAATTTACTGGCCATAAATTATTGCCATGCACAGAGATACTTCCATGAAAATTCCATTGAGCATGCATGGAAAAATAAGGAAAAAAACACGACAATTGTTTTGAGTGCGGATCTTGTTAAAAAAGAACATACATTTGCAAATAAACCCGCTCGCCTGATTGTTGTATCCTTCGTCGCATGCACATGATGTCCCGTTCGTGCCACTAGAGCAAATACCACCTCCCCCACAAGTGCCTCCTGGTTGGGTCGCATTGCAAAACGCTTCGCATTCGCTCTTACTTCGCTGTCGGTCGGACGCACACCCGGTTGGGAGGCTTGAGCCAAACAGGCAATTATTTTGAAGCCTGGAACAATTTGGTTGCCATCAAGTCAGTCAAATTTCTATATTTGTATTTTTTTAATGAACACTAGGAAAAATAAAATAATTTTTGCTTTTAACAACGTGGTTGCCATCAAGTCAGTCAAATTTCTATATTTGTATTTTTTTAATGAACACTAGGAAAAATAAATTAATTTTTGCTTTTAACAACGTTAATGCAGTGAACTAAATTTCCCGATAAACCATTTCTATTTAAATTTCTCTGATGGTACGTAGCACATCCATAGTGTTATGTGGCTTACAAGAGTTCGAGGGATGTCAATTGACCGATGGACGATGGAATGCTTCCACTCAACTTGTTGTTATATAGCCATCTGTGACACCGGCCATCCGTAAAACCAGGCCATCCGTAAAACCATTTATAGAAAAAGAATCAAATACCAAAGGAAGAAGACATAAATATTTACAATTTTCTCACACACAATCAATCATAGTTGTTCACATACACCCTCTTTTCCCCCTCGCTTCCACCGCTAACCCCTCACTGGGGCTGTCACAATCTACCACTTATGTCTTTTATGCATATGTATACGGATAATAAACATGTATATATGCTTACATCCTATCACTTACCCCTCCTTTTTGCCTTCCCTCTTTTGCTTCATATAAAACATCCTATTATTATGAGTAAAAGAAAAATAAAACAAAATAATAATAATTATAATAATGAAAATTAATAGTACCCGTATAATAATAGTAATAACAATAATAAATTGGAAAACAATTTTTAAACCAATCGAAAAACTGAAATGAGCTAAGAAGTAGAAGGAAACAAAATTTACTGCAAAAAGTAATATTTCCACTTGCCATAAGTTTTACCAAGATTCCCCCAACTCACTTCTCTTTCAATAAATAAATTATAAAATCCGGCCAACCAAAAAAAAAAAATAAGACCTGGTAAAAATTAGGCGAAAAAAATACGCAGTTGTCAAATGTAATATTACCACACCACAACCATCTCATTTATGATTCGGTCCCCTAAACCCCGCTTTTCTTTGTCTGTCATAGTAATTAGGTTTTTTTTAAGCCTTAGTTCGAAGAAAAAATAGGAAATGTAAAAGAAAAAAAATCAAATATAGCCACTTCATCATAAGATAAAAGTAATCTAAACGCCTTTCCTTATGCAAAGAAAGAGCATTTTCAAAGATCTGCAAATTTGTAACTAATAATATTTTTTGTTTTTATTTATTATTTTTTAAAACGAATGTTTATTTGCTAGAATTTTACATTTTTTTTATAATTATTTATTAGTCGTCACCATTATTTTCTATTATTTTATATTATTTGTTATTTTTGTTGTTATTGTGACTTTTGTTTAACATTACCAATATTGTAAAATTATAAAGTGTAAGAATTTAAATGATCAATTTATTTTACTTCCTAACCCACTTATAAAATAAAGGTCTTATTGGTTTTAGGTGACTTGTATTAGCTAATAATTTTAAAGAATATTTTTTGTTATTAATAATTATTATTGTTATTTTAATTTTATCTCATAGTTGATATTATATATTTTTTTATTATTTTAAGTTAAATTTTTACAATTTTCAATGCACGGAATAACTTTCACAAAAATATTTAAATTTGAGGGTTCCTTTTTATGCATAACAAAACCATAATATTTCTTTTCTTACAAGCGATGGAGGGATGTCAGTTGACCAATAGATGATGGAATACGTCCACTCAACTGGTTGTTAGATAGATATCTGTGACACGACGTATCCGCAGAATCAGGAATAAAAAAAATCAAATATCGTTAGAAAGGAAATAATACCAATTTACAATTTTTTCACATAAGAGCATGTACGACACCCCCTCTTTTGCTGAAATCCATCACTCATTTTTCTATTTTTATTTTGAAAAAAAAAAAAAAATATAAACGATTTTCTACAAAATTAAAAAATGATGAAAAAAAACTCTCTATAAATCATGCCGAATTTCAAATGAAAAAATACATGTTTCTACAATATTTCCCCCACACATACAAATTTTTAAAAATAACGAATGCTTGTATAATTTTGCCTCTTGTGCCCTCGTCCTTTTGATTTCAAGCCTTTGCTTCCCATTATGAAAAAAACCGCTTAAAAAACAATCTGCTAAGAATTAGAGGAGAAAGAAAAAACACTTATGCAATTTATTCACACAAAATAGATTTGGTTTCGCTCTTCATCCTCCTCTTTTTATTGCATAGAAAAATAAAATACAAACCAATAAAAACACTCATCAAAATATAAAACGAAAATTCATATTTGTTAAATTTTATCCAGATTTCAACCAAAATCCCCTCCGGCCACCGGCCCCGTCTTTTCCCCTAGCCCCAATAGCCCACTCATCTTCTCCCTACTTTACTTTATAAATTCACTTATTTTTTTTTTTAAATAAAAATAAAAAACAATTAAAAACTCTTTATAGCAAGAAAACACTTCCAAATTAAAAAAAAATCTTAAATTTTAATGTAAAACAAAAGACAAAGTTTATTTATTTATTTACTTTTTATCGAAAACAAAGTGTTTTTCCAAAAAAAAAATATTGAAAAGTAAAAATTAATATCAATTATTAACATTAAATGTTTTTTATTGCTTATATCTATACAAAATCTTCATTTGATTATATTTTTTTGTTATTTATTATTATGCTTATCATTCGGTTTTTTTTATTATTTAATAATAACTAAAAGTGTATATTATTTCTTTATTTTTTTTCTTTGTCGTATCTTTGTTGTTACATTAATATTTTTTTAAAGTAGTGCGAACATTATTATTGATACTTGTTATTATCTTAATTTTAAATATGGATTAGTACTAGCTCTTATTGTTCTTGATAATATACATTATTGATTAGTTATCATTTTTTATTTTTTATTATTTATTACTATTATTATTTCATTTTTTTTTAATGATTATAAATACATCCTTATTTATAAATATACGTTTATGCAAATAAATATATATATATATATATATATATAGATATATATATATATATGTATATACATATAAATATATGTATATATGTATATATATATATATATGTATATTATATATATGTATATATATACATATATATTACTAATATCTTTTTATCATTTCATTTATTTGTTAATGTTGTTTTTACTATTTGTTGTAAGTTATAAATATATGTGTTATTTTGAATTTTATTAGGTTTTTATGGCTTATTTATATCATTTAATTAATATTTGCCATCATTTACATAAGTATATGTTCTGGTTGACTTCTGAACTTTGATATTTTACTGGCATTCTCTCTTTATTCTTGATCTCTTTTCCGATAACTGCTTATGCACAAATGCCTTAACCTCAATACTACTCAATTCCTTTCATAAATAAATAAAAAATGTCGCAAAATCACAAAAAAAAACCTTTAAAACAAAGAAAGAAAATGTCAAATTGTTAAATGTTATTTTACCACACCAAAACATTATTTTTAACGATTGACTCAGTCAACCCCTTTTTTTTCTACAATTAATATTTTTTGAATATATACAAAGGTTTTAATTAAAAAGAAAATATAAACTTTAGAAAAAAGAAATTAAAAGATAAAAATAGAAATACATTTCTTCTCATTTAATATAAGTTGATTATGAAGAGCCTACAAATCTATAATTATAATATATTACCAATAATTTTCAAAATTATATATATATATTTTTTTTTATTTATTGATTGATAAAATATTTAGAAATGTTTTATTTTTTATTTTATATATTATATTTGTTATTGGTCACAACATTGTGTATTATCTGTACTCTGCTGTTTTTTGTTAATGTATATTATTTTTATCATTGCTAATAATTTTGAAATAATTGTTAAAACACAAGTAGCACTTATTTATATGATTACTATATTAATAAATATGATCTAAAATCTAATTATGCATTCGGAAACTAGTAACATCTAGGTATTCAAAAAATTGAGCTTGAATTTTTGGATAAAAAAAAATAATAATAATAAAAAGTATATTGATGGTATTAATGATAATTATAATAATAATCATCACAGAAATAATAAATAATCATAATAAAACCCATAATAATAATTACAATAAATCTGTGCCAAAATAAATATAGAAAATCAAAGAATAATTAAAATGATGATAAAAACAAAGGTTTTTGCCACACTTTTCCCTCCCGTTTTTCCTTCATAGCATAAAAAGAATTAATGGCCAAAAAAAAATAAAAAAAATCACTGAATAATAGAAGGATAAATACACATTTTTCTAATTCCAAGCTTTTTAATGTATATCTATTTCAATTACTATACCCTCTCCCCCTTCCTCCTCACTTACACCATCAAGTCACTTTTATATTTTATGTTTTTATACTATTTAAACAAAAAACAGATTAGAAAGCTTTTTCTTACAAAATTAAAAAACGTCTAAGAAAAAAAATATTAAATATCAACATAATTAAGTTATTTTATAATCGCCTTAAAACGTAAAGATTTTATCAATTATAATGACAAGTGATTATTGTTAGGTACTAAATTTAAAAACTAATTTTTTATTTTTTGTTATCGTCATACTGTTTTTATTTTATCTCGTTCATTAAACTTTGTTTTTTTTGTGTAAGATTTTATATCTTTATTGTTATCAGTAACTAATTACTAAATTACATATTTTTATAGTATTTATCAATTGTTTCATTACTATTAATTATTTTTACAGTTTATAAAAATACTCTTATCATTATTATGTATGGTGAGACATTTGGTAAACATTAGCAGCTCAACATCTCAATAAAATTTTGTATCTTCAAAGTAAATAACTGAAAATACAGAAAATAACTCAAAGAAAAATAGAAACACAGGATTAATTGTGCTAACTTTCAAATAACATTGAGCTAAGTTTTCCACAATCTTTTGCATAATAGAACTGTAGTATTATGTGTCTTACAAGCGTTGGAGGGCTGTGAGTTGACCGATGGATGATAGGATACTTCCATTCAGTTGGTTGTTTTCCAGATATTTGAAACAACATTCGTGAAACCAAGCATAAAAAAAACTGAAAAAAGTCCAAATGTAAAAAAAAAAAAAATCGTATCAATTTAAACTTTCCCACACAATCACATTTGTATGCATGCACCCCTCCCTCTCCGTTTTTTTTTGCAACCCGTATTTTCTTTGCTATTATCTACCAACCTTTTTATTCCAGTTTAATTACAGATAAATTGAAAAAGAAATCAACCTAACCAGTTTTCAACAATATATACCAATACTAGGAAATAAATGGTAAAACCAGAAAAGTATTTTTGAATCACATCAAATGTAAAACCACAAAATACATGTACTTTAACATCTCCTTCACAGATGTAAATGTATGTGAATAATCAATTTATGTGTGCACATATATATGTGTATATATATATATATATATGTATATCGTATCATTTTCACCCTTTTTTTTTGCCCACATTCCCTTGCTTCACATGAATTATAATATTTAAAATGATTATAATAAAAATTACAACAAAGTAATGATCGGCAATCCCAACAAAAAACAATTTTATAAAAATTGGAAAGAAAAGTGTAACAAATTCAACACATGGCTTTTGTCGAGCTTCTTGCCCCGCTTTTTGCTTTGCATAAAACAAAAGTTTGCAAACCAGCAAAATCAAAAACTCATAAAAATATAGATGGAAAAATACGCGTTTGTTCAATTCAAACTTTCAAACCAATTCTATTTCAATCACGATCTTTTCCCCTTTTTAAGCCCCACGAGCCCTCCTCGCTACTCTCCTAGGAGGAATTTATTTAAATTTTTATTAATTTCTTTTTTAAAATGTAAACAAAGGACAAACAAAAAACTTTACATGAGAACACCTTCTTTTTATGTCAATATAAGATTTAAATACAAAGATTATTTAAATCCATTTTCTTTCGAGAAAAACAATATTAATTGCAGCTGTATTTTTGGTTATAATTAAAAATAATGAGGTTTAATAACTAAATTGTTTTCTTTCTTTTGTAAGTCATGATTATAGGTATTAATATTTAATGTAATTTGTGTTAATTTATTATTATTAGCTTTAATAGGTCGTTTTTGTTTTTATACGTTATTGTTACATTTACAGTTTTTATTATTTTTTGTTATTATTTATTATAAAACATCAATATTGTATGTTATTGTTATTTTTTAATATTGTTATTATTAAAGTTTTTCCTCTATTAAAATTAGAATTGCTAAATTTTTTATCAAATAATACTATTATTGCTTTGATATTGTTATTGACATTATTATTGTTATTGTTTGTAGAAGGTAAGGGCATGTTGAGCGAAAGAGAGAGATATTGGAGAAAGATATCCAAGATGAAAGAGAGAGGAACCGTGGAAAAGAAGAACAAGGAAGCAAAAGATAAGACAAAAGGAGACAAGAAGAATACAAAAGGAGAAGCACAGTGGAGAAAAAGTCTTCTCATTATAATCGGTTAAATTTGAATGTACAGAAATGAACAAGCTAAGTATTAAACCTAACTCTAGATTTAGAGTGGACTAGGTACACAATGTTTAGAAAATAATCGAAGCCGCAAAGGACAAAAAGGTATAACTAGTGACGGCCAAAGACAAAGTCGGTGGACGGCAAAGTTAAGGACAAAAGGAATATTTAGTACAAGGAATCTAGGATGAAAGATTCATTTAATAGACAATAAATGTGGTGAACGTACACTTCGTTGTTTGTATTTTGTGAAATGACGAGACGGCTAAGTGACGCTTTGCTAATCAACGCGACAAATAAATACAATGATTACAAGTTGCAAATAGATAGTACTAACGGTATTTGTACATTAACAAAAAATGATTTTTTTGAGTAATAATTACAATATCAGTATTCGTTACTAATTTTTAAAATTATTTTTTAGTGTTAGCTTTTTGTGATTTTTGTTTTTATTTTATCATATTTTTTATAATTTATTATTACTTATCTTTATATTTGTTGTTTTTAGTTATCATTAATTACGTTATTGATGATTACTTTTCCACGATCAATAATTATTATTATATTTTATGTAATTATTTTCATTATTAATAATGTTTATGATCCTAACGAGACATCTGGCAAAAACAGCATCTCAACATTTCAAATAAAAAACTTGAATCAAAATAATAAAATGAATATCCAATAAACAACAAAATAAAAAGAAAAAAAATCAAATTATTGTGCGAACTTTCAATAAATAACCAATTCAGATTTTTATTCTTTGATGCTCGGTACTATTTCTACAAGAAAACATTTCTATTTGAAGTGTTGTTTTTATGAGTAGCATAGCCATAATGTTTTGTACCTTACAAACGTTGGAGGGATGTCATTCGATCGATGGACGAAAGAATGCTTCCACTCAACTGGTTGTTATCTAGATATCTGACACAGCCCGCAAAACCAATTATGGAAACTTTTGAGAAAAAATGAAATATTGATATAAAAACCATATCTGTTTACAATTTTCCAACACACAATCGCATTCATTATACGCCCTATTCCCTCATCTTTTCCGGTAACCCCCCTCCTTCCACCCTTTTATCCGCTGTCACTTTTTTTTTCTAGAAAAGTTAAAAAAAAAAAAAAACAAACAATCAACACAAGCAATTTTTTTATATAGATGTTCAAAAAAGAGAAAAATGATCAAACTAAAAATATTTATAAAGCATGTCGAATCAAAAATCAAAAGTACATGTTTCTTGAAACACATATAATAAATATCTGTATATTTACACCTTATTTGTTGCACCATCTCCCGTTTGCTTTCCCGCATTCACACGAATTATTTATTTCAAACGAAAAAAATAATAGAATACAACAACAAACAAAATGATCGGCAATACCAATATAAAATCATTTGCTTGAAGATTGAGGAGAAAAATAATGCAAGTTGCAATGCTTCTACTCCACATGGCTTTTGTCATAGCTTACCCCTCCCCTACCATAGTATAAAACAAAAAAATTGCAAACCTAGGATTCAAAGGCATAATTGTGCATTTTTCAGTGATATTGTCTGGTCAATATCTTTAAGTTTATTGGGGCCGAGGGAGTCGACCAGTGAAAGGTGAAAGAGTGAAAGTGCACTTGAATCATTCTCTTTCTATGCAGTCAAGGCAATTTTTGAGGTAGAATAAGTGGGCAACAGTTGACGCAAGGAGGACTGGCATAACATTGTCACTTGTCCGAAGATCTTTCCAACGAAAGAATTTGAAAAGTCCAATCAAAGAAAAAATTTCTTTAAAGTTTTCAGACAGTTTGACACACACGGGCTGGTTGACCCATGACTTACTTCTAGAGAGGTCATAAAGGCCAAAACAAGGGAAAACTAAACGATAGAAAATAGGTCCAAAATAGGAAAGGACCAAGAGAGGTAAAGCACAAATTGGAAATATTGACAAAATAGGAAGCCAAAGGAGAGACTTTTTGTTGAGTTTGTTCTCGTTATTGTTTATTTTACAAATTCAACAAAAATGTATTTATTAAGAAAATTAAAGAACCAAAAGCCGTAAAGACACTTCAAGGTAGATTTAATCCTAGGTGTGACTAGTATAGGTAGACCTTTATTACGCCAAAAAGAATCACGGAGTAAAAAGATTTCACGATGAGAATCTGTTGAATATATACACAAACAATTAGCGTAAAACATAGAGTTGCAATAGAGTACTCGACTTGTAATGTAGCATTTAGGACCTAAAGGATGTGAAACTAGGCATGAGCTTTAATAGAGCTTCGATATCTTGTTATGTTGGACAAATTGTGGAAAAATGTACAACCTTGCATCTATTACACAAATATGTTTGCTAATGAGTTTGGTTATACGGAATGTAATTGGAAAGCTGCAAAATTTCATTAAGTAGTACACAATATTTCACATACGAACATAGAATTCCTTATGTATATGGGAGAATCCTTAATAATCCGTATTATAACAACAATTGAAAAGTCACAAGGATGTTTGTCTGGCCGGTCAAATTCCCAATTTTTTAAAGTATGTCCAAATCAAATATTCACATCGTGATATTTAAGGGACAAACAAATTGAACCCTGTCAATGTTCTTGCTAAATTTGGAACCACATTGTTTTGTTAGTTCGTCACTGGTTAAAAAATCACTTCGCCGAATCAATGGTGGTGTCACGCTACGGTGGTGGATGCCAAATTGACGTTTAAGTAACAAAACTATCTCACTTCAAAACTGGTGACCAGCTAACTAATCGTAGATTCTTAGCCTTGGCCTTAAACACGACGTTTTTTGGGAAATTAATGGCCAGGTGCCAAAAAGGTAAAACATGCATTTCTCAAGAAAACCTATACTTTGGAAAAACTCGTACTTGTAATAACTCAAGAAAAGAAAAAATGGGCCGGAATTTTCTTCAGAATCGCACTTTTCTCTTGTCTAAAATTATGCAATTTTAAAGAGCTAGAACATATGGTTGTAGAACAAGGTACCTCCACGTTGAGCCAGTGTAAGTTCCATATGACAATCAAACGTTGTGGCCTTACGCCTTATACTAAGTTGAATGTTCAACATATTTCACAATCGATTCAAGGTCATTCCTTGATTCTTTCCCGGATACGTTTTAGAAAAGGCATGTCGACGTATTTTTAACAACATTTGAAATATTTGCAACCTACTAGAGGTGTGGGGCACACAAAACATTTCTAAGGGGGGTTTAAAAATTCAACTGCAATATGTTCAACATTTGTTGGATAGACAAAGCGTTATTTTTTTAGCATGCCTAACAATCAGTATTTCTCTAGATTTTCAAACAAAATCGTCTTAAAAGTATCATCAAAATTTTCAAGGGAGAAAATATAGAAAAAACTCGTATATAAATGAAAAAATTAGAGCTGTATTGGTAATAAAAAACACTAAATTACTATAAATTCAGAAATCTAAGGTATGTAATTTTCAACCAAATGTTGTTGCTTCCTGTCTCTTCATTGGAGGTTGTTGCATCACGAGCCACATTGGGCCGCAACGCAAATATGCAATCCTGTGCGTGATAATTCATGGGAACCTCTGGAGTCTTTATCGAACCTTTCACTATTAGTGTTTATGAGGAAAAGAGGCCCAGCTACCAAGACCTTCCCGAGAAATCGCTAGCTCACCGTCAGTTGTCGAGACCAGCGGGAAAACATTCCATGGTAAGATGAGTTATTCTTGTAGACAATTCCTAAACAGGACATATGTCTGGTTACATCGTGGAATCAAGCAGTTCAATTTTGCTTTTTTTTGTACCAACTGAAGGATCTTACACAAAATGTAGAGTGCAAAAGAGAGCGTAAGCATTCAAAAAAGATCACAAGAGAGAGCAGTCCACGAAAGCCAATATATTCCAACTTTTCTTCACAAAGATTAACTCTCCCTCTCCCTTTACGCTTCAATATGTAGACTTTTAAACGAAACGTCACTTCTTCAAACTAAACGAAACAACAAATATAAAGTGAGCACTAAGCACCTACTAATCAAATCGTGTCTATATGCGAACCACCAAGGTACTAAAGTATTAAATAACCATACACTTCAAACGAATTATTTTGACTTAGTCGTCGCCAAACACAATCTATGCGGGACAAAGAATCTACATAAGAATCCAAAAACAAATCAAAACACAAACTTAAATTAAAGACAAACAAGATAGCCGTGCGACGAACAATTCCCCTCTCAAATTTGCAATCATTAAACAAGCCCCAATTAAGGTCTCCCCCTCTGTAAGACATCATGAGACGCAAGCCGCAGCTGCAGCTTTAGTAGGCATATCCGCAGCTTCATCCAAAGTAGATATGTACAAAAATTGGAGACCAAAATTTCGCACAAAATGCCACTGAATCTTTATATGCTATCCTTTTATGAAAGATAGGATTCTTCACCAATGCCATCGAACTCATACTATCACAAAAGATTTTCAAAGAGTCAAACACTAATTCACCAAGCATCTCCTTATTCCAAATCGACGCTTTAGATGTGTGACACGCCGCCATGCACTCAGTTTTGGTTGAAATTAATGCGTCAATAAGCTGAAGACGTGAACTCTAAGAAACTGCCGCGCCGCCATATACAAATGCATAAGCGGACGTTGACTTTTCTGTATCAAAGTCGGCGTCCCGATCTGCGTCACGAAATCCAACGCACTTCAACGACGCCTGTCGTGATTGAAACAACAATCTAATTTCAATAGTACCTACAAGATATCCAAAGATTCTCTTCACGGCCTCCCAATGATTCTTCTTAAGCGCTTGAAAAAATCAGCTTCAAAACAACAATCTAATTTCAATAGAACCTGCAAAACATCAAAAACTTCTCTTCACGGCCTCCCACTGAATCTTCTTAAGCAATTGAAAAAATCCTGACTGAAAAATCGGCTAACTTCTCTTCACGGCCTCCCACTGAATCTTCTTAAGCAATTGAAAAAATCCTGACTGAAAAATCGGCTCACGACAGAAACCGCGGCTAAAATACTCGGTCACATGGCCACACTTAGATACATCAAACTCCCAACGGCCTCGCGATAAGGCACGTGGACCCTCCCCTCCTCGAATTTGTCATATTGTATTTTAGGATCTAGTGGCGTCAAAACTGGCAAAGAATCGAACATAACAAATTTCGTTAGTAGTTCTCTGTAATACTATAACTGCATCAATTTAATATCCACATTATCAAATATTAAAACTTCCACGCCAAGAATATATCGTACGTCACCCAATTTTGTCACTCTAATATGTAGACGCAAGTACGTTTTTAATACCTTGATTCGCGTCAACTTGTCAGAGATCATTAAAACCTCATCCACATGGACAAAAAATATAATTTGGGCCTCCATTTCACCTTTGACGTAAACGCCAATGTCATAAATAGTACGCACGAATCCAAATTTATTCAACACCTTATGTAAGCGCAAGTACCAAGTCCTTGGCGCTTGCTTAAGTCCATACAAAGACTTTCGCAAATGCCATACTTTCCCCTCCTTCGATATTACCCCATCTGAAACCTTCATGTAAACTTCCTCCTCTAAATTACCATTTAAGAATGTCGTTTCCACGTCCATTTGGTGTTCATGCTTATTATCGAGAGCGGCAATAGCCATAAACATCCTCAAAGAATCAAACCTCTCAAGCCGTGCATATGCTTGGGTTTAATCTACTTCTTCTTTTTGTTAAAAACCTTTTCACACTCACCTAGCTTCACAATTTCCTCCGATGCACCAATTTTAGTCTTAAAAATCCACTTCGCATCAATAACTGTTTTCCCTTCCGGTAGGCTTACCTCCTCAAATGTACGATTATGGATTATAGATTGAAATTCCCTATCCGATGCCGGTTTCCAATGATTCTCCCTATCGCACGATTTTTGAGCTTCAGTGTACGATTGCGGATCGTCCAACAAATTTTCACACAATGATTGCTTTATGTGGAAGTTTTCCTCCCTTGCTGTCGAAATATAATAATTGGAATTTTCCACATTTTCCGTTCCATCAAAGGAGAGACGAGCCGGTGTCTTTCTATTATTTCTTGCATGCTTTTCCGCGGCTCAAATTATTTCTCTTTTTCCGATTCTTCCTCAATATCACTCAATCCAGTCGACTTAGAAGTCAAAGAAGATTTCCGAGTGTCTGAAGACATTCAAGAATTTTTACTTGGAGAATCTTCTCCAATGTTATCTAAATTTAAAATTTCCACAATTTTCCCCTTCTCACTTGTAACATTGGAGGTGGATTCCGATTCAATTTCCAAATCCAAACATTCAACATCATTAACATCACCAATGTCAAATTCCTCATGAAAGTCAAAGTTCGAATTCCACTTTGCCGATCAAGAAATTGTGGATAAAAGATCCTTATGATAGTCCACATTACGAGATTCCTCAATGACATTGCGAATTGGATCATAGATCCGAAAAGGGCTTCTTTTAGAGCTATGACCAACAATATGTTCACTCCGATTCCGCGACGCAAATTTCCCCTTCTTTTTTGAGATTGAACATAAACCGAAGCACGACACACTCAAATCCGAATGTGGTGAAAAGTAAGTTTGCAGCTATTCCACAATCTGTACGGAGTTTTCTCACCCGAAATTGATGTAAGCCTCCTATTACAAATGTGATTTGCGGTCAAAATTGCATCTCCCCACAAATTAATGCTTTGACCGGATCCGTGAATCATAGATCGCACCATCACTTGAAGTGTGTAGTTTTTCCTTTCCGCAATGCCATTGGATTCTGGTGAGTAAGGTGCCATGTATTGATGCATGATCCCCCACTCCTTACTATAAGCATCAAAGACAATCGATTCACTTCCATTATCAGATAGAATAGATTTTAGTTTTCTTTCACATTGCCTTTTGCCCATCACATGCCACCCTTGGAATCTTTCAAATTCCTCGGATTTGTGTTTACGGAGCATTTCCCATGTGAATCATGAGAATCCATCCACCACCACCATAATGTATTATTTCCCACAAATTGGTTTCGGTGTCGCTTCTCCATATAAATCGATGTATACCAATCCAAGCACATGCTTTGATTGATAGAGCGTAATTTTGGTCGTATGTGGCTTTCGAATTTGTCTCCTCTTACTAGACTCATTACATCCATTAATTTTCTCTCTCAATACGAAATCTAATCCCCTCACACTCCAATTTTCAATCATACGACGTAGGCTTCCCTATGATGTGTCACACATTCGATGGTGACACAACGTTAGATTGCCTTTTAATTCAGAGATTTGTAAGATAATATCGGTAGATATTGAGGGGGATTTTGGCCGACGTCATAACAGGCTGCTATGCATTCAATTTGTCACTTATTCTTCGCCGATTTGTATGCTGTGAGATCGTACAATATTTATTGTCAAATCGCCATATGCAACTACGCTCTCGCTCGCTCGCTGAATATGTGGAACACTCAAAAGGTTTACTGAACCAATAGGTATGTACAAAACGTAAATTAATTTGGTTTGCGTCACTTTTTCAAATCCGCGTGGGTCTAGAAGTGGAAGATCCAAATGTACATTACCAACTGTATCAATCAAATCACTTTTCCACTTGTTACAGTGCTTTGTTTTGGGATCGTCAGTTGACGTATGTTGTCAAAAATTGACGAGTGAAGCTTCAGTACACACTTCCTGCGAAGCTCCAAAATTTATGATCCACTAATTTTCTTGTTGCATGGCACTAGCCTATAAGTTAAGGAACAAGTTAAAGACTTCAAAAGTATGCGCTCGTTCGCCTTTTTAAAAATTTCCATCCACCATAACATATCCTCTTCCTTCACCATGGCGACCCCACGACCAACGAGGCCTCCAAGACGGTTGCTGCCGCGACCACCATTTTTGTCGTCGCCTTATCTACCACCGCCGCCTCCATTTTCCAATTTTGGATAACATCGTGGGCTTATGTGGCCCTCTTTGCCCCAAAAATGGCATTGCCACTCCTAATTCGGAAAAGATGCCGCCATGTGGCCAAATTTGTTGCACTGAAAGCAAGCAATATTGGTTATATTTTAATTTGCGGGCTGGAAATGAGTTTTCTTGGCCCTTTGTTGTCCTTTTCCCCCTCTTCCTCTCGGATTTCCTCCTTTTCTCCCTTCTTTTCCCCGAAGATAATTTATATCCGGAGTTTCGGTCGACGTAGCAATAAGAGTACCGGCTAGTGGAGTTCCTCTCAATGAACTTGGGGAATTTGCCTCGGTCGACTTAAGAAAAGTAATGATTGAATCCAAAGTATTGTAATCCCTCGATAAAGGGATGTGTCATTTTTTCCAACAAGGCATGAATGAAGAGCGATGCCTTATCATTCGATTCAAAGAGCTTTTGCATATTTGTGACTTGGTCGACAATTATGTTTAACTAATTATTGTTAAATTAATGGCTTATGTCAAAGAGCAGACAGATTGACACGTGGTAGGTCTCCAGAGGTTAGCAAAGGGAGATGCGAAAAATCCATTACGTCGGACATAGAAAATACATCGATTTCATTGGTGTTTACAAATGCCATACAGATCGTACAATGGCTAGTGTACCTTCTCTTGTAAAAATTGTAAGTTACAGTATTCTGATTGGTAGATAGGTCACTAGATACGGGTTATAAGTAGAACTTTAGAACTTAGGAAGTTTTCTATTACCTCTCTCCTAGAGAGATTCTATATTTGTTGACTTTGATCAGCCATAACATTCCGCTCAGGTGAGCGTTTTCAGTGATGCCTTTGTAGGATCTTAAGCAAAAGAGTTTCTCTTAAAATAATTCATAAAACATAAATCATTACACAGCGGAAGCTCATAAAAGACAAGAGGAATATTCAGCCAAAAAGATTTTTAAGTGTTCTTGGCCGAAGCCTCTTTACATCATGTCTCTTCTCTCTTCTCTCTCTTCACTCTTCTCTTTAAATAATCTCTACTCCAATATAAATCCTCTATGATTAATTGGTTGATTAATTAATACTGTGCACATATACACTGCTACCTATATATACTCGCTACTCTACACTAAGAGACAACAAGATAAGACAAGCAGAACTTAGAGTAGCGACGAAGTCTGTCCCTAGCTGACTGGGCACTCTTCAATGAAAATTCCACGAAGGAAGGCGCACGCGCTTTCTTCCTTCGAAACAACAAACTCCAAACGTTGACTTAACACGTGTCGCTTCACAAGTACACCTGCACGCAAAATCAAACATCTGTACATGAAGACAAAAGTCACGCGAAACGAAATAGTATGTTTCGTTCGCGGACACTTCAAAATTAGTACCACGAAACTTACATCGTACGTTTCGTATGATGACGTGGTACTTCACGTCAACAATTAAATGATGGTATGACGCTTCGCGGAAATACCGCGAAACGACAATAATCCAACATATATGATTCTCTTTTAGGTGTAATGCAGCTTAGCGTAATTTTCTATTCCTGTTCCTCTTGTTGGTGTCTGTTTCAGTTTATCTTTGCCAACGTTTCCTGGCCATGTCAACATTTTCTTGTATCAAAAGGTATTTCCCTTGTTGACTCTTTTTATCTCGACATTTTCAGTGGCTGTAATTTCAATAGAAAATTTAGTCCTATATATTTCGAACCGTAATCAGAGAGGCTTAATATTTTCTGGTTTATAGCAATATATCCAGCTTTCAACTCCATTAGACAATCCAAACTGAAATTCGATCATCATGGAATTCTACGGCGATACGAGCCGTCGAGTTTCGATGAAATCCGTTTTCAACGGCGCAAACTATTACAGCTCAATCGACGACTTAGGGTTCGATTGTTCCGAAGATTTCCACAATTACACACTTGTTTGGACACTAAACAGGATAATGTGAGTAATTTAATTAAGATCAGATTTTACGGTTTTTTGCCCCCCTTTTGCTCGGAAAAATGTTAAATTAAGACAAGTCATTTCCATGACCATAATGTTCTAAGTAAATAGAATGTAAACATTGAAAAAATGTCAGCAACATCCACAGTTGATTGTGAATGCGTTGGACTGCAACATTTCACAAATAATGCATATTACAGCTTATTGGAAGACTTAAAAACGCCTTTTTGGATAATTTAGTATTTAAAAATGCGGGATAAAGGAAATGCAATCCATACAAGTATTCGAAAACCTTAAGCGTCACCAATCGTACTAATCTCAAACAAATGCATTCGTGATAATGTTTCGATCCGTAAAACCATACCCCTGGACTTTGACCTTTCGACCCAAAATCACAATGTTTAAGGTTATATCCAATTTACAGGTGGTACGCCGATAAAAATCTTCTACGATATCAAGACAACAAAGGCATGGGTGTTTTCCCTATCAATACAACAATGTCCCTTTATATGTCTTTACTTTACACTTCGACAGTCGCAACTCAGTTCTGGAGTACGGGAGCTCCGAATTCGCCAGTTTCCACCAATTTCTCAAATGTGCGAGTGGGAACACCGACAATTGTTCCTCCGATAATTCCGGGATCCATAAAAAGTGCTCGATGAGCACGGAGGGGCCGACGCTCCATGGACCATTCAGTACAGAAATATCACGATACAAACACCCATCTTAAAAAGATATCCTCATTATCTTCCCACAAATCTTTTTGGTAGAAACATTCTGCACAAGTTTTGTATAATATGGTTCTCGTCTACGCTAACTACAGACAGATTTTTGGAGATGGTTTTCTTCAGAATGTCTTTCAGAATTTGTTCTGCTAGACTTTTTTGTGAAATGTTCCTGAATTTTTTTCGGCGGAAACATCTTATTTAAGAACATTGTCTTGTGAAAGGAGACAATCGGAAGGTGTACAGGAAGAGAAAATAGGGAAACTGACAATGGGGATGTAAAAAGGTTTTATCGGGGAGCTCATTCCAGAAAAGAATGTTTCCAAAATATTCCGCAAAGAATTTTTTGCAAAGATGTTTTTACAAGAAAAGTTTGTCCAAGAAGATAAGGGTCGAGTCCGAATGGCTTACTGCATTCGAGGGAACATTTTGGAGACAACTATTTTAGATATTTTGAAGATTTCGTTTCTAAGACGTTCGTTAAACTCAACAAGCGAATAAAGTATGCTGGGATTTGTGCAAGGAGGCAGGACATTGTATATTTTTGTTAATTTCTCGGATAATTTTCAAGATTTTTACTCGGGATCCATTTGTTTGCTCAATTGTTTAGGGAATAATATTAATGTATTTGTTTAAGGTTTGGAAAAAGTAACTGTACAAGAGGGAAAAAAATGGGGGAAAGCATGCACACCCAACTTTAGAGCACCTTGCTATAGAATGTTGAATTTTGGAAGTTACAAATCAGAATATGTACCTTAGAAAAGAAAAGCAGTAGTATTTTAGTTACATTCTTTTATTTTTTGTAAAAACAGTTATATTGATTTTTGATGTTGTAATTTCCCTTTTGCTTTTTTTTTCGACTCATCTTCTATGCGTACAATACCAGATCTGAGAATCTCCTTCAAGAAAACTCAATACCATATAACTGTGATCGTTACGATCGGAATTCTTTGACTTTAAATAGTAAACCATGTGGAGTACCCATGATTTCAATGTTGAAATAAATTTTTGGTTGTAAAATTACCGAAACGTAACGTTTTACTTGCACCTGTCTCTTCACTTTACTTTACTAAGAAATTGGAACGTACTCTAACTCCTTTTGCGCTGTATTCATTCCTCCCATCCCACGTGTGGTTAAGGCTGTTCGTTTACGGTACTTTTCTTCTCCGCCGCCCTGTACGTTTCTTCTCCGCCCCTTTCTATAGACGACGGAGTACCACCATTCGATAACTCTTTCTAGATGTATTTTTCAGGATTGTGATTGGGCCAAGGATCCTCTCTTATGGAATGCCTTGTGAGATATAGGTAGGAAATGCGCAGAACACAACTTTGTCTTTGCAAATTTATTTTGAGCAGAAGGACTTTCAACTCTCCCCTCTTTTTCTGTGTGCATGTGTGCCTCTTCATCATTATTTTTTTATGGCTGTTACACATTCTTTTCGGATGTATGTTTTTAACATCGGTCTTCAGGTAGAGTAACAGATTCGGAGTAATAGGAAAAAATGGAATATAAACTTTGCATCTTTACTTCCGACTTGTAAATTAAGGGAGAGACGCTCAGGTGTTAAGAGGAGGAAGGTTCCTGGCACATTCGAAGAACAGGGGTTCAGTCTGAGGAGCCATTGATCTTCAGAGACCTGACTACGTGGACAGATTTCATTTGGGATCCGTGTTGCGGAGACCATGTCCAGGCGGCCTCACAAAGTATTCGGGCAGCCTGCGGTTTCTCCTTTCAAAGAGGAGAGTGCGGCCCTCGAGGCGCATTCACAATTTGGGGACAGACCCATGGGGAAGGGCCGAGGACATCGCAAGGGCTAAGAGTACTGAAAGCCAAGGCCCACTAGAAAATGTACAAAATCTGGGCACCACACGGGAGTCCAGGGTCGGGTAAGAGTCAAGGCCCACTAGAAAATGTACAAAATCTGGGCACCACACGGGAGTCCAGGGTCGGGTAAGAGTCACAGAGGGGAATCGTAGAACTAAGAGCCGCGGATAAATGGGGAAGCAAGGAGTTAAATGGGAAACATGCCAACAAAAGGCTTCTCAAGGTTCGGGCGGCCGGGCTTTCACTATGGCCATGTGTGAATGGGTCATCCTCCACCATGGGCTCAACAAGGACCTGCCATGGGGGAAGGTGTCGCCGATTTTTTCTTCTTCCCCATCCATAAGAGCCACGCGCACCAATATATAATTTCCTAAAAGTTACATGGTTTTTTTTTCTGTTTTCTGCAAGATCCTCCCTAATTACTTCATAATTCCAAGGTTCTTTTACAAATTCCCAGAAACACTCGACAAATTGAAAGGATCAAAAACACAATCGGAATGCGCAAAGAATTAACAAATTACAATGCGGAAGCGAATTTAACTCACATCAAATATCAACCAGCTCTCATACATTAAATCCTCATGAACATAGATAGAGACATCACATAATTCAGAAGAGGAAACTCACATTAATTCACATACATTAACGCTACATTGATTTCTCCTTGGGTTCTCCTTAGTGGTATCTAATTCCCTCACTGGCTGGCATTTTAACTTAGTCGCAGATTACATCTAGAAATCTAATTCTAGAAGCGTCACATGTACTTGGACGTAAAATAGAGTACGACGCAAACTGAAAATTCTCGAAACGAAACGTCTAGAAGTACAATACCTAAAGTACAACTTAACCTACGTGAAACGAAACTGCTACAAGTACTTTGTACGAACCGAAAGTACTAGAAGTCACGTACACATACAAAATAGACCAAACCGTTCACACTAAATCAAACGAAAACAAAAGTACTAATGAAACGAAACAAAATGCGCGACGTGACGCGCGTCAAAACCGACCCACACTAAATACGAACCTTCATTGAAAAAATCTCACATTGCAATTCTAACATGTTTCGCTTTAAAATGATGTTTAGGATTGGCACAAATAGCGATTGCTGCCTGATTATCACAAAAACATTTATACACACCACTCTTAAGTTAAACAAGCTCACTAAGCAAAGTCTTGACCCACATTAATTCTTTTAGAGCAGAGCAAGAGGCTATATACTCAGCCTCCATGGTGGACTGAGCAATAACCTTTTCCTGTTTGCTTCTCCAACAGCAAGCCCCATCACCCACATATAATACATATCCAAAAGTACATCTCCTCATCGGATCATCACCATAACTAACATCACTCCAAGTAGTGATGTCAGTATTCTCCCCACCCAAATGCAACCATATATCCCTAGTTCCTATCAAATATCTAACGACTCTCTTAGTTGCCTGCCAATTTTTCTTAATAGAAGCATTTAGACTTCTACTCAGCACTCCTAGAGCTGCAGCTAAATCCGGGTGGGTACAATTCATAAAATAGATTAGGCTTCCAACTACTTGCTTGTAAGGAATAGTCTGCATGAACTTCTCTTCTTAAGGACTTCATTCCTCGTCTAAGACTATGACTTCTTTATCCTCACTCCCCTCACATCCCTTTTTTAACTCTATTAGAGTTGTGTACCTATTAGCTTTATCCATCTGAAATTTTTCCAACATGTTCCCTATTGCTTTTTCTTGAGTCTATCTTATAATCTTTCTTTCAGGGTCTCTTTCTACTTGAATTCCAAAAATATATATTGCCTCCCCCATATCCTTCATTTTAAATCAACCTTTAAGATCGGTTTTCAGTTTATTTATCTTTTGCATTGATTTACTTAAAACAAGCAAATCATCAACATAAATTATAATAAATATAACACCTTCTTCATCTTCAAAAACATAGATTGAGTGATCTGAGCTGATCTGGATATATCTCAGACCGGTAAAAAACTCATCAAGCTTCTTATTTCACTGTCGAGGCGCCTTTTTTAAACCATAAAGAGATTTAATCAGCCGGTATACCTTACTCTACTCTCCTTCCTCCACAAATCCTTCGAGTTGTCGCATGAAGATCTCCTCTTCCAATTCTCCATGCAAAAAGGTTGTCTTGATGTCTATCTGCAATTCTGTGTCCTCCATTGGACCACAGAATATAGGAAGCCTCTAGATAGTATTGAACTAACCCACTTCAAGCCACAACCACTGCTGTCCAGGAAGGCAAAATGACAGTTTGACTGCACCTTTGTGCAGCCAGTACTCCCTTGAGTCCGTAGCAAAAAGAATCACTGAAAACGGCCAACCGGCCTATAAGTTATGAGGTAGTAAAAATGCCAATTTGTACAAACTCTCAAAGAGAGAGGTAACTACCTACCAAAATTTTCTAAGTCGTGATTCCCTCTAATAACTTTTATCTATTGAAGTACGGACCAATCAGATTACTCTACCGTACCAAAAAGTACTACTGCCGGTGTACCTTTTGTACGGCCTATGTACAACAAGGCTATTAAGCGGACGCGTGTATGCTTTTCACTCATCCGTACATTCCTTGAATTCCTATGACCAAATGTCATCTCTCCACGTGGCTCCAGGTCATGCCACGTCACAAAACGCCAAAGTGACCACTCCAGGATTCCGGCGATGATGTGTGCCGTTGGATTCGCAGCGAGACGCAATCTTAGCTAATATAAATACTTGCGCGATATTTGTTTCGCTCTCAAAACAAAATGCGTGGTATTCGTTTTGAAAAAGTGTCGTACTTCGTACTTTCTAAAAACTGTATCTATGCAAGCCGTATACAGTTTTAGTTAAATGAATGTGTTCCTCCTTATAGATATATATATATATATCTATCACATTCTATAGCATTTAGCATTGGTCCTAGTTTAATAGGATAAAGCTAACCGCTATCGGCCAACTTGACAAACCAAAGGTACCCAGATCAAATCATGGGTCCGTCAAGTATAATTTTTAGTAACCTACTAAAAGTAACTACCTGTTTGAACTAAGGCAGCCATGGATCAACCTCCCTCTCTATCCTTCAGTGACTACAACAAGTATGGGGGCTAGAGAGAGGAGGTGGAGGTAGGCTGTATGTCCATTTTATTTTTCTTTTATACGAACCTATTAAACCTAAAAAATACTCTAGAACTCTATTATTTTCAACACTCCCCTTATTTTCTAGTCTAATTTTATTTTTTCTTTAAACCCGCATTTTTCCCGACAATATTTTAATTTAGGAGAGGGCACAGGTTTGGTCATCATGTCAGCCACCATTTCTTCATCAGGTCTATACACAAGATTAAAAATTTTATTTTCAACTTTTACTCTTACAAAGCTTAATCTTATGTCCATATGTTTTGCTTTGAAATGGTGTTTTGGATTGGCTGCAATTGCAATTGCAGCTTGGTTATCGCAAAAGATTTCATGCACTCCCTCCTTCATAAATCCCAGTTCTTGTAACAATGATTTCACCCACATTAGTTCTTTTACAGCAGAACACGACGCCATATACTCAGCCTCCATAGTAGACTGAGCAACCACCTTTTGTTGCTTACTGCTCCAACAGCAAGCACCTTCCCCCACATACAAAACATATCCAGAAGTGCATCTTCTCATAGGTGCATCCCCATAACTGGCGTCACTCCAAGTGGTGATATCAGTATGCTCCCCTCCCAAATGCAACCATAACTCTCTAGTTCCCACCAGATATCTCATGACTCTCTTGGCTGCCTCCCAATCTCTCTTCCTAGGATCATTAAGACTCCTACTGAGTACTCCAACTGCTGCCGCTATGTCCGGCCTGGTACAGTTCATAAAATAGATTAAGCTTCCTACGACCTGTCTATAAGGAATAGACTTCATGAACTCTCTCTCCTCTAGACTCATCTGATCGTCTAAGATCATCACTCCTCCTTCTACACTCCCATCACTTACTTTTTTCAAGTCCATGGGAGTGGTACAACTGTTAGCATTTTCCATTTGGAATTTCTCAAGCATATTACCTATTGCTTTTTTCTGAGTAAATCTGATAATGTTCTTCCCCTTATCTCTCTCCATTTGGATCCCTAAAATATATTTTGCCTCCCTTAAATCCTTCATATCAAATCTGCCCCTAAGATCTTTCTTAAGATCTTTCTTCAGCCTATTGATCTTCTCCAAAGACTTAATCAACAAAAGCAGATCATCCACATAAATTACAATAAAAATGACACCATTCTCATCTTCAAACATATAGATAGAATGGTCAGAGCTGATCTGGATATATCCCAAATCGGTGAGAAACTCATCTCATTTCTTATTCCACTATTGGGGATCCAGCTTCAGTCCATATAAGCATTTTATGAGCCTGCAAACTTTGCTCTCCTCTCCTTCTTCCACGAACCCCTCGGGTTGCCTCATGAAAATTTCTTCTTTTAACTCACCATTAAGAAAAGCTGTCTTAATGTCCATCTGGTGGATTTCCATGTCTTCCGCTGCTGCCAGACTGAGGAGAATCTTTATTGAGGGGAACCGAACAACTGTAGCAAAGGTCTCCTCATAGTCAATCCCCTCTTTTTGAGTAAAACCCTTTGCTACCAATCGAGCATTATATCTCTCAATGGTATTATCTGGGTTCAATTTTAGTTTAAATACCCATTTACACCCAATAGGTTTTCTGTCTAGAAGAAAATCTGCTAATTCCAAAGTATTTGCTTCCATGATAGAAGCAATTTTATCATTATGGCTCTAATCCATCTTTATTTCTCTGGACTATTCAATGCCTCTGAGTAAGACAGAGGCTCATTTGGGTGAGATAGCTTAGTTACCTTATGAGACGTTTGTTTTTCCTGTATTCTTTTGCTGCTCATCCTTCCTCCTTCAAACTCTGAAACTGGAATGGATGGAAGTCTTGGATTTCTTCTCACTGTCTCATCGGCTCCCCTGTCCATGGAAGTCGGTTCTTGTCTCGCTTCTTCTATCTCCTCGAAGTCCATGGGGGTATGTGAGATTTCCAGTGAGGCTTTGTATCTTCGATCTCCCCTGAATCTGCAATCACGGTTTCACTTATGTCCTTTTCAGGAATGACCGAGTTCTCTTCACTTTCGGACTCAAATCTGATTCTTATCTTCTTTGAATATTTGATGGGGTCAAATGACTTCCCTTCATCCATGACAACTAAGTGTTTTACCAGAATGATATCTTTCTTTGCTAAGTCATAGACTCTATATCTCTTAACATCCTCATCATATCCCACAAAGTATCCAGGTTTTCCCTTATCATCTACTTTTCCAGTTTTTCCTATACGTATGAAGACTGTAAACTTGGCTACCGAATAGTTTAAGGTGTGAGATATCTGGTTTCCTTCCAACCCATCTCTCATAAGGTGTCACTCCCTTTATAGTTGAGGTAAGGACTTTATTATTAATGTAGTTGGCATAGTTCATTGCTTCTGCCCAAAATCTCTTTCCTATTTTCTTGTCTGCTAACATACTACATGCACTATCTCTTAGTGTTCGATTCAACCTTTTAGCTACCCCATTTGTTCCAGGTTATATGGTACAATTTTTTGGTGCTGCACTCCCTCATCTCTCAGATATTCCTCAAACTAGTTAGAGGTATATTCCCCCCGATTATCACTCCTTATACCCTTAATAGGGGTTTCATGCAACTTCTCACTCCAGGCTTTATATTATTTGAAGTAAGTTGATGCCTCACACTTTGTTTTTAGAAAGTAGACTCTAGAGTATCTAGACCAGTCATCGGTTATTGTCATTATAAACATCTTTCCTCCAACCGAAGGTACTTTTGCTGGTCCCCAAATATCAGTCTGACCAAGTCTAACACTTTCTCACCTCTATATGTGGCGGCTTTGGGAAAGGGAAGTCTGTGAGCCTTACCTTGAGCATAATCACTACCATCATATATCATTTCATTATCCCCAAATTGAATGCCTTCTACTACCCCAAGATTTTTCATTTCTCAACCTATCAAAGTGCACATGCCCTTACCGCTTATGCCATATCATCAACTTAGGAACACCAACATAATAAGCATTCTTCTTTTAATTACTCAGGTTAAGCCTAAACATTCCTTGGCTACCCTTATCTGCCGTGAAGTAAATTTCATCCCCAATCTTAGTTGTAAAGACTCCCTTTCTAGTGAAAGTATCAAACTCTTTGTCATCAAGCACAGACGTAGAGACAAGATTTTTACTCAGCTGTGGAATGTAGAGTACATCTGAGAATGTAAGTACAGAAGTCTTACCCTCCACTAAGACTTTCAGATCTATTGATCCCACTAAATCTTTAGTAACCACTCTCTCGTCCCCATACTCTATTTCTACAGTAGGGATCTTTCTTGGCTTAGTGAAGAGTTGTTTATTACGACACATATGCATGGATGCACCTGAGTCCATAATCCATCCTTCCTGTGGAGCTTCTCGAATTGCTCTAAGGGCACACTTTTGTCTTTAAGGGATCTTCTTCTCCTCCAGGCTCTCGTCAATAAGAAGCTCCCCATCCTCCTCAGATGACTCATCCTCGGTTTCTCCAATCAGTTTTGTAACCACAAGTGCATTTTTCTTCCCTCCGAAAAAACCCCCTCTACGATTCTCTTGGAGCCTCAGCTCCAACAGCTTGACACAATCTGCGATGAAATGTCCCGACTTTTTGCAAAAATGACAAAGACCCTTTAGGGGCCTCGGCCCCCCAGAATGATCTCTTTGCCCTTTGTAAGGTTTCTTCGGATATTTCCCCCATTAATCCCCTTCTGCTGCTAGAGCTTGAATGCTCTTCCCTCCTCTTCTAATCTACATTGTGTTTTCCTGCACAAGTATCATCATGACCACTATGTTCCATTTCTATGACTATCAGGCATTTCTTGTACTCGATACACTATGTTTTGGAACTCATCTGGTAGTTTCATGATAAGAGTGTTAACTTTGAGTATCATTGTACCTGTCCACCGGCACTTTCCATCTCCATATACAAACAAGAAAGATCATTACAGTAATCTAACATCTTTCCTCCTTTGTAAGTGTAACTCACTAGCTTTTGCTCAGCAAATTGGAGCTCGTGAATAGTTCCAGCTCTAGAAATTACCACCAAACTCACCCACAACTCCTCTGCCTTGTAAATTTGAAGATGAGGAGTGGCCAAAGCTTGAATGAGGTGACTGAGAATGAAGTTCTTGGCAGCCATGTTTACATCCTCCCACATTTGAGTATCGTTCTCCGCGGTCTTCACGGTCGTCGCTCCCGGTACAGTGGCAATAGGAGTAAAGGGTGTCTCCTTCCCTTTTCCCTTCTCCGACACACTGCTGTCCCCATCATCTACCTCCTCCGCTCAGGCAACCGTTGCTTTAGGAAACCTTACTCCTCCAAATCCAGGTGGAGTTCCGGAAGGTGGACGTTTCATTTGTCCACAGACGATATCCCAGTATCGTTTTTCTCACAAAGCTCCCATCATCATGGCTTCCCAATAGATGAACCCAGATCTATTAAAGGTGGGCACCCTAGAGGGTGGGCCCATAACCTGCAATTCTCTGTCCTCCATTGGACCACAAAATACAGCAAGCCTCTAGATAGTATTTAACTAACCCACTTCAAGCCACAACCACTGCTGTCCAGGAAGGCAAAATGACAGTTTGACTGCACCCTTGTGCAGCCAGTACTCCCTTGAGTCTGTAGCAAAAAGAATCACTAAAAACGGCCAACCAGCCGATAAGTTATAAGGCAGTAAAAATGCCAATTTGTACTAACTCTTAAAGGGAGAGGTGACTACCTACCAAAATTTTCTAAGTCCTGATTCCCTCTAATAACTTCTATCTACTGAAGTACGGATCAATCAGATTACGGTACGGTACTAAAAAGTACTACTGCCGGTGTACCTTTTCTACGGCCTATGTATGACAAGGCTATTAAGCGGACGCGTGTCTGCTTTTCACTCGTCCGTACATTCCTCAGAATTCCTATGACCGAATGTCATCTCTCCACGTGGCTCTTGGTCATGCCACGTCACAAAACGCCAAAGTGACCACTTCGGGATTCTGGCGATGATGTGCACCGTTGGATTCGCAGCGAGACGCAATCTTTGCCGTTATAAATACTTGCGCGATATTTGTTTCGCCGTCAAAATAAAATGATGGTATTCGTTTTGAAAAAGTGTGGTACTTTGTACTTTCATAAAACTGTATCTATGCAAGCCGTATATAGTTTTAGTTAAATGAATGTCTTCCTCCTTAAAGATATATATATATATATCTATCACATACTATAGCATTTAGCATTGGTACTAGTCTAAAAGGATAAAGCTATCGCTATCGGCCAACTTGACGAACCGAAGGTATCGCGATCAAATCCTGGGTCCGTCAGGTATAATTTTTAGTAACCTACTAAAAATAACTGCCTTTTTGAACTAACGCAGCCATGGATCAACCTCTCTCTCTCTCTTTCAGTAACTACAACAAGTATGGGGGCTAGAGAGAGGAGGTGGAGGTAGGCTGTCCGTCATTTTTCTTTTTATTTTATACTAACATATTAAACCTAGAAAATACTCTAGAAATCTATTATTTTTAAGTTGTGCACCTCCATGGCCTCCGCTGCTGCCAGACTGAGAAGTATGGGGACGGAGGGAAATCTGACAAGCGGGGCAAAAGTTTCCTCATAGTCGATTCTTTCTTTGTGTGTAAATCCTTTTGCCACTAATCGGGCTTTGTAAAGCTCAATGATGTTATCTGGGTTCAGTTTTAATTTGAAGACCCACTAACGACCGATTGGTTTTCGGTTAGGTGGAGAATACACCAGCTCCCAAGTATCAGCTGCCATAATTGAGGCCATCTCCTCATTGATGGCTATCTTCCACCGGTTCCTTTCTGGACAAGTCATCGCCTCTCCAAAAGTTTGAGGTTCATCTTGATCAGATAGCTTTGTTACCTTGGTATTAACTTGTTTTTCTTGCAATCTTTTGCAACTTCTCCTTCCCCTCTCAAAATCAGTGGCCCGAATAGATGGTTCTCGTGGGTTCTTTCAAACAATCTCGGCTTCTCCCCTCTCCCTTGATTCCTAATCAATTTCCACCACATCTTCCGCTTTGGGTAGAGTTGTCAATGGAGTTTCCACAGCCGAGTTTTTTTCGGTCTGATTTGACCTTGCAAGAATGTCATCTTCTCTAAAACCGGGATAGTTAGGAAGCTCAAATTCATCGGAATTTTCTGACTCAAATCTGATTTTTACTGATTTTGTATACTTGAAAGGATCCACAGACATTCCTTCATCCATAACTACTAGATGCTTTACTAAGATTATATCTTCCCTTTTTAGATCATAAACTCTATATCCTTTAACATCCTCGTCATATCCTAATAAGTATCCTGGTTTTCCTTTAGGATCTAGCTTCCAATTAGACCGATCTATATCTAGGATGAATACTTGATTGCCGAAAACCTTTAAGTGAGATATGTCTGGTTTCCGGTCGGTCCATTTCTCATAAGGAGTTTAACCTTTTATAACAGAAGTAAGAAATCTATTCTTGAGATAATTTGCACAGTTCATTGCTTCGGCCCAAAACTTCTTTCCTATTTTCTTATCTGACAGCATACTCGTAGCACTATCACTCAGTGTTCTATTTCATCTTTCAGCTACACCATTTTTCTCAAGATTTTCAGGAACTATCTTTTGGTGTTGCACTCCATCTTCTCTCAAAAAGTCTTGAAACTGGTTAGAGGTATACTCTCCACTATTGTCACTCCTTACTCTCTTCATTGAGGTTTCATGGAGTTTTTCACTCCATGCTTTATATTGCTTAAAACACCCCTGAGCCTCTAACATATTTTTCAAAAAATACACCCTTGAATACCAAGACCAATCTTTGGTGATAGTCATCATAAATCTCTTCCCCCTGGATGATGGCACTCTGGCTGGACCCCAAATATCTGTGTGTACTAAATTTAAAATATTTTCTCCCTTATATGTGGCAGTATGTGGGAAGGGTAACCTGTGTGCTTTACCTTGAGCACATCCACTAGAATCACTAAGATTCTCACTCTCACCGAACTGAATTCCTTCAACCACTCCCATATTTTTCATCTCTCTTAACTTATCTAGATTCACATGACCAAGCCTCTTATGCCACAACATTATATCATGAACACCGGAATAATAATGTTTCTGCTTTTTATTGCTTAAAATCAGCCTAAACATCCCTTGGCTACCTTTTTCAGCAGTATAATAAACTTCCTCCTCAAAACTAGTAGTAAAGACTCCTTTCCTAATGTTAACATCAAAACCCTTATCATCTAATACAGACGTAGAGATGAGGTTTTTATTCAGCTCTGGAATATACAATACATCAAAGAATATAACTATGGATGTCTTTCCTTCTACTAACACTTTTAGATCTACATATCCTACAAGAGTAGTAGTGACTATCCTCCCATCCCCGTACTATATCTCTACGGTGGCAATCTTTTTTTATCTTTGTGAACAGGTGTTTATCTTTACACATATGCATGGATGCACGTGAGTCTATAATCAAGCTTGCTTCACCTTTCAATTCACCGAAAGCATATTTGTGCTTTCGTGGAATTTCGATTTCGTTTTTCGCTTCCAACTCCTCATCCAATAGAATTCATCGTCCTCCTCCTCGGATTTTGCCTCATGTACCTCTGTCACAAGGGCCTTTTTCTTTCCTCTCGGGGGTCCACCGCTCTGCCCCTCCTTTAACCGCTACTCGGTATACTTAGTGCCTTCAGCCATATAGTGCCTGGGTTTTTTACAAAAATGGTAGAAACCTTTGAGAGTCCTTGGTCCGAACTCCTCGGTCTGATTTTTCTGCCCCTCCCCTCGATAATTTTTAACCTTTTTCCGAGAATCATTGTTCCTTCAATCGGTCACAGTTGCCAAAGCTTGCCCACTCTTTCCTCACCTTCGAATCTCAATCGTATTTTCCCGAACGAGAATCATCCCTATCACTGAATTCCAAATCCATCTTGAGTCCGACAAGTCCTACACACGGTTGATTATGTTCTCGAACTCATCGGGTAACTTCATCAATAAACAATTAACATTTTCTTTTTCGCTAAATACTTTTCCAGCACTCTCCAGTTCCATGAAAATTGTAGCAAGCTCATTGCAAAAATCCAACATCTTTCCCCCTTTGTATACATACTCTTTTATTTTTTGATCACCCAACTGTTGTTCTTGAACTGTACCACTTCGGTACATCTCTATGAGAGCCATCCAAATATCGGATGCCCTCTCTACATGTAAATTGGGAGATGCAAACCCTTGAGTAAGATGGTCGAGGATGAAGTGCTTAGCAACCATATTGTTATAGTCCCAGGTATCGATATCATTCTCCTCGTTCCTCAAATAGGTGACATAAATACCCAACAGGTTGCTATTAGTGTGACCGTCTCCTTCTCCTTTCCTACGTCCACCACCTCCCTTTCCTTTGTCTCCTCCGTTGAAGATGGATCTGCATTACTAGTGAATGTGCCTCCTGTAAACCTTGGAGGTATCCCAAGACTTGATGGATGCTTCCTCCGTCCACTCACTATTCCGCGAAACCGTTTCTCACATAGAGCTCCTGTCATCATACTTTCCTAGTATATGAAGCCAGCTCCATTGAATATGGGCACCCTAGATGGTGGGACAATAATCTGCAACTCTGAGACCTCTATAGGTCGTTAGAGTAGGCAGCTCACACAAAGACTCTAGGATAACCCTAACCCCTTTGTGTTTCGGCAAGAATAACTGCCACATTGGCAGACAAAAACTCAGACCACCTTCACCCTTGGAAAGGCAAGACTCCCGTGAGTCGATAGCAAAAAAAATCTCTGAATATGTTTCCATAAGCAATAAGTTATAGAGGGTCGAAGTTGACCTGTAGTATAGAAGCTCTGTGGGATAGTAGGTCATATCTACCAATTTTTTCTAAGTCGTATCTCTCTCTAAAACTCTATCTACTGATGTACTGCACTTCAAACTCTGAGACCTCCATAAGTCCTCAGAGTGGACAGCTTCCAAGAAGCATCTAGGATAACCCTCACCCCTTTGTGTTTCAGCAAGAATTTCTGCCACCCTGGCAAACAAAAACTCTGACCACCTTCACCCCTGTTAAGGCAAGACTCCCCTGAGTTGATAGCAAAAAGAATCTCTAGATTTGCTCCTTTGAGCAGTAAGTGTTGTTCTGAGACAACTGTTGGCACTGAAGATGAAGAAGATGCAGCAGTAGTCATCGTATAACAAATCAAAAGAGGAAGCTTCCACAAATACCGATGGCTGAACAGCAACTTTGACAGACTTTAACTTTCAGAAAAAGAACCTAATATTCCTGAAAATTTACCACAGTGTATATAACATAAACAAAAACACACACACAAAATTTCAAAGAATTCCGCTTATAGATTTTGTAGATATGAAGAAATGAAATTACATAAAACTGAGTGTACAGTTTTCATATCATTTGTTCCTAATGAATCAAATTCACTAAGTCCTACTTCTATAGACCGAAACTACACTTAGCTGTACGGAGGTATTCCAGCCGTACATCTAACATTCTAACACAACAAATACTGTGAGTATTCCCGTGTACTGAAGGTATGACATAAACCACATTCTCAACACTAAACAACTAATTCACTACATACAAAATTATGTTCTACCAAATATTTACACGGAAGTTCAGACAACGTAAAGTGATAGTGATCTAGTCTCGCCGATATTGATCTAGTCACGCCTCGTCAGTATTTGTTGGCGGCGGCTGTCAACCGCTCGATTAAAGGATTTGGGACAGTAGAATTGACTTCACGAATTCCCGTGGTCCTGCCGAATTTCCGTACGTCCACGGAGGACATATACTCACGCATTTCTCACAAGTGACGACGCGTGTCCCAAGTGTGAATGAACCGTGAACTCCCAACTTCACTGTCACACTAATTTTGGTAAGTACTGAACCGAACTCAACCAAAAATAACTTAAGTCCTTAACAGCTCTCTCTCCCTCACAGCTGAGGCATAGAGAGGACTAAAGCTTTCTTAAAAACAACATAAAGTAATGGAGGGTTAAAGTTGACCTTTTGTACAAAAGTTCTCTGGGAGAGAAAGTCCTATCTACCATTTTTTCCAAAGTCCTATCTCACTCACAAACTCTATCTACTGATGTACGGACCAGTCATATTACTCCTCCATACACAAAAGTACAGTTGCCGGTGTACTTTCTGTACGAATACTGTACGACATGTCTGAAATATCGACAAGTGGTATATCCGGATTCCCTCATTTAATCCCCGGAGATGCCGCGATCCAATGTCTTTTTGCCACGTGTCATCCGATGTGGCGATGACCACAAACCGCTGAAATCCTCTTCCGCGATCTCGGCATACATTCCGGTTGTCCGATTAAATGCATATTTAATCGTAGCCGTAATAAATACTTGCGCAGTATTCGTTTTGCTATCGAAACAAATGCGCGGTACTTATTCCTTGTCCATACCTTTAATGTACCTTTACATAACTGGATCTATGTATCCTGTACGCAGTTGTAGATAAATGATTTGTCCAACGTAATTATATATAATTAATCATCAAACCCTATATTATGTATCGTTGGATTTAGACTTAACGGCTAGGACTACCGGCTACCGGCTATCTATCTCCGTGGGTACCTAGATCAAATCCTGGTTCTAACGCGAATGGTTTTAGTAAATAAACCGGGAAATAAATCAACCTATTTCCCGTAAATCTCTAGATAGCCTAGGCAGCCATGGCTCTAGCTTCCACTCCAACTTCCCATTGACTACAACACGTGTGGGAGTTGGAGAGAGAAGTTAGAGATAAACTGCCTCGGCTTCTTTCTGTATTTTAATTGAGACCTAGAAAATACATAAAAAGGAACCATTAATTTATACACTCCCCTTATTTTCTAGTCACTCTTTAATTTTAGACCACACTTCTCCCTACAAAAAATAAGCTTAGGGGAAGGCACAGGTTTGGTCATCATATCTGCTACCATTTCGCTATCTGGTCAGTACTCTAAACTAATTATTTTGTTTTCTGCTTTCTCTCTAACAAAGTTGAGTCTATTGTCCATGTGTTTGGCTTTAAAATGATGTTTAGGATTGGCAGAAATTGCGATTGCTGCCTGATTATCACAATATTTTCTGCACACCACTCTTAAGGTGACCGGGCTCACCAAGCAAAGACATGACCCTCATCAATTCATTTACAGTAGAGCAAGATGCCATATACTCAGCCTCCATGGTGGACTAAGCAATAACCTTTTGATATTTGCTACTCCAACAGCAAGCCCCATCACCCACATATAATACATATCCAGAAGTACATCTCCTCATCGGAGCATCACCATAACTGGCATCACTCCATGTAGCAATGTCAGTATTCCCCCCACCCAAATGCAACCATAAATCCCTAGTTCCTATCATATATCTAAGGACTATCTTAGTTGCCTCCTAATCCCTCTTAGTGAGAGCATTTAGACTTCAACTCAACACTCCTATAGTTGCTGCTAAATCCGGCCGGGTACAATTCATAAAATAGATTAGACTTCCCACTACTTGCCTGTAAGGAATAGTCTTCATGAACTTCTGTTTTTCAATAGATAATTCCTCGTCTAAGACTATGACTCATTCCTCACTCCCCTCACTTCCCTTCTTTAACTCCATTGGAGTTGTACAACTATTAGCTTTATCCATCTGAAATTTTTCAAGCATGTTCCCTATTGTTTCCTTTTGAGTCAATCTTATAATCTTTCTTTTTCGGTCTCTTTCTACTTGAATTCCCAAAATATATTTTGCTTCCCCTATATCCTTCATTTCAAATCTCTCCTTAAGATCGGTTTTTAGTTTATTAATTTTTTCCATTGATTTACTTAAAACAAGCAAATCATCAACATAAATTGCAATACATATAATACCTCCCTCATCTTCAAAAACATAGATTGAGTGATCTGAGCTGATCCCGATATATCCCAGACCGGTAAGAAAATCATCAAGTTTCTTATTCCACTATCAAGGCGCATGTTTCAAACCGTAAAGGGATTTAATCAACCGGCATACCTTACTCTCCTCTCCTCCCTCCACAAATCCTTCGAGTTGTCGCATGAAGATCTCCTCTTCCAATTCTCCATGCAAAAAGGCTCTGTTGATGTCCATCTGGTGCACCTCCTTGTCTTAAGCTCCTGTTAGACTGAGAAGTATGCGGACGGAGGGAAATCTGACCACCAGGGAAAAGGTTTCCTCATAGTCGATTCCTTCTTTCTGTGTAAATCCTTTTGCCACTAATCGGGCTTTGTAACGCTAAATGGTGTTATCCGAGTTCAGTTTTAATTTGAAAACCCACTTACAACCGATTGGTTTTTGGTTAGGTGGACAGTCCACCAGCTCCTAAGTATCGGCTGCCATAATTGAGGCCATCTCCTCATTTATAGCTGTCTTCCACCGGTTTCTTTCTGGGCAAGTCATCGCCTTTCCATAAGTTTGAGGTTCATCTTAATGAGATAGTTTTGTTACCTTGTTATTAACCTGTTTTTCCTGCAATCTTTTGCTACTTCTCCTTCCCCCCTCAAAATCTGTGGCCGGAATAGATGGTTCTCGTGGGTTCTTTCGAACAATCTCGGCTTCTCCCCTCCCTTGATTTCGAATCAGTTTCCACCACGTCTTCCGCTTCAGGTAGAGTTATCACTGGAGCATCCGCAGCCGAGTTGTTTTCGGTCTGATTTGTACCTGCAAGAATGTCATCTTCTCTAAAACTTGGATAGTTTGGAAGTTCAAAGTCATCGAAATTTTCTGACTCAAATCTGATTTTTACTGACTTTGTATACTTGAAAGGATCCACGGACTTTCCTTTATCCATAACTACTAGATGCTTTACTAAGATTATATCTTCCCTTTTTTATATCATAGACTCTATATCCTTTCACATCCTCATCATATCCTAATAAGTATCCCGGTTTTCCTTTAGGATCTAGCTTCCAATTACACCGATTTGTATCTAGACTGAATACTTGACTGCCAAAACTCTTTAAGTGAGATATGTCTGGTTTCCGACCTGTCCATCTCCCATAAGGTGTTTGATCTTTTATAGCTGAAGTAAGAACTCTATTTATGAGGAAATTAGCACAGTTCATTGCTTCGGCCCAAAACCTTTTTCCTATCTTCTTGTCTGGCAACATACTTCTAGCACTATCACTTAGTGTCCTTTTTAATCTTTCAGCTACCCCATTCTGTTCTACGTTTTCTGGAACTGTCTTTTGGTGTTGGACTCCATCTTCCCTCAGAAAATCCTCAAACTGGTTAGAAGTATACTCTCCACTATTCTCACTCTTTACTCTCGTGATTGGAGTTTCTTGGATTTTTTTGCTCCATGCTTTATATTGTCTATAACAATCCTAAGCCTCTGACTTGTTTTTCAAAAAATACACCTCGGAATAGCGAGACCAATCATCAATGATAGTCATCATAAATCTCTTCCCCTCTCGGTGAGGGCACTTTAGCCGGTCCCCAAATATCTGTGTGTACTTAATCTATAATTTTTTCTCCTTTATAAGTGGTTGTTTTGAGAAAGGGTAATCTGTGTGCTTTATCTTGAGAACATCCACTACAATCACTTATATTATCACTCTCATTGAACTGAATCCCTTCCACCACTCCCATCTTTTTCATCTCTCTTAACTTATCTAGATTCACATGCCCAAGCCTCTTATGCCACATCATAATATCATAAACACCAGCATAATAAAGTTTCTTTGTTCATTACTTAAAATCAACCTAAACATCCCTTGGCTCCCTTTCTCAACGATGAAATAGGCCTCTTCCTCAAAACTAGCAGTAAAGACTCCTTCCCTAGTGCTAGTAAAAAAATCCTTATCATCTAATACAGATGTAGAGATGAGGTTTTTGTTCATCTCCGAAATAAACAATACATCGTTCTCCTCGTTCCTCAAATAGGTGACATAAATACCCATCCAGTTGCTATTGGTGTGGTCGTCTCCTTCTCCGCTCCTTTGTCCACCACCTCTCCTTCCTTTGTCTCCTCTGTTGAAAATGGACCTGCTTTTTTTGTGAATCTGCTTCTTTCAAACCTTGGAGGGATTCGAAGACTTAATGGACGCCCCAATCGTCCACTCACTATCCCCCAAAATCATTTTTCGCATAGAGCTCCTATCATCATACTTTTCGACTATAAGAAGCCAGTTCCATTAAAGATGGGTACCCTAGAGGGTGGGCCCATAACTTGAAACTGTGAGACCTCCATAAGTCCTCAGAGTGGACAGCTTCCAATAAGCCTCTAGGATAACCCTCACCCCTTCGTGTTTCAGCAAGAATTATTGCCACCCTGGCAAACAAAAACTCTGACCACCTTCACCCCTCTGAAATCAAGACTCCCTTGAGTCGATAGCAAAAAGAATCTTTGTATTTGCTCCTTTGAGCAGTAAGTTATGGAGGGTCAAAGTTTACCTTTTGTACTGAAGCTCTCTTGGAGAGAGGGCCCTATCTACCAATTTTTCCTAAGTCCTATCTCACTTACAAACTCTATCTACTGATGTACGGACCAATCATATTACTCCTCCATACACAAAAGTACAGCTGCTGGTGTACTTTCTATAGGAATGCTGTACGACATGTCCGAAATGTCGACAAGTGGTATATCCCGATTCGCTCCCTTAATTCCTGGAGATGCCGCGATCCAATGTCTTTTTGCCACGTGTCATCGAATGTGGCGATGACCACAAACCACCAAAATCCTCTTCCGCGATCTCGGCATACTTTCCGGCCGTCCGATTAAATGCATATTTAATCGTAGCCGTAATAAATACCTACGCGGTATTCTTTTCGCTATCGAAACAAATGCGCGGTACTTTTTCCTTGTCTGTACCTTTAATCTCTACTTTTACATAAGTGGATCTATGTATCCCATACGATGTTGTAGTTAAATGATTTGTCCAACGTAATTATATATAAATAATTATCAAACCCTGTATTATGTATCGTTGGATTTAGACTTAACGGCTAGGACTACCGGCTACCGGCTATCTATCTCCCTAGGTACCAGGATCAAATCCTGGTTCTGACGCCAATCCTTTTAGTAAATAAACCGGTAAATAAACTAATCTATTTCCCGTAAATCTATGGATAGCCTAGGCAGCTATGGCTCTAGCTTCCACTCCAACTTCCCATTGACTACAACACGTGTGGGAGTTGGAGAGAGAAGTTAGAGATAGACTGCCTTGGCTTCTTCCTGTATTTTAATTTAGACCTAGAAAATACTTAAAAATGAACCATTAATTTCTACAGCACCAATCATATTACACTGCCGTACACAAAAGTACAGCTGGCGGTGAACTTTCTGTACGAATATTGTACGACATGGCCTAAATGTCGACACATGTCAAATCCGAATTCGGTCACGTAATCCTCGGAGGTGCCGCGATCAAATGTAATTGTGCCACGTGTCATCCGATGTGGCGATGACAACAAACCGCCAAGATACTCTTCTGCAATCTCGGCATTCTTCCTGGCCGTCTGATTGAATGCAGATTTCAATCGTAGCTGTCATAAATACATGCGCGGTATTTGTTTCGTTTAAAGAAGCAAATGCGCGGTACTCGTTTCTTATCCGTATTGTAATTTGTAATTTTACATAACTGGATCTATGTATCCCAAAAATAATTGTCGTTAAATGAATTATCCTACGTGGTAACATTTAAATACCTAACAAATCCTATATCACATAGCTTTAGACCTAGACTTAATAGATAAGTCTAGCAGCTACCGGCGGCTATATCGGACGGTAGGTACCAGGATCAAATTATGAATTCGACATTTATCCTTTTAGTAAATGAACTACCTATCCGTAATTCAACTAATCTATTTCCCGTAAATCTCCAGATAGCATAGGCATCCATTGCTCGAGCTTCCTCTCTACCTATCAGTGACTACAACGAGTGTGGGAGTTGAAGAGAGGAGTTAGAGGCATATTGCCTCGGCTTCTTTTCTACATTATATTTTAGACCTAGAAAATACTAAAACAACCATCAAATTCTACACTCAGCTGTAAAGCGAATGACACCTTATGAGTGATGGGTGGGAAAGAAACCAAATATCTCTCACCTTAAAGTAATCGGTAGCCAAGTTTACAGTCTTGACACGGATACGAAAAACTGGAAACTACATGCTTAGGGAAAACCTTGATACTTTGTAGGACATGATGAGGATTGTTGTCCATAGCTTATTGCAGCCATGGATTACTCACGGAAACACCCACAGACTACCTCAAAAACAGCTGTGTTTCAGACGACACAGATTACTCCACAATAAACAAAATGATCTCAAACTGCACCAATATGCAGTATATCATATACACTGTAAACTCTCAAAGTTACAGCCAAATCCACCAAGGCATCTAGAAGATATAAGCTCCAGAGTTTCCCAAATGTAGTTGACAGCTTCACAAACTAGCCACTTAGACTGATCACAGAATCTTACAGAGATACTGGAATACAATGAAACTTCACACACATATAGATTCTATATCATAGAATGACTCCACAAAGTTTCACATGAAAGCACCAATCAGAGTGATCACACCAACAGGTCAAAGATGCAGAAAACAGTCTGCCATAGCTTTGATTAACTTGACTGCGATACATAAAATAATCTAAGTCCTGCAAGTTATACTCAGAGTACGGAGGCATACCAGCCGTACTGTATCTACTCTAATAACCTAACTAGTCAAAAAGACAAACCTTGTTGTACAGAATATTTACACCGTACTCTTCGTATGTCAGAAACTAAGCTACCACTAAGCTTAATCATCACTACTTGAAATCTATCCTATTCATATTATCTGTAGTTGCGCTGGTTGCGCTTTCCGTACGGATCATGAAGATACCCGCAACTGCGTTTGACTTAACTGCGTCGCAGCTGCTCCGTACCGGCGGCGCCTATTTCAACATTCCATTTATTTTACATCGGATCGCTTCGCGATCCACCGTCCATTCGTCATTGCTTGTTCACACCACTCAATGAATCTTTTACGTAACTTTAATTATCAAACCCTTCGCTCCCCCAATCCGTGAATCTATTCAAGCCTCCATATTAAAATCCAATTAGCAGTTAAGCACGAAACTGACTTTTCAAAACAACCCTCCCCCGAAAATTTAGTTTCGTGCACCTAGAAAAATATGCAGCGTGTACTGCTATGCTGCTACGCTGCGCTAGTTTGACATCGCAGCGCAGTATGAATACAAAATGCAACGTGTACTGCTATGCTGCTACGCTGCGCTAGTTTGACATCGGAGCGCAGTATGAATACAAAGCGCAGCATGTACTGCTATGCTGCGCTAGTTTGACATCGCATTCCTAACTGCTGCTCTTTTTCGCCTTTAACTTCCTCTTCATAGCCTCATCTACTGAGACTAAAGCTTTCAAATTCTACACTCCCCTAAAGCTTTAGACTCATTAGGCCATGCTGTACGCAAATGTTTCCAAATAAAAATTAGTTAAATATTCAAAATTCTTTATCAACCTCCATTGTTCATCATACAATAAATTTAGCAAAAATAACACATCACCAGTGCTTTGCCGACGTCGCCATTGCTTTTGCTGCCCTCTGCCAATTCCCAGTCGCTTGCTGCCTTCTTGCAAAAAGTGTCCTGTAATAGCTCCCCTTACGCCATAAATGCATAACCCCTGAATATTTAGTTGCCTTCACCTGGAATAAAATAATCAGCGTGTAAGTGTCATACGTCACCACTCATTTCGCTGCGCCGCTATGCTGCGTCGCTGTTCGCGACGCGAACTTCTTCTGATGATTCTCCACTGCTTTCTTTGCGCTACTACGCTGTGTCACAGCTTCGCGACGCGAACTTCTTCCAATGATTCTCCACTGCTTTCGCTGCGTTCTGCCATGTCTCCCGAATTTTTCCTTCCTGAACAAGCCATTGCTTCCGCCACCTCCTTCGTCTTCAAAAATACATAATAAAATCTTTTCGTTTCTTATTAACTAACTCAACAAGAAAGAACACCAAATCGAAGATCCTACCGAAAATAGTATGTCAAACGAAGTTGACTGTATAAGACATGCTTATAATATAAGTTTTTCCAAAATTAAGATTTCTCTAAATTCACGTTCTCCACAAAATCATTTCTCCCGCTCTCTTATCTTGATCACTTTCTGAGCATGTTTTCTTCTACCACTGATCCTTTGAATTTTACATCTTCTTTTTGTTTTCCTCATGATCTTTTGTCTTGTTTTAAAGTTTACACTTCTGTCACAATTTTCTCCTTGTTTAATGTCAAAAATACTAGTTTTATGTTTCACCTATATGTTTTTCGCCATACATTTGCTACTTCCAGCAACTTTATTCATTTGAGAAATTCTAGTTTTGATTCTTCTTCTTTTCAGCTGCACTCTTTTCTTGCAGTTTTTCTTTCCTATATTTTTAACTTTTGCATTTCTATTACATTTTTCACTCCCACAAACTTCTTTTCTCACTCCAATTTTCTGAACAGTTTTTCTTTGTTCTTCTCTTAGTTCACCAATTTTCACGTCCACCTTATTTCTAGTTTTTGCTTTTAAAGTGGCCATCTCTTCCTTCAACTCCTCTTACTTTAGTTAACCACCTTTCTTGTAAGAAACTTTCACTCACAGATTTGTCATCTGATACGGTCACAAAAATCGTGTCCCTCTCTCTTTTCTCCTTCACCACACTATCTTCGGTGTCAAAACTCCTTTCACCTGTTTCCACATTATTCACCTCATTCCTAATTCCAATTTTCTTCATATCTTCACCCGGTCCTTCTGGAAATACCGGGTTTAATGTATTAGTTTTTATGTTTAAGTATTTTTCGACTTCCACTTCCAAGTAACCTTCACTTCCTCTAATTTCTCTTTCTTCAAATAACTCTTCCTCCTTTAACTCTGTGTTACTCACCAATCTGACGTCTTGAACAGGGACAGACACCAAATCCTTTTCTGTCACCTCCTCCTTTACTCCATTCCAAACAACACACACGGTCGGTAAGTAGATAAATTCGTCAACACACGGTGTATGCCTTTTGTCATTTGTCGAGTCTTGTCTCTCACTCACGAAATCACTTGATTCCTTTCTTGTTGGGATTCGAACTAGGTTGTTGTCCCATCCATCTCTGAAATTTCCTGTAACACATGCACTTTTATACGATGGACATACCGTGAAGGTATGTCCTAAATCATTACAGTAAAAACAATTCTTTGGTTGATCTCCGAACTCACTATTACTTTTAAATTTTTGAAATTTTGACTTAGATTTCTTTATATTCCTTTCACTTGATAAGACCCTTCTATTAGCCTCTTCATCTAAAATAACTCGTCTAGCTACAGTTACGCTCCAATCATTTTTATCAATTAAAGTCAATCGATCTAGTGCATTCTTATATTCTTTAGGTAGACTTCTCATTAACAAGATAGCTTGTTGAGCATCTGTAAAGTTTCCTCCTGCCAAATCATTTTCTGCAAATAATACTTGTAAGTCAATACGGTGTTTCTCCATACTACCTCCTACATACTTGTGTTCAACTATTTTGGTAACACTACTAAGCTAATGATATAAAGAAGTCTTTGCATACATACTTTCTAAGCACTTCCATAATTCAGCTGCCTTTTTAACACTTATGTATGACATTACTAAATCCGGAGTCAAGGAGTTCTTAATAACCCTTAGACACTCATGATTTTTACTTTTCCATCCATTTGAAGTTTCGGCCAAGGTACCGTCCACCACATCCATTAGTTCCATCATCTCGAAGTAGCTCTCGAGCGCACACTTCCAGTAGTGATATTTTGATCCATCAAATACAGGTAGCCATGGGTGTGGGCCCATAACCTGTTGTCCATAGCTTATTGCAGCCATGGATTACTCACGGAAACACCCACAGACTACCTCAAAAACAGCTGTGTTTCAGACGACACAGATTACTCCACAATAAACAAAATGATCTCAAACTGCACCAATATGCAGTATATCATATACACTGTAAACTCTCAAAGTTACAGCCAAATCCACCAAGGCATCTAGAAGATATAAGCTCCAGAGTTTCCCAAATGTAGTTGACAGCTTCACAAACTAGCCACTTAGACTGATCACAGAATCTTACAGAGATACTGGAATACAATGAAACTTCACACACATATAGATTCTATATCATAGAATGACTCCACAAAGTTTCACATGAAAGCACCAATCAGAGTGATCACACCAACAGGTCAAAGATGCAGAAAACAGTCTGCCATAGCTTTGATTAACTTGACTGCGATACATAAAATAATCTAAGTCCTGCAAGTTATACTCAGAGTACAGAGGCATACCAGCCGTACTGTATCTACTCTAATAACCTAACTAGTCAAAAAGACAAACCTCTGTTGTACAGAATATTTACACCGTACTCTTCGTATGTCAGAAACTAAGCTACCACTAAGCTTAATCATCACTACTTGAAATCTATCCTATTCATATTATCCGTAGTTGCGCTGGCTGCGCTTTCCGTACGGATCATGAAGATAGCCGCAACTGCGTTGACTTAACTTCGTCGCAGCTGCTCCGTACCGGTGGCGCCTATTTCAACATTCCATTTATTTTACATCGGATCGCTTCGCGATCCTCCGTCCATTCGTCATTGCTTGTTCACACCACTCAATGAATCTTTTACGTAACTTTAATTATCAAACCCTTCGCTCCCCCAATCCGTGAATCTATTCAAACCTCCATATTAAATCCAATTAGCAGTTAAGCACGAAACTGACTTTTCAAAACAACAAGGATGTCAAGGGATATAAAATCTATAACTTAGCGAAGAGAGATATCATTTTGGTCAAATCCTTAGTTGTCATGGATGAATGGAAGTCATTTGACCCCTTTAAATATACCAAGAAGATAAGAATCAGATTTGAGTCTGAAGGTGAGGAGGATTCCGTCCTTCCAGAAAGAGACATGAGTGAAACAAGAATTGCAGATTTAAGGAAGATCCAAGACTTAGGAGATCCACCGCACACTTCTCACATTCCAATGGACTTCGAGGAGACAGAAGAGGAGGAACCCATACTCGCTTCTATGGATAAGGGAGCTGATACGACACTAAGGAGAAATCAAAGACTTCCCACAATCCTAGCTGTGGAGTTTGAGGGGGGGAGAAGGAGCAGCAAACGGATTCAGGAAAAATAGGCCGCTCATAAGGTAACTAAGCTATCTCACCCAAATGTGCCTCAATCATACTTGGAGGCATTGAACACTCAAGAGAAAGATAGATAGATTAAAGCCATAAATGATGAGATGGCCTCTATCATGGAAGCAAATACTTAGGTACTAGCCAACTATCCTCTAGACAGAAAACGGATTGGCTGTAAATGGGTGTTTAAACAAAAACTGAACCCAGATAATACCATTGAGAGACATAAGGCTCGATTGGTAGCAAAAGGGTTTACCCAAAAGGAGGGGATTGCCTATGAGGAGACTTTTGCTGCAGTTGTTCGGTTCCCATCAGTAAGGATTCTCCTCAGGCTGGCATTAGCGAAAGACATGGAAATACACCAGATGGACATGAAGACTGTTTTTCTTAATGGTGAGTTAGAGGAAGAAATTTTCATAAGGCAACCCGAGGGGTTCGTGGAGGAAAGAGAAGAGAGAAAAGTCTGCATGCTCATAAAATCCTTATATGGATTGAAGCAAGTCCCTCGACAGTGGAATAAGAAACTAGATGAGTTTCTCACCGGTCAAGGATATATCCAGATCAATTGTGACCATTCTATCTATATGTTTGAAGATAAGAATGGTGTCATTTTTATTGTAATCTATGTGGATGATCAGCTTGTGCTCTGTAAGTCTTTGGAAAAGATTAATAGGCTACATAAAGATTTTATAAGCGGATTTGATATGAAGGATTTAGGTGAGGCAAGATACATTTTGGGGATCCAAATAGAGAGAGATAAGGGAAAAGGATTATTAGACTTACTCGATAAAAGCTATAAGTAATATACTTGAGAAGTTGAGATGGAAAAGGCTAACAGTTGTACCACTCCCATGGACTTGAAAAAAGTAAGTGATGGTAATGTAGAAGGAGGACTGATGATCTTAGATGATCAGATGAGTCCAGAGGACAAAGAGTTTATGAAGCCTTTCCTTTATAGACAGGTCGTAGGAAGTTTGATCTATATTATGAATTGTACGTGGCAAAACATAGCAGTAGCAGTTGGAGTACTCAAAAGGATTCTTAATGATTGTAGGGAGAAGACTAGGAGGCAGCCAAGAGATTCATGAGATATCTATTAGGAACAAGAGAGTTATGGTTGCATTTGGGAGGGGAGCACACTGACATCACTACTTGGAGTGATGCCAAATATAGGGATGCACCTATGAGAAGATGCACTTCTGGGTATGTGTTATATGTGGGGGAAGGTGCTTGCTGTTGGAGTAGTAAGTAACAAAAGGCGGTTGCTCAGTCTACTATGGAGGCTGAGTACATGGCCTCTTGTTTTGCTGTGAATGAGTTGATGTGGGTTAAGTCCTTGTTGCAAGAACTGGGGTATATGAAAGAGGGAGTGCATGAAGTGTTTTGTGACATTCAAGCTGCCATTACAATTGTAGCTAATCCAAAACATCATTTTAAGGCTAAACATATAGACATCAGATTGAGTTTTGTGAGAGAAAAAGTTGAAAATACAATTGTGAATCTTTTATATAGATCAAATAAGGGAATGGTGGCTAATATGATGACAAAAGCAGTGCCTTCTCCCAAGTTAAAATATTGCAAAGAAAAGTGTGGACTTAAACTTAAGTTAAAGTTAGACAATAAAATAAAGGGAGTGTTGAAATTACTAGTTTTATAGGGTGTTTTCTAGGTCTAAATAGATCAGTAAAATAAAAAATATATAAGGGCGGACAGTCTACCTCCACCTCCTCTCTTTAGCCACCATACTTGTCGTAGTCACTGAACGATAGAGAGGGTGGTTGAGCCATGGTTGCCTTAGTTCAGGAAGCACGACTAAAGAGTGACTTATGTCACTCTCAACAAAAGGTTAAGTCCGGCTGGACTCGAACCTCCAACCAGTAGAGTACGGCGTAGCCGTTAGCTCTATCCAGTCTGTCGTAGAAGTATGTTAGATTACATGGTGTGTGATGTATATTTTAACATGTACATGATCCTGAAACTAATTAACTGAAATATGAACAAAGGAAGATAGAACTAGTCAAAGTTTCAGTGCGGACATCATTTCGCATTAAACAAATGAATCGAACATTTGTTTCGACGGCCGACATTTAATGTTGGATTTAATCCAACGGCGTCTATCACTACCGAGATCGCAGAATAGTCACTTTTGGCGTTTATGGACGTGGCATGACCAGGCGCCACGTGGAGGGATAACATTTGGTCGCAGGAATTCGTGGGAGCATACGGACGAGTGGAATAGTGACACGCGTCCACGCAGTGGCCTTATTGTACACACGCCGAACAGAAAATACATCGGCCGTAGTAACTTTTTGTAGTTTATAGTTGTGTGATTGGTTCGTACTTCAATAGATAGGGGTTATGAGAGGGGTTTAGGACTTAGAAAATTTGGTAGATAGACACCTCTCTCTTAGAGAGCTTTGTATAAAATTGGCATTTTTGCTAGCTCATAACTTATCGGCTGGTTGGTCGTTTTCAATGATTCTTTTTGCTGTAGACTCAAAGGAGTCCACGCTGCACAGGGGTGTAGTCAAAATGTTAATTTGCTTTCTAAGGCAGTAGTGGTTGTAGCTTAAATTGGTTTAGTTAAAAACGATCTAGAGGCTTATGAATTCTGTAGTCTAATAGAGGACACAGAATTGTAACAGGAATATGTAGTTGCTTACATGAGTAGAAGAAATAATCTTGCTTAATCGAATTATAGTTGTTACGAAGGGGAATGTCTTGCCGTGGTTTGGGGAGTCGTTCACTTCCGTGATTATTTGTACGGAAAGCCTTTCACACTTCTAAGTGACCATCAACCCTTACATTGGCTGATGACTAACGATAAGCTTTTTTGCGAAGCTAGCCTGATGGGATTTAATTTTGTAAGAATATGACATTGAAATATATCACCGACCAGGTCTGCTTAGTCTACATGCGGACGGATTTTCCCAAAATCCTTTGCCCCGAACGACGGATAACGGAGTTCGAATGGATTTCGATGACGACGATGTTCGCGTCATGTCAATGAGTTCTTATCTTACTTATTGTCTGGCCGCTATTCCGAACTCTCGTCACGCCACAGATCCTTGGCGTGATGGGCCTGTCATTATTTTCCAATCCTCCCACACCTTCACGTCCGACACTACCTTTGACGAAGAAGACAGAGTGAAAAAGAGAGCTAAAAATTTCCTTTGGCTCGGATGATCTTTAGTTTGCTTGCTAGCAGACGGAAGCTAAAGACACGTCCCTCGTCCTACCGAGCGGCTTTCTCTAATTGAGCACATTCACACCGAGCTTGGTCCCTACGGCACTAAGCGGACGTTAAGCCTAGTACAGGCACGGTATTGGTGGTCAGGAATGCAGGCGGATGTTGCTGCCATTCTACACAAGTGTGCCACCTGCAACCGTCTCCGAACTTCTTTCTCTAATCGGCAGACTACTCTCTAACCTCTATCTATTTGGGGTTTATTCTATCCATGGTCGGTCGATCTAGCCGGCACTTTTCCTATCTCACGTAAAGGAAAATGATACATCATGATTATGATCCATAATTTCAGTAAGTTAGTAGAAGTGGTAGCCCTGCCTCACAAAACATTAAAGTCAACCACCGCAACCTTTAACGAACATGTCCTTATGAGATATGGTGCCCTAGCCAAGGTCCTTATGGAAGAAGGTACAAAATTTCGGGGAGAATTTCAAGATATGCTTGATGAGGCTCTCATCGATCATCATCGTACTAGTCGTGATCACCCGCAAGCTGATGGCTTGGCTGAACGAGCAGTCCAGACATTTAAGCGTGCCTTGCGTAAGCATTGCTTAGAGAAACACATTTCGGTTTGGGACAAGTCCCTCGGCTACATTACCATGGGATATCGCATGTTGGTTCAAGCTAGCCTTGCCAATTACAACCCTTATTATGTTTTATTTGGGAGACAGTCGCTACTCGGTCGCAATATTAAGAAAGCTGCGAGTTTTCCGCTTTCGCTGATGTCTGACACTATCTTTTTGAAAAAACTCACCCGTCGTGCTTTGCTTTTTGCCCGTGAAATGCCCATGGCTTTTGATAATCTGCAGATTGCCCAGCATCGAGACACACTTTTGTTTGCCTCCACTCGAAGTGGCAGTTACAGGCCGCAACAACAGGCCTATCGGGTGGGAGATTATGTGTATCTTTGCATAAATCTTTTGGCACTTTGAACACCGATGTTGCAGCACACATCCTACGGATTATCGAGGTGGATCCAACAAAGTGTTGGGATTACAAGGAGCGGACACACGGACTTTCCGGGAGCACTCCAAGAATTGTGCTCCATGTTATTTTCCAGATTTGTCACAGGATATGGATCCCATGCAGATGCCAATTACGGAGGCGAGAGCATGTACCTTTTGCCATTGATTGGAAAGGGAAACTGCGATGTTACTTTGTGATCATTGCAATTAGGGGTTTCACATGGAGTGTTTGGTGCCACCATTGTTGGCCGTTCTCGATGGTCACTGGTTTTGTCACGGATGTCGCGAGCTTCCAGTCATGTTGGCTAGCTCCTCTGCCGGCTAAAGAGCTAGGGGGGAGAATAAACCGACCTGACCATAACCAGCTAAGTCGTTGACCTTTCTTTTTCTTCCACATTGCCTGTTATTGTTTTTATCCATTTTCACTTTTATGTTTTATTTCATTCACAATAGCTTGTCATCATTTGGGTTTAAGTGGAGCACAGCTGATTATATTGCATGCATCCTCACGTTATTTAACACATGCACGACATGATCTTGCAGGTACAAATCAGACTGGAAAGGAACAAACATTGGAACCTCAAGGGACAACTGGGCTAGAAGCAAAAGACGTGGTGGAAATTAACCAAAACCAAGGGAGAGGGGAGAAGCTGAAACTGTTGGAAGGAATCCACGAGAGCCACCAATATGTTGAAATTACTATATTTATAGAGTATTTTCTAGGTCTAAACATATCAGTCTAAAAGGAAAAAAAAGGGCGGACAACCTGCCTCCACCTCCTCTCTCCAACCACCATACTTGTTGTAGTCACCGAAGGATAAAGAGTGATGTTGAGCCATGGCTGCCTTAGTTTAAGAGGCAGGACTAAAGAGTGACTTATGTCACTTTCAACAAAAGGTTGAGTTCGGCAGGACTCGAACCTCCGACCGGCAAAGTGTGGCGTAGCCTTCAGCATATGCGGTCTAACGTAGGAGTTCGTTACATTACAAAGGGTTTGATATTTATTTAAGTACGGTTTTAAAGAACTAGTCCGATTAACGAAATTGCGGATAGCGAACATAGGAATCGTGTAAAATACAATTTTACACGTCACGCACAAAACAAATGACCCAGAAATTTGTTTAAACGGCTGACATGAAAACCGATGTGGATCCGACGGCCCATACTAACGCCGAGATCTCGAAAAGACCGTTTTTGGCATTTTTCAAGCATGGCATGACTTGGCAACACGTGGCTAGATAACATTGGAACGCGGAAATTACGGGGAGCATAAAAACGAATCATATGGAGACATGCCCACATCCAATGGCTTTGTTGTTCACATGCCGTACAGAAACTACATCGGCCGTAATACCTTTCTGTATTTTACAGTCGTATGATTGGTTCGTATTTCAGTAAATAAGGGTTGTATGAGGGGTTTAGACTCAAGAAATTTGGTAGGTAGCCACCTCTCTCTTAGAAAGCTTTGTATAAGATTGACATTTTTGCGGGCTCATAACTTATCAGCTGATTTGCCATTTTCACTAATTCTTTTTGCTACACACTAAGGAGAGTCCAAGCTACACACGGGTTCAATCAGGCTATCTGTTCGCTTAAAGTGGGTTAGTTAAAAGCTATCTAAAGGCTTCCTATATTTTGTAGTCTAATGGAGGACACATAATTGCACTATACCAGCGGCAGATTTTAAGGGAGGAAGGAGAAGCAACAAAAGGCTTCAAGAAAAACAAGTCAAAATGAGGTTACCAAACTGTCTCATCTAGATCAACCAAGAACCTATAAAGAGGCAATGAATTGTCCGGAGAGAAATTGATGGAAGACAACCATCAACAAGGAAATAGCCTCAATTAGGGGGGCTAATACTTAGAAGTTAGTGGGCTGTCCACCTGACCACAACAAGATGGGATGTTAGTGGGTATTCAAACTGAAACTCAAAGTGGATAACACCACTGAGCACTACAAGGCCTGGTTAGTTGCAAAAGGATTTACTCAAAAATAGGAAATATACTACGAGGAGACCTTTGCCTGTTGTCACGTTTCCCTGAGTCCGTATTCTTCTTAGTCAGGAAGCAGCTTAAGACAAGGAGATGCACCTGATAGACATCAGGACAGCCTTCGTTCATGGAGAGCTAGTAGAGGAGATTTTCATGCGACAACCCGAAGGTTTCGTAGAACAGGGAGAAGTAAGCAAAGTATGGCGGCAAATCAAATCTCTCTATGGCCTAAAACAGGCGCCTCAATAGTGGAACAAGAAGCTTGATGAGTTTCTTACAAGTTTGGGATATATAAAGATCAGCTCAGATCATTCAATTTACTTATTTGAAGATGAGGAAGGTATTATATTTATTGCAATCTATGTTGATGATTTGCTTGTTCTAAGTAAATTTATGGAAAAATATTATAAATTGAAAACAATTGTGAAAGGTAGATTTTAGATGAAGGATATGGGAGAGGCAAGATATATTTTGGGAATTTAGTTAGAGAGAGAAAGATAGAAAGATAATCAGATTAACTCAGAAGGAGGCCATTGGGAACATGCTGGAAAGATTTCAAATAAACAAGTCTAATAGTTGTAAAACTCCAATGGAACTAAAGAAGGGAAGTGAGGGGAGGGTGGAAGAAGGAGTTATAACATTTGATGATGAGTTAGGCACTAAAGAGAAGAAGTTCATGCAGACCATTTATTATAGACAAGCAGTGGGTAGCCAAATCTATTTTATGAATTCTACCTAGCCAGATTTAGCTGCAGCTGTAGGAGTACTAAGTAGGTGTCTAAATGCTCCCACTAAGAGAGATAGGAAGGCAACTAAGAGATTCCTTAGATATCTCATAGGGACTAGAGATCCATGGCTACATTTGGGTGGGGACAATATTGACATCACCACTTGAAGTGATGCCAGCTATGGGGATGCTCCTATAAGGAGATGTACTTCTGGATATGTATTTTATGTGGGTGATGGGGCTTGCTGCCAGAGCAGCAAACAACAAAAGATTATTGCTCAATCCTCAATGAACTCTGAGCATATGGCCTTTTGCTCTGCTATAAAAGAATTGATGTGGGTGTAGTCTTTGCTTGGTGAACTTTGTTATCTTAAGAGTGGTGTGCAAAAAATCTTGTGTGATAATCAGTTAGCCATTGCCATTGCTGCTAATCCCAAACACCACTTCAAAGCCAAACACATGGATATTAGACTAGCTCCATTCTCAAGTCCCCACACTTGTTATAATCATTGAAGAGTGGAGAGGGAGTTAGAGCAATGGCTGTTTATGTTGCATTCTATGTCCTCCATTGGACTACATAATTCAGGAAGCCTCAAAATAACTTTTAACTAACCCACTTCAAGCCACAACCACTGCTGCCCAAGACAGCAAAGTGATAGTCTAACTGTACCCCTATGCAGCTTGGACTCCCTTTAGTCCGTAGCAAAAAGAATCAATGAAAACAGCCAACCAACCGATAAGTTATGAGGTGGCGAAAATGCCAATTTATACAAAGCTCCCAAGGGAGAGGTGATGTCTAAAAAATGCTAAGTCCTAATTCCCTCTCACAACCCCTATCAACTAATGAACGACCTTATCACATAACTGTAAAGTATAGAAAGGTACTACTTCCGATGTCCTTTGTGTACGGCATGTGTACGACAAGCCCGCAGAGTCGACGCGTGTCAACCTTTCACTCGTCCTTACACTCTCCGGAATTCCTCAACCAAATGTTATCCATCCACATGGCGCCAGGCCACGTCACGTCCATAAACGCTAAAGTGACCATTCCGAGATCGTGGGAGCGATGTATGATGTAGGATTAAATGAGACATTGAATTTTAGCCGTCAAAACAAATGTCGGATTCATTTGTTTCGTGCGAAATGACGTCCGCTCTAAACTTTAACTAGTTATATGTTCCTTTGTTCATATTTTAAATTAACAGTTTAAGGACCGTACACAAGTTTAAATAGATATCAAACCGTATGTATCCTAAAGGACTTCTACGACAGACTGGTTAGTGCTAACGTCTACGCCGCGCTTTGCCGGTCGGAGGTTCGAGTCCTGCCAGACTTAACCTTTTATTGAGAGTGACTTAAGTCACTCTTTAGTCCTGCCTATGGAGCTGAGGCACCCACAGCTCCATCACTCTCTCTCTCTTCCATAGACTACAAGTATGGGGGTAAGAGAAAAGCGATGGAGGCTGGCTGCTTGCACTTTTCTTATTTTTTTTCGCCTAATCTATTTAGACCTAGAAAATACCCAAAAACTAGTTTTTTCAACACTCCCCGTATTTTCTAGTCTAATTTTAATTTTTCTTTTAATCCACATTTTCCCTACAATATTTTAACTTGGAAGAGGGCACAGGTTTGGTCATCATGTCAGCCACCATTTCTTCATCAGATTTATACACAAGATTTACAATTTTATTTTGAACCTTTTCCCTCACAAAGCTCAATCTTATGTCCATAAGCTTAGCCTTGAAATGATGTTTTGGATTGGCTGCAATTGCAATGGCAGCTTGATTATCACAAAAAACGTCATGTACTCCCTTCTTCATATACCCTAATTCTTGCAACAAGGAATTGACCCACATCAATTCTTTCACACAGGAACAAGAGGCCATGTACTCGACCTACATAGTAGACTGAGCCACCACCTTTTTTTGCTTACTGCTCGAACAGTAAGCACCTTCCCCACATACAACACATACCCAGAAGTGCATCTTCTTATAGGTGCAAACCCATAACTAGCATCACTCCAAGTAGTGATATCAGTGTGCTCCCCTCCCAAATGCAATCATAACTCTTTGGTTCTTACCCGATATCTCATGACTCTCTTAGCTGCCTCCCTGTCTCTTTTCCTACAATCATTAAGACTCCTACTGAGTCCTCCAACTGCTTTCGCTATGTTTGGCATAGTATAATTCATGAAGTATATAAGACTTCTTACAACATGCCTGTAAGGGATACACTTCATAAACTCTCTCTCTTCAGGACTTTTTTGATCATCTAGGATTATCACTCCTACCTGTACACTCCCATCGCTTACTTTCTTCAAGTCCATGGGAGTGGTACAACTGTTTCCTTTTTCCATCTGGAATTTCTCAAGCATATTACCTATTGCTTCATTTTGAGTAAGTCTGATAACCTTTTTCCCCCTATCTCTCTCCATTTCGATCCCCAAAATATACCTTGCCTCCCCTAAATCCTTGATATCAAATCTGCTTCTAAGATCTTTCTTTAACTTATTGATATTTTCCAAAGACTTACTTAACACAAGCGTTCGTCTAATAAATTGCAATGAAAATCAAACCATTCTCATTTTCAAACATATAGATAGAATGGTAAAAGCTGATCCAGATATATCCTAGACCGGTGAGAAACTCATCTAGTTTTTTATTCCACTGTCGAGGAGCCTGCTTAAGTCCATATAAGGACTTTATGAGCCTGCAGACTTTGCTCTCTTCCCCATTCTCCACGAATTTCTCTGGTTGCCGCATGAAGATTTCTTCCTCTAACTCACCATTTAGAAATGCTGTCTTTTGATAAATTTTCATGTCTTCCGGTGTTGCTAGACTGAGGAGATTCCTTACTGATGGGAACCAAACAAATGGAGCAAAGGTCTCCTCATAGTCAATTACCTTTTTTAGGGTGAACCCCTTTGCTACCAAACGAGCTTTATATCTTTCAATGGTATTATTTGGGTTCAGTTTTAGTTTAAATACCCATTTATAGCCAATAGGTTTTTAGTGTGTGAGACAATCCGCTAGTTTCCAAGTATTTGCTTCCATGATGGAAGCCATCTCATCATTTATGGCTTTAATCCATCTGTCTTTTTCTTGGCTGTTCACTACCTCAAAGTATGACTGAGGCTCATCAGGATGAGATAGCTTAGTTACCTTATGAGTAGCCTGTTTCTCTTGTATCCTTTTGGTGCTCCTTCTCGCTCCCTCAAACTTTGAAGCAGGAATGGAATGAAGTCTCTGGTTTCTCCTTACTGTCTCATCGCCTCCACTATTCATAGAAGACGGTTCCTGTTCCTTTTTTTCTGTCTCCTCGAAGTCTATAGGAATATGTGAGGTGTCTGGTAGATCTTCGTATCTTAGATCTCCCCTAAATCTAGAATCATTGTTTCACTAATGTCCTTTTTGGGAAAGACTGGACTCTCCTCGCTTTCAAACTCAAAACAGATTTTTACTTGTATATTTGAAGGGATCAAATGACTTCCCTTCATCCATGACAACTAGGTGTTTGACCAAAATAATATCTTGCTTTGCTATGTCATAGATTGTATATCCCTTGACATCATTATCATATCCTACAAAGTATCCAGGTTTGCCATTAGCATCTAGTTTCCAGTTTTCCTTTTCCGTATCAATACTATAAACTTGGCTACCGAATACTTTGAGGTGTGAGATATTTGGTTTCCTTCCAACCCATCTCTCATAAGGTGTCATTCCCTTTACGGCTGAGGGAAGGACCCTATTCTTAATGAAGTTGGCACAATTCATGACTTTTGCCCAAAATCTCTTTCTTATTTTCTTGTCAGCCAACATACTACATACAGTATCTCCTAGTGTTCCGTTCAATCTTTCAACTACCCCATTTTGTTCCGTGTTACATGGTACAGTTTTTTGGTGCTGAACTCCCTCATCTCTAAAGTATTCCTCAAGTTGGTTAGAGGTTTATTCTCCCTAGTTATCACTCTTTATTCTCTTAATGGGGGTTCCATGCAACTTCTCACTCCATGCTTTATATTATTTGAAGTAAGTTAGTGTTTAAGACTTTGTTTTTAGGTAGTAAACTTAAGAGTACCTAGACCAGTCATCAGTTATTGTTAACATAAACCTCTTCCCTCCAACCGAAGGTACTCTTGTAGGTCCCCATATATTTGTTTAGACTAGATCTAGTACCTTTTCCCCCCTATATGTGGCGGCTTTGGGAAAAGGAAGTTTGTGAGCTTTTCCTTGAGAACATCCACTACAATTATCCACCATTTCATCATCACCAAATTGAATTCCTTCTGCTACACCAAGCTTCTTCATTTCCCTCAACCTATCAAAATGCACATGCCCCAACCGCTTGTGCCAAATCATCAATTTTGAAACACCAACATTGTTGAAATTTAACTATTTTCTAGGTTTAGAGATTGTAAAATAAAAGGCAAAAAAGAGACAGCGGCAGCTTGCCTCTAACTCCTCTCTCAAGTCCCCACACTTGGCGCATTCATTAAAGACTAGAGGAGTTAGAGCCATGACAGCCTATACTGTCCAAAGAGGACAAAACACCAATCTTGATAGAATTACAAAAGGTTTGACGGACCCACGATTTGAACATGGTATCTCTCGTCCGTCAAAGTAGAAGTTAGCTTTATCCTATAAGTTTAGGACCACTGTTACGGTATATGGTGTTTGATAAATATTTACATAGATACGCGTGGACTAGTTCCTTCAACGTGAAAGAGTTACGTAGTGCATAGATACAGTTCTAGATAGTACGAAGTACAATTTTATGTATTATATGAAACGGATACCGCGCATTTGTTTCGACCGCCAAACAAATACTGCGCGTCTATTTTCAATGGCTAGAAATATATCATGTTTTGATCAGACAGCCATGATAGGCGCCGCGATCACGAAATATTTGCATTTGGCGTTTTACGGTCATCGCAACGTCAAGGGACATGTGGCGCGTCAACATTTGGTTGTAGCAAATTCGGAGAACACAAAAACAAATCCGGATATGACATGTGTCGACATTTCGGCGATGTAGTACGATGGCCGTACAGAAAGTACACAGGCACCTATACTTTTTTGTACGACACAGTAATGTGATTGGTGCCGTATGTCAGTAGATAGAGTTTAGAGAGAGATAAGACTTAGAAAATTTAGTAGGTAGTCGCCTCTCTCCGAGAGAGCTCTTCTAGAAAATATCAACTTTGACCCTCCATAACTAACTGTTCAAGGGAGCAAATTCAGAGATTCTTTTTTCTGCAAACTCAAGGGAGTCCAAGCTACACAAGGGTGTAGTTGGTCAGGGTTTTTTTCTGCCAGGGTGGCTGCATTTCTAAGGGAAAGTCAAAGTGGGTGAATGTGTCCAAAACTCATATTCTAATTTTGCATTTTGTGGTGGAACTGAGCACACAAAAAGTCTTATTACACATGGGTGAAGTTGTGTTGGGGTTTTGATTGTAAAGGGGTCAATCATTTGGGTTTGTATCAACTTAGAGTCGACAATATCTAGAGAAGCTTCTTGTGAGCTGCATACTTTGAGGACAAATGGAGGTCTTTCAGTTTCAAACATAATAAGCATTCTTCTTTTCATTACTCAAGGTAAGCCTAAAAATGCCTTGGCTACCCTTATGTGGCGTGAAGTAGACTTCATCCCAATACTAAGCTGTAAAGACTCCCTTTGTAGTGAAGGTATCAAACTCTTTTCATCTAACAAAGATGTAGAGACAAGATTTTTACTCAGCTGAAGAATGTAGAGTACATCTTAAAATGTGAGTATAAGAGTCTTACCCTCCACTAAGACTTTTAGATCTACTGACCGCACTAGATCTGTAGTAACCACTCTCCCATCCCCATACTCTATCTCTACAGTAGGGATCTTTTTTAGCTTAGTGAAGAGTTGCTAATCAAGACACATATGCATGGATACACCTGGGTCGATGATCCATCCTTCCTGTGGAGCTTCCTGAACTGCTCTAAGGGCACACTTCTGTCTCCAAGGGATCTCCTTCTCCTCCAGACTCTCGTCAAGAAAAAGCTCCCCATCCTCCTCAAAGGACTCGTGCAATTCTGTGTCCTCCATTGGACTACAGAATTCAAGAAGCCTCTAAATAGTTTTTAACTAACCCAATTCAAGCCACAACCACACCTGCCCTAGAAAGTAAATTGACAGTCTGACTGCACCGTTGTGCAGCATGGACTCGTGTGACTCCGAAGCAAAAAGAATCATTGAAAACGGCCAACCAACTGATTAATTATGAAGTGGCAAAGATGCCAAATTTGTACAAAACTCTCTAAGGGAGAGAGGTAGCTACCAAATTCTCTAAGTCCTAAACCCCTCTCACAACGCCTATCTATTGACGTACGAACCAATCAAATGACTGTAGGGTATGTTGTTTTTGAAGATTTAGTTTCGTGCGTACTTGTCGTTTCGTGCGTTTGCGGTGTTTCATGTGTACGCAGTTTTTAAGTGCGTACACGTTCACCGAGTGTAGCGTGGAGGTTCGCATGATTTTATTGATTGGGGGGAGTAAATGTACGAATAAATTTAAAGGAACGTAAAAAATTAATCAAGTGGCGCGTAACGCATAATAGAAATGGACAGCGGATCGCGAAGCGATCCAACCTAAAATATTTGAAGTGCTTGAAAATGTACGCTGGCCGTACGAAACATAATACGACAGGCGGCATTTATTAAAAAGGACAACAATTATGGAAAGTATGCGATTGTACAAAGTATCTATTTTGGACAGGTCAACTTTATTTGCGACGGGCAGCGAGTGTGGAAAAATGACATGTACTTTATATGTGACAAGCCGCATTTATTTGAAGTGGACGCGATTTCCGTACAGAAAGGATTTTTGATAGTACGATATCATTTCGGCAAGTGGATTGTGTTATGTTTGACGGCGGACGGCGTCCGCCGCTATTTTACAAGGTTTCTTTGTTTGTCTTGTATTATTAACTGAGTTAGGGTTTCGACATGTTAATTAGTGTGTGTGTAGTGTCATACCTGTAGACAAGTGAACGCATATAAATGTTTGACTCTCAAGTGTAAGCAAGTGTACCCTTATGATTGTTTCACTCTCAGGTGTACGCTTACGATTAAATAGGACTTAGTGATTGTGAAAGTTACATGATTAGCTGACAGCTTACAAGTGTATATATAACTATGAGCTTTGTTAGCCAAATTTATCAATGCTGGTCAGAAAAGTAGGGACCAAAGATGTAATAATTTAAGGTTACCGATTAGGTCATACATTTAAGTGATACATTTAATTATCTGATTCTACATTTGGGTATGTGGGATGGCATTCATTAATTATTATTTAATATGTTAATTTTATGTTTGTTTGTCATGCATTGTGCATGTATTTGTTTTGTTGTTTAATGCATCTGTGTATGCATTTGTCCTAGGGTGGTCGTAGGCTTTCCGCAGATTTGCAAACCTATAGTGTGTTTGGTCTGTGTGAAATGGTCACATATTTGTAGACCTGTGTGAAATGGTCACATATTTGTTGACCTATGGTGGTCTGATCTGTGTTTTTCAGAGACCTATGGTGTGTCTAATGGGGATTTTCTGGTAATGCATTTGGGAATGCATTCAAGTATGTAGAGGGAATTCATTTCAAAGGATTTTTAATTGCACTAGATTTGCTTAGCTTTTGGGTTGATAGTTTGGGTCGCTTCTGCGGTCTATTATAGACCAAAGAACAACAAGGAACAGAAAGGTACTATGGCCGATGTACTTTCTTTACGCCTTGTGTACGGCAAGGCCATTAAGTGGACGCGTGTCCACTTTTAACTCGTCGTTCCGTTCTCCGATATTCCTGCGATCGAATGTTATCTCTCCACGTGTTGCCACGTCACGCCACGTCCACAAACCGCCAAGGTGACCATTTCGCGATTTCGGCAGCGATATGTGCCGTCAGATCACAAATCGACATTCAATATTAGTCGTAGAAACAAATGTCCGATTCATTTACTTCGTGCGAGATAATGTTCGCACTATATATTACTTGGTTCTATGTTCTTTCATACGTCATTCCGTTAATCAGATTCATGGTCAAAACACAGTTTAAATAAATATCACACCCTATATATTTTAACGAATTTCCACGACAGACCGTTTAGAGCTGACGACTACGCCTCGCTTTGCCGGTCGAATGTTCGAGTCCTCCTGAACTCAACCTTTTGTTGAAAGTGACATAAGTTACTCTTTAGTCCTACCTGTTGAACTAGGACAACCATGGCTCAACCACCCACTCTATCCCTTAGTGACTACAACAAGTATGGTGGGTTGAGAGAGGAGGTGGAGACAAGATGTCCGCCCTTTTCTTTTCCTATTGTACTGATCTATTTAGACCTAGAAAATACCATATAAATCTAATAATTTCAACAACTCGTCCTAGGTTTCTCCTGTCAATTTTGTGACCACAAGTGCTTTTTTCTTCCCTCCGAAAGAACCCCCTCCAGGGTTCTCTTGGAGCCTTAGCTTCGACAGCTTGACACAATCGGCGATAAAGTGTCCCTGCTATTTTGCAAAAATGACAAAGACCCTTTGGGGGCCTTGGTCCTCTTAGCTAATCTCTCTCCTTTGAATGGTTTCTTCAGATCCTTCCCCCATCAGTTTCCTCCCGCAGCTAGATCTTGGATGCTCTTCCCCCCCCTCCTAATCGCAATTGTGTTCTCCTGCACAAGTTGTTGAAAATCGCTATATTTAGGAGAGGTATTTTCTAGGTCTTAATTAAAATAAAGAGGAAAAGGAAAGCAGAGGCAGCCTGCCTCCACCTTCTCTATCTTGCCCCCATACTTGTTGTAGTCACTGAAAGAGAGAGAGGGCGGTGGAGCCATGGCAGGCTTAGCTCCATAGGCAGGGCTTAAGAGTGACCTAAGTCACTCTCAATCAAAAAGGATGAGTCCGGGAGGACTTGAACCTTCGACCCGTAGGGCAAAGCATAGCCGTCAACCCTTACCAGTTTGTCGTAGTAGACCGTTAGGATACATAGGGTTCGATAGCTATTTAAAGAATAGATAGACGACTAATCCGATTAACGGAATTACAAATAGGATACATAGAAACTAGTTGGGGAATTAAGTGCACACAAAACAAATGTACCGGACATTTGTTTTGAACAGCTAGAAATTAAAGCCGATTTGGATCCGACTACTCAGATCATCGCCGAGCTCCCATAATGGCCGCTTTGGCAGTTTTTTGATGTAACATGACCTGGCGACACGTGGCGATATGTCATTGGGAAGCTGGAATCCCGGGGAGCGTGAGGACAAGTATGGAGAAGATAGGCGTCAACTTCATGGCCTTGTCCTACACAGGCCGTACAGAAAGTACATCAGTCGTAGTACCTTTCTATACTGTACAGTCTTCTGATTTGTTCCGTATATCAGTAGATTGGAATTGTGAGAGGGTTTGGGACTTAGTGGATTGAGGAGGTAGCCGCCTCTCTCATAACAAGCTTGTATAAATGTTGGCATCTTTGCCACTCGATAATTAATCGCCAGGTTGGGCGTTTTCAGTGATTCTTTTTGATGTGGACTCAGGGGAGTCCAAACTGCACACGGGTGCAGTCAAATTATCTATTTATCAGCTAGGGTGGCAGTTGCACTCGTTGAAAGTGGGTTAGTCAAAAACTACCTAGAGGCTTCCTCAATTTTTGGTCGAAATGGGGGACACAAAATTGCACAAGTATCATCCGGACCACTGTTTTCTACTTCCATGAACTGTCAGTCATTTCTTGTACTCGATACACTATGTTTTCATACTCATCGGGTAACTTCATGATGAGAGTGTTAACTTTCATCTTCATTGTACTTGTCTACCCGGCACTCTCCATCTCCATATACAAACAAGAGAGATCATTACAATAGTCTAACATCTTTCTCCCGTTGTAAGTATAATTTCCCAACTTTTGTTCGACCAACTAGAGCTCTTGAATAGTACCATCGCTATAGATTTCCACCAAACTCACCCACAACTCCCCTGCCTTGTAAATATGAAGATTGGGGGTTGCCAAAGCTTGAGTGAGGTGTCTTAGAATGAAAATTTTGGCAGCCATGTTGATGTCTTCCCACGTTGGGGTGTCGTTCTCCGTGGTCTTCACGGTCGCCGCTCTGGGGAAGTGGTAATAGGAGCAATTGGAGTAAGAGGCGTCTCCATCTCCTTCCTTTATTTGGACACACTGCTTACCCCATCATTTGCATCCTCTCTTGCAGCAGAGGTTGCTACAGCAAACCTTATTCCACCAAACCGTGGTGGAGTTCCCTGAGGTGAACGTTTCACTTGTCCACTAACAATACCCCAGTATCGTTTTTCTCACAAAGCCCCTGTTATCATGGCTTCCTAATAGATGAACCCTAATCTATTGAAGGTGGGCACCCTATAGGGTGGGCCCATAACTTGCAATTTTGTGTCCTCCATTGGACTACAGAATTTAAAAAGCCTCTAGATAGCTTTTAATTAACCAAATCAAGCCACAACCATTGCTGCCCAAGACGGAAAACTAACAGTCTTACAGTTTCATTATGTAGCTTCGACTCCCTTTAGTCCGTAGCAAAAAGAATCACTGAAAACGGCTAACTAGCCGATAAGTTATGAGGTGGCAAAGATGCCAATTTATACAAACGTCCCAAGCGAGAGGTGACTGTCTGATAAATGCTTAGTCCTACTTCCCTCTCACAACCCCTATCTACTAATGTACAACCCAATCACATAACTGTAAAGTACATAGAGGTACTACGGTGGATGTTCTTTCTGTACTGCCTGTGTAAGACTAAGCCGCTGAGTGGACGCGTGTTAACCTTTCACTCGTCCGTACGCTCTTCAAATTACTATGACCAAATGTTATCCCTCCACGTGGCGCCAGGTTATGCCACATCCATACACGCCAAAGTGTCCATTCCGAGAACCAAGCAGCGATGTATGTCCTAGGATTAAATCTGACATTGAATTTTAGTTGTCGAAACAAATGTCTGATTCATTTGTTTTGTGCGAAATGACGTCCCAACTAAAATTTAACTAGTTCTATGTTCCTTCGTTCATATGTTAGTTAATCGGTTTCAGGGCCGTACACAAGTATGAATAGATTTCAAACCCTATGTATCCTAACAGACTTCTATGACAAACTAGTTAGAGCTAACGGTTACGCCGCGCTTTGTCAGTCGGAGGTTCGAGTCTAGCCGGAATCAAATTTTTGTTGAGAGTGACTTAAGAAACTCTTTAGTCCTGCCTATGGAGCTGAGGCAACCATGGCTCTATCACTCTCTCTCTCTTTTTAATGCAATTCTATGTCCTCCATTGGACCACAAAATACAAGAAGCCTCTAGATAATATTTAACTAACCCACTTCAAGCCACAACCACTGTTGTCCTGGGTGGCAAAATGACGGTTTGACACCACCCTAATGCACTCAAGACTCCTCTAAGTCCGTAGCAAAAAGAATCACTAAAAACGGCCAACCAGCTGATAAGTTATGTGTCGGCAAAAATGCCAAGTTTATACAAGCTCACTAAGAGAGAGAGGTGCTATCTACCAAAAACCCCTAAGTCTCAAACCCTCTCTCACAAACCCTATCTACTGAAGTACGCTCCAATCAAGAGACTGTAAAGTACCAAAAAGTACAGTGGCCGATGTACTTTCTGTACGGCCACTGTACGACAAGGTCATGGAGTGGACGCGTGTCGCCGTCTGAATCGTTATTATGTCGTCTGGGATCCCAACTGCTCAATTCAATCTTGCCACGTATCGCTAGGTCACGCCACGACACGCAACGTCTGAAAACCGCCAAAATGACCATTCCATGACATCAGCGACGATTAGCGCCGTCGCATAGAGGCCGGCATTTAATTTACGCCGTCAAAATATATGTCTAATTCATTTGTTTCGTGCGAAGGGTTGTATGCACTGAAATTGATGTGTTCTATGTTTCCTATTTCATAGTTACGTTAATCGGATTTAAAGTTCTACTCAATGTTTAAATAAATATCCTACACCATGTATTGTAACGAACTTCTACAACAGACCAGTTAGAGGTGACGGCTACATCGCGCTCTGCCAGTCAGAGGTTCGATTTTTGTTGGACTCAAACTTTCTGTTTAGAGTAACTTAGGTCACTCTTAAGTCATGTCTATGGAGCTGAGGCAGCCATGGCTCCACCTCCCTCTCTATCCTTCAATGACTAGAACAAGTATGGGGGATAGAGGGAATAGGTGGACGCACGTTGCCTGCGCTTTACTTTTCCTGTTTATAGTAATGTATTAAGGCCTAGAAAATACCATATAAATCAAATAATTTCAACACTCCCTTTATTTTCTAGTCCTACTTCAACTTCAGTCCACACTTTTCTCTATAGTATTTTAACTTGGTAGAAGGCACCGGTTTTGTCATCATATCATCCACCATTTCCTCATCTGATTAATATACAAGCTTCACAATCTTATTTTCAACTTTTCCTCTCACAAAACTTAATCTTATGTCCATATGCTTAGCTTTGAAATGATGCTTTGGATTAGCTACAATTGCGATGGCAGCTTGATTATCACAAAACACTTCATGCACCCCCTTTTTCATATAACCCGGTTCTTGCAATAAGGGCTTGACCTACATCAACTCTTTCACAGCAGAAAAAAAAGCCATGTACTCAGCCTCCATAGTAGACTGAGCAACCAACCTTTGTTGCTTAGTGCTCTAACAGCAAGCACCTTCCCCCGCATACAACAAATACCCAAAAGTGCATCTTCTCATTGGTGCGTCCCCATAGCTCGCATCACTCCAAGTAGTGATGTCAGTTGGCTCCCCTCCCAAATGCAACTATAACTATCTGGTTCCCACCAGATTTCACATGACTCTCTTAGCTGCCTCCTAGTCTCTTTTCCTAGGATCATTAAGACTCCTACTGAGTACTCGAACGGCTGCCGCTATGTCCGGCATGGTATAATTCATAAAATAGAACAAACTTCCTACGACTTGTCTATAAGGGATAGACTTGATAAACTCTCTCTCCTCTGGACTCATTTGATAATCTAAGATCATCACTCCTCCTTCTACACTCCCATCACTTACTTTTTCCAAGTCCATGGGAGTGGTACAACTGTTAGCATTTTCCATCTGGAATTTCTCAAGCATATTAACAATTGCTTCTTTTTGAGTAAGTCTGACAATCTTCTTCCCCCTATCTCTCTCCATTTGTATCCCCAAAATATATCTTGCCTCCCCTAAATCCTTCATATCAAATCTGCTTCTAAGATCTTTCTTTAACTTATTTATTTTTTCCAAAGATTTACTCAACACAAGCAGATCATCCACATAAATTGCAATAAAAATGACACCATTCTCATCTTCAAACATATAGATAGAATGGTCAGAGCTGATCTAGATATATATCACAAACCTGTGAGAAACTCATCTAGTTTCTTATTCCACTGTCGGGGAGCCTGCTTCAGTCCATATAAGGACTTTATGAGCCTACAGACTTTGCTCTCTTCTCCTTCTTCCACGAACCCCTCGGGTTGCCTCATGAAAATTTCTTCCTCTAACTCACCATTAAGAAAAACAGTCTTAATGTCCATTTGGTGTATTTCCATGTCATCCGCTTTTGCCAGACTGAGGAGAATCCTTACTGATGCGAACCGAACAAATGGAGCAAAAGTCTCCTCATAGTCAATGCCCTACTTTTGGGTGAACCCTTTCGCTACCAATCGAGCCTTATATCTCTCAATGGTATTATCTTGGTTCAGTTTTAGTTTAAATACCCATTAACACCCAATAAGTATTTTTTCTGGAGGACAATCCGCTAGTTCCCAAGTATTTGCTTCCATGATGGAGGCCATCTCATCATTTATGGCTCTAATCCATGTTTCTTTCTCCAGACTATTCACTGCCTCTGAGTAAGACTGAGGCTCATCTGGGGGAGATAGCTTAGTTACCTTATTAGTGGCCTGTTTTTCTTGTATCCTTTTGCTGCTCCTTCTCCCTCCCTCAAACTCCAAAGCTGGAATAAATAGAAGTCTTGGATTTCTCCTCAGTGTCTCATCGGCTCCTCTGTCCATAGAAGCCGATTCTAGTCCCATGTCTTCTATCTCCTTGAAGTCTATAGGGGTATGTCAGGTTTTCGATGAGTCTCGTGTATCTCGGATCTCCCTTGAATCTGCAATTACTGTTTCACTCATGTCCATTTCGGGAACGACCGAGTTCTCCTCACTTTCAAACTCAAATCTGATTCATATCTTCATTGTATATTTGAAGGGGTCAAATGACTTCCCTTCATCCATGACAACTAAGTGTTTGACCAGAACGATATCTTTCTTTGCTAAGTCATAGACTCTATATCCCTTGACATCCTCATCATATCCTACGAAGTATTGAAGTTTTCCCTTAGCATCTAGTTTCTAGTTTTTCCTATCCGTGTCAAGATTGTAAACTTGGCTACCAAATACTTTAAGGTGTGAGATATCTGGTTTCCTTCCAACCCATCTCTCATAAGGTGTCACTCCCTTTACAGCTAAGGTAATGACTCTATTCTTAATGTAGTTGGCACAGTTAATTGCTTCTGCCGAAAATCTCTTTCCTATTTTCTTGTCGGCCAACATACAGCATGCACTATCTCCTAATGTTCGATTCATCCTCTCAACTACCCCTTTTTTTTTCGAGTTATATAGTACACTTTTTTGGTGCTGTACTCCCTCATCTGTCACATATTCATCAAACTCGTTAGAGGTATATTTCCCCCCATTATCACTCCTTATCCTCTTAATGGGGGTTTCTTGCAACTTCTCACTCCATGCTTTATATTCTTTGAAGTAAGTTGATGCTTCAGACTTTGTTTTTAGAAAGTATACTATTGAGTATCTAGACCAGTCATCGGTTATTGTCATCGGTTATTCTCATCATAAACCTTTTTCCTCCAACCGAAGGTACTTTTGCAGGTCCCCAAATATCTGTGTGGACCAAATCTAATACTTTCTCACCTCTATATGTGGCAGCTTTGGGAAAGGGAAGTATATAAGCCTTACCTTCAGCACAACCACTACAATCATCCATCATTACATTATCCCCAAATTGAATGCCTTCTACTACCCCAAGCTTTTTCATTTCCCTCAATCTATCAAAATGTGGATGCCCCAACCGCTTATGCCAAATCATCAACTTAGGAACACCAACATTGTAAGCATTTTTTTTTTCATTACTCAAGTTAAGGCTAAACATTCCTTGGCTACCGTTATCTGCCGTGAAGTAAACTTCATTCCCAGACTTAGCTGTAAAGACTCCGTTTCTAGTAAAGGTATAAAACTCCTAGTCATCTAGATGTAGAGACAAGATTTTTACTCAGCTAAGGAATGTAGAGTATATTTGAGAATGTAAGTATTGAAGTCTTACCCTCCACTAAGACTTTTAGATCTATTGATCCCACTAGATCTGTAGTAACCACTCTCCTATCACCATACTCTATCTCTACAGTACGGATCTTTCTAAGCTTAGTGAAGAGTTCCTTCTCACGACACATATGTATGGATGCACTTGAGTTGATGATCCATCCTTCCTGTGGAGCTTCCCGAATTGCTCGAAGGGCACATTTTTGTCTTTGGGGGATCGCCTTCTCCTCCAGATTCTCTTTAAGTAGAAGTTCCCTATCCTCCTCAGAACACTCATCCTCGATTTCTCCTATCACTTTTGTAACTACAAGTGCCTTTTTCTTCCATCCAGAAAAACCCCCTCCACGGTTCTCTTCGAGCCTTTGCACCAACAGCTTAACACAATCTGCGATGAAGTGTCCCGACTTTTTGCAAAAATGAAAAAGACCCTTTGGGGTTTTTTAGGGTCCTCCAAAATGATCTCTTTCACCTTTGTACGATTTCTTCGGGTCTTTCACCCATCGGTCACCTCCTGTTGATAGAGCTTGAATGCTCTTTGCTCCTCTACTAATCTCATTTGTGTTTTCATGCACAAGTATCATCTTGAACACTGTGTTCCATTTGCAATTCTGTGTCCTCCATTGGACTACAGAATACAGGAAGCCTCTAGATAGTATTTAACTAACCCACTTTAAGCCACGACCACTTCTACCCTAGAAGGCAAACTGACAATTTGACTGCACTCTTGTGCAGCCTAGACTCCCATGAGTCCGTAGCAAAAAGAATCACTGAAAACGGCTAACGAGCCGATAAGTTATGAGGCAGTAAAAATGCCAATTTGTACAAACTCTCAAAGGGAGAGGTGACTACCTACCAAAATTTTCTAAGTCCTGATTCTCTCTAATAACTCCTATCTACTGAAGTACGGACCAATCAGATTACTGTATCGTACAAAAAGTACTACTGCCGATGTACCTTTTGTACGGCCTATGTACGACAAGGCTATTAAGTGGACGCGTGTCCGCTTTTCACTCGTCCGTACGTTCCTCGGAATTCCTATGACCGAATGTCATCTCTCCACGTGTCTCCAGGTCATGCCACGTCACAAAACGCCAAAGTGACCACTCCGGGATTTCGGCGATGATGTGCACCGTTGGATTTTATGCGAAACGCAATCTTAGCCGTAATAAATACTTGCGCGACATTTGTTCCGATGTCGAAATAAAATGCGTGGTATCCGTTTTGAATTAGCGTCGTACGACGTACTTTATAAAACTGAATCTATGTACGCCGTATACAGTTCTAGTTAAATTAATTTTATCCACTCGAACTAAATATATATCTATCACATACCATAGCACTTAGCATTGGTCCTAGTCTATTAGGATAAAGCTGACCGCTACCGGTCAACTTGACGAACCGCAGGTACCGGGATCAAATCTCTTGTCCGTCAAGTATATTTTTAGTAACCTACTAAAAATAGCTGTCTGTTGAACTAAGGCAGCCATGGATCAACCTCTCTCTCTTACCTTCACTGACTACAACAAGTATGGGAGCTAGAGAGCGGAGGTGGAGGCAGGCTCTCCGTCCTTTTTTCTTTTCCTTTTATAAAAACATATTTAAACCTAGAAAATACTCTAGAAATCTATTTATTTCAACACTCTCCTTATTTTCTAGTCTAATTTTAATTTTTCTTTCAACCCGCATTTTTCCCGACAATATTTTAGTTTAGGAGAGGGCACAGGTTTGGTCATCATGTGAGCCACCATTTCTTCATCAGGTCTATACACAAGATATAAAATTTTATTTTCAACTTTTTCTCTTACGAAGCGTAATCTTATACCATATGTTTTGCTTTGAAATGGTGTTTTGGATTGGCTGCAATTGCAATTGCAGCTTGGTTATCGCAAAAGATTTCATGCACTCCCTCCTTCATAAATTCCAGTTCTTGTAACAATGATTTCACCCACATTAGTTCTTTTACAGCAGAACAACACGCCATATACTCACCCTCCATAGTAGACTGAGCAACCACCTTTTGTTGCTTACTGCTCCAACAGCAAGCACCTTCCCCCACATACAAAACATATCCAGAAGTGCATCTTCTCATAGGTGCATCCCCATAACTGGCATCACTCCAAGTGGTGATATCAGTGTGCTCCCCTCCCAAATGCAACCATAATTCTCTATTTCCAACCAGATATCTCATGACTCTCTTGGCTTCCTCCTAGTCTCTCTTCCTAGGATCATTAAGACTCCTACTGAGTACTCCAACTGCTGTCGCTATGTCTGGCTTGGTACAGTTCATAAATTAGATTAAGCTTCCTACGACCTCTCTATAAGGGATAGACTTCATCAACTCTCTCTCCTGTAGACTCATCTGATCGTGAAAGATCATCACTCCTCCTTCCACACTCCCATCACTTATTTTTTTCAATTCCATAGGAATGGTACAACTGTTAGCATTTTCCATCTGGAATTTCTCAAGCATATTACCTATTGCTTCTTTCTAACTAAGTCTGATAATCTTCTTCCCCCTATCTCTCTCCATTTGGATCCCCAAAATGTATTTTGCCTCCCCTAAATCCTTCATATCAAATCTACCCCTAAGATCTATCTTTAGCCTATTGATATTCTCCAAAGACTTACTTAACACATGCAGATGATCCACATAAATTGCAATAAAAATGACACCATTCTCATCTTCAAACATATAGATAGAATGGTCAGAGCTGATCCGGATGTATCCTACATCGGTGAGAAACTCATCTAGTTTCTTGTTCCACTGTCGGGGAGCCTGTTTCAGTCCATATAAGGACTTTATGAGCCTGCAGACTTTGCTCTCTTCTCCTTCTTCCACAAACCCCTCGGGTTGCCTCATAAAAATTTCTTCCTCTAACTCACCATTAAGAAAAGCAGTCTTAATGTCCATCTGGTGTATTTCCATGTCTTCCGCTGCGGCCAGACTGAGGAGAATCCTTACCGATGGGAACCGAACAATTGGAGCAAAGGTCTCCTCATAGTCAATCCCCTCTTTTTGGGTGAACCCTTTCGCTACCAATCGAGCTTTATACCTCTCAATTGTGCTATCTGGGTTCAGTTTTAGTTTAAATACCCATTTACATCCAATAGGTTTTCTGTTTCGAGGGCAATCCGCTAGTTCCCAAGTATTTGCTTCCATGATAGAAGCCATCTCATCATTTATGGCTCTAATCCATCTTTCTTTCTCTGGACTATTCACTACCTCTAAGTAAGACTAAGGCTCATCTGGGTGAGATAGCTTAGTTACCTTATGGGCAGCTTGTTTTTCCTGTATCATTTTGCTGCTCCTCCTTCCTCCCGCAAACTCCGAAGGTGGAATGGATGGAAGTCTTGGATTTCTTCTCATTGTCTCATCGGCTCCCCTGTCCATGAAAACCGGTTCTTGTCCCGCTTCTTCTATCTCCTCGGAGTCCATAGGAGTATGTGAGGTTTCTGGTGAGTCTCCTGTATCTTCGATCTCCCCTGAATCTGTAATCACGGTTTCACTCATGTCCCTTTTGAGAACTACCAAATTCTCATCACTTTCGGACTTAAATCTGATCCTTATCTTCTTTATATATTTGAAGGGGTCAAATGACTTCCCTTCATCCATGACAACTAAGTGTTTGACCAGAATGATATCTTTCTTTGCTACGTCATAGACTCTATATCCGTTAACATCCTCATCATATCCCACAAAGTATCCAGGTTTTCCCTTAGCATCTAGTTTCTAGTTTTTCCTATCCGTGTCAAGACTGTACACTTGGCTACCAAATACTTGAAGGTGTGAGATATCTGGTTTCCTTCCAACCCATCTCTCATAAGGTGTCACAGCTGAGGTAAGGACTCTATTCTTAATGTAGTTGGCACAGTTCATTGCTTCTGCCCAAAATCTCTTTCCTATTTTCTTGTCTGCCAACATACTGCGCACACTATCTCCTAGTGTTCGATTCAACCTCTCAGCTACCCCATTTTGTTCCAGGTTATATAGTACATATTTCTGGTGCTGCACTCCCTCATCTCTCAGATATTCCTCAAACTCGTTAGAGGTATATTCCCCCCCATTATCACTCCTTATCCTCTTAATAGGGGTTTAATGCAACTTCTCACTCCAAGCTTTATATTCTTTGAAGTAAGTTGATGCTTCAGACTTTGTTTTCAGAAAGTAGACTCTAGAGTATCTAGACCAGTCATCAGTTATTGTCATGATAAACCTCTTTCCTCCAACCGAAGGTACTTTTGCAGGTCCCCAAATATCTGTGTGGACCAAATCTAACACTTTCTCACCTCTATATGTGGCGGCTTTGGGAAAAAGAAGTCTGTGAGCCTTACCTTGAACACAACCACTACAATCATCCATCATTTCATTATCCTCAAATTGAATGCCATCTACTACCCCAAGCTTTTTCATTTCCCTCAACTTATCAAAATGCACATGCCCCAACCGCTTATGCCAAATCATCACCATAGGAACACCAACATAATAAGCATTTTTCTTTTCATTACTCAGGTTAAGCCTAAACATTCCTTGGCTACCCTTATCTGCTGTGAAGTAAACTTCATTCCTATACTTAGCTTTAAAGACTCCCTTTCTGTTGAAAGTATCAAACTCTTTGTCATCTAACACAAACGTAGAGACAAGATTTTTACTCAGCTGAGGAATGTAAAGTACATCTGAGAATGTAAGTATAGAAGTCTTACCCACCACTAAGACTTTCATATCTATTGATCCCACTAGATCTGTAGTAACCACTCTCCCATCCCCATACTCTATCTCTACAGTAGGAATCTTTCTTAGCTTAGTGAAGAGTTCTTTATCACGACACATATGCATGGATGCACCTGTGTCGATGATCTATCCTTCCTGTGGAGCTTCCCGAATTGCTCCAAGGGCATACTTCTGCCTCCGAGGGATCTCCTTCTCCTCCAGACTCTCGTCAAGAAGAAGCTCCCCATCCTCCTCAAAGGACTCATCCTCGGTTTCTCCTGACACTTTTGTAACCACAAGTGCCTTTTTCTTCCCTCCGAAAGAACCTCCTCCACGGTTCTCTTGGAGCCTCAGCTCTGATAGCTTGACACAATCTGCAATAAAGTGTCCCGACTTTTTGCAATAATGACAAAGACCCTTTGGGGGCCTCTCTCCCCCAGAATGATCTCTTTCCCCTCTATAAGGTTTCTTCAGGTCCTTCCCCCATCGGTCCCCTCCTGCTGCTAGAGCTTGAATGCTCTTTCCTCCTCTCCTAATCTCCATTGTGTTTTCCTGCACAAGTATCATCTTGACTACTGTGTTCCATTTCCATGAACTATCAGGCATTCCCTGTACTCGGTACACTATGTTTTCGAACTCATCTGGTAATTTCATGATAAGGGTGTTAACTTTCATTTTCATTGTACCTGTCCATCCGGCACTTTCCATTTCCATACACAAACAAGAAAGATCATTACAGTAATCTAACATCTTTCCTCCTTTGTTAGTGTAACTCAATAGCTTTTGCTCAGCCAACTAGAGCTCGTGAATAGTTCCAGCTCTATAAATCTCCACTAAACTCTCCCACAACTCCTCGGCCTTTTAAATGTGAAGATGAGGAGTGGCCAAACCTTCAGTGAGGTGCCTCAGAATGAAGTTCTTGGTAGCCATGTTTACATCCTCCCACATTTGAGTATCGTTCTCCACGGTCTTCACGGTCGCCGCTCCCGATACTATGGCAATAGGAGTGAGGGGTGTCTCCTTCCCTTTTTCCTTTTCGGACACACTGCTGTCCCCATTATCTGCCTCATTCGCTGAGGCAGCCGTTGTTGCAGAAAAACCTTACTCCCCCAAATCCTGGTGGGGTTCCCGAAGGTGGACGTTTCACTTGTCCACTGACGATACCCCAGTATCGTTTTTCACACAAAGCTCCCATCATCATGGCTTCCTAATAGATGAACCCAGATCCATTGAAGGTGGGCACCCTAGAGGGTGGGCCCATAACCTGCAATTCTGTGTACTCCATTGGACTACAGAATACAGGAAGCCTATAGATAATATTTAACTTACCCACTTTAAGCCAGGACCACTTCTGCCGAAGAAGGCAAACTGACAATTTGACTGCACCCCTGTGCAGCCTGGACTCCCTTGAGTCCGTAGCGAAAAGAATCACTGAAAACGGCTAACCACCCGATAAGTTATGAGGCAGTAAAAATGCCAATTTGTACAAACTCTCAAAGGGAGAGGTGACTACCTACCAAAATTTTCTAAGTCCTGATTCTCTCTAATAACTCCTATCTACTGAACTACGGACCAATCAGATTACTGTATGGTACACAAAAAAACTACTGCCGATGTACCTTTTGTACGGCCTATGTACGACAAGGCTATTAAGTGGACGCGTGTCCGCTTTTCACTCGTCCGTACGTTCCTCGGAATTCCTATCACCGAATGTCATCTCTACATGTGTCTCTAGGTCATGACACGTCACAAAACGCCAAAGTGACCACTCCGAGATTTCGGCGATGATGTGCACCGTTGGATTTTATGCGAAACGCAATCTTAGCCGTAATAAATACTTGCGCGACATTTGTTCCGATGTCAAAATAAAATGCGTGGTATCCGTTTTGAATTAGCGTCGTACGACGTACTTTATAAAACTGAATCTATGTACGCCGTATACAGTTCTAGTTAAATGAATTTTATCCACTCGAACTAAATATATATCTATCACATACCATAGCACTTAGCATTGGTCCTAGTCTATTAGGATAAAGCTGACCGCTACCGGTCAACTTGACGAACCGCAGGTACCGAGATCAAATCTCTGGTCCGTCAAGTATATTTTTAGTAACCTACTAAAAATAGCTGTCTGTTGAACTAAGGCAGCCATGGATCAACCTCTCTCTCTTACCTTCAGTGACTACAACAAGTATGGGAGCTAGAGAGCGGAGGTGGAGGCAGGCTCTCCGTCCTTTTTTCTTTTCCTTTTATAAAAACATATTTAAACCTAGAAAATACTCTAGAAATCTATAAATTTCAACATCATTTCCATGAACTATCAGCCATTTCTTGTACTCGCTACACTATGTTTCTGTACTCATTTGGTAACTTCGTGATAAGGGTGTTAACTTTCATTTTCATTGTACCTCTCCACCCGGCACTTTCCATCTCCATATACAAACAAGAAATATCATTTCAATAATCTAACATCTTTCCTCCTTTGTAAGTGTAACTCACTAGCTTTTGCTCAGCCAACTGGGGCTCATGAATAGTTCAGCTCTATAAATCTCCACCAAACTCACCCACAACTCCTTTGCCTTGTAAATGTGAAGATGAGGAGTTGCCAAAGCTTGAGTGAGGTGCCTCATAATGAATTTCTTGGCAACCATGTTTACATCCTCCCACATTTGAGTATCGTTCTCCGCGGTCATCACGGTAGCCGCTCCCGCTCTCGGTACAGTGGCAATAGGAGTAAGGGGTGTCTCCTTCACTTTCCCCTTTTCGGACACACTGCTGTCCCCATCATCTGCCTCCTCCGCTAAGGCAGGCATTGCTGCATGAAACCGTACTCCTCCAAATCCTTGTGGAGTTCCCGAAGGTGGACGTTTCACTTGTCCACTGACAATACCCTAGTATTTTTTTTCTCACAAAGCTCTCATCATCATGGCTTCCCAATAAATGAACCCAAATCCATTGAAGGTGGGCACCTTAGAGTGTGGGCCCATAACCTGCGATTTTGTGTCCTCCATTGGACCACACAATATAGGAAGCCTCTATATAGTATTTAACTAACCCACTCACAACCACATCCACTGCTGTCCACGAAGGCAAAATGAGAGGTTAATTGCACCCCTATGGAGCTTGGACTCCCTTGAGTCTGTTGCAAAAAGAATCCCTGAAAACGGCCAACCAACCGATAAGTTATGTGTTGGCAAAAATGCAAGTTTATACAAGCTCTCTAAGAGGGAGAGGTGCTATCTACCAAAAACCCCTATCTAGTGAAGTACCCTCCAATCAGGAGACTATAAAATACCCAAAAGTACAGTGGCCAATGTACTTTCTGTACGGCCACTATACGACAAGGTCATGGAGTGGACGCATGTCGCTGTGTGAGTCGTTATTATGTTGTCTGGGATGCCCGCTGCTCAATTCAATCTTGCCACGTATCGCTAGGTCACGCCACGTCACGCCACGTCCGAAAAGAGCCAAAATGACCAATCCGGGACCTCGGCGACGATAAGCGCCGTAGCATAGAGACCGACATTTAATTCACGCCGTCGAAATAAATGTCCAATTCATTTTTTTCGTACGGCGGGTTGTACGCACTCAATCTGATGTGTTCTGTGTTTCCTATTCATAGTTACGTTAATCAGATTAAAAGTTCTACTCAATGTTTAAATAAATATATAACCCATGTATTGTAACGAACTTCTACGACAGACCGTTTAGAGCTTACGACTACGCCGCGCTCTGCCGGTTAGAGGTTCGAGTCCTGCTAGACTCAACCTTTTGTTGAGAGTGACTAAGGTCACTCTTAAGTCCTTTCTATGGAGCTGAGGCAGCCATGGCTCCACCTTCCTCTCTATCTTTCAATGATTACAACAAGTATGAGGGATAGAGGGAAGAGGTGGACGCAAGCTGCGTGAGCTTTACTTTTCCTGTTTAAACTAATGTATTAAGACCTAGAAAATACCTTATAAATCTAATAATTTCAACACTTAAGTGACTACAACAAGTATGGGGGCAAGAGAGAAGAGATGGAGGCAGGCTGCCTGCACTTTTCTTATCTTTTTTCGCCTAATCTATTTAGACCTAGAAATACCCCAAAACTAGTCATTTCAACATATGTTGCCCAACGAGACAAGAAGTAGGCTAAGATTAGACCTTACAAAAAAGGTTGCCGAAGCTGGGATTTGATTGTAGTACTTACCGTCCGTTAGAGTAGCTAGTATTTGTTAGCTTTGAAATTTTATGGGCTTCATTGCCACACAGAATTCGCTGGTCCAAAGGAAGCTAATCTAGATAGTGCCGACTCCAACTTGATATAAACCCAAATGACTGACCCCTTGACAATCACAACCCCAATAGAGCTTCACCCTTATGAAATAACACTTTCAGTGTGCTCAGTTCAACCACAGAAAGCAAAGTTAGAATATAAGATTTGGACACATTCAACCACTTTGACTTTCCCTTAGAAATGCAGCCATCCAAGTAGGCAAAGACTCTCACCGACTACACCTCTGTGTAGCGTGGACTCGCGTGAGTCCACAGCAAAAAGAATCACTAAAAATGGTCAATTAAATTGATAGTTATGGGTGGCCAAAGTTTGCCATTTATACAAGGTGCTCTCTAGGAGAGGCGGCTACCTACCCAAAAATTCTAGGTCCTAGTCCCCCTCTAAACCCCTTCTAATGAAGTACGGCGCCAATCACAGGACTGCACCGTAAAAAAAGTACAGGCGCCGGAGTACTTTATGTACGGCAATTGTACAACAAGACCATACAGGTGACAAATGTCACATCCATATTTGTTATCTTGCATTCCGAAGATTCCGCAATCCTCAGCGCATTTCCACGTGTCATCCGGAGTGGTGACGCCAGAAAACGCCAAGGCGGCTAATCCGGAGTCTCGGCTCGCACCACGGCCGTCAATTAAATCCGGCATTCAATTCAACCCGTCGAAAGTATGTGCGCGGTATTTGTTTCGCCGTCGAAACAAATGCGTTGTATTAGTTTCGCGTAAACCATAATACTCTAAATTGTATCTATGTACTCACAATTTATTCAAGTCGTTAAATGAATTCGCCTACACGTATCTGTTTATATAGTTATCAAACCACATACGTTCTGTCACTATTCTTATACTAAATGGTTAAAGCTAATGGCTACGGTTTGTTTGACGGACGGTAGGTACCAGGATCAAATCCTGGATCCGTCAAATACCCTTTTAGTAAACATACCATTATATACTCATGTCTCTTTGGAGAGCTTAGGCAACCATGGCTCTAGCTCCCTCTCCAGCCTTTAGTGACTACAACAAGTGTGGGGGCTTAGAGAAGGTAGTCAGAGGCAGACTGCCTCTGCTTTTTCCTATCCTAAATAAAGACCTAGAAAATAATCAAATATCAACACTCCCCCTATTTTCTAGTCTATTTTCCTTTCAACTCCAACAAACAAATAAACAAACATCCCCTCCCATTTTTCTTTTTTTTTTTCCTTTTTCCTTTTCCTTTCATAAAACTTATGAAAATACTCTCGTATTTAACACAATGCATTAGATGAATCGAAATAATAATTGCATCACACATTTTATTTAACATCCCACTTTTCATAAATCCGAGCAAAGATTTTATCCACTGCATCACTTTTCCATCCACACACAAACCGATTTCCCTCTTGCAATCCAAACAGCCAGCCCCATCTCCAATCTGCAACATACACCCAGATGCTAATTCTTTTACAGGCACACCTTCATAAATGCCATCACTCCCTTTGGTGATGTCAAACCCATTACCCCCAAAAATTGAACTTTCCTCACTCTCTCCCATCAATTTCTTTCCACTATTATTTTCTAAATTTATTCCCAATAAATATTTCTCTTCTCCCCTATCCTTTAAAACCCTTTCTAGTGTCACTTCTCCCGTTTCCTCGGAATCCGTTGAAGTTTCCCTTTCCGACCAGATTTCTATTTTCAAAATATCTATAAAATTATCCTTATTAATTTTATCTTTCCCATTTTCACTTATGGATCCTAGATCTGACTTTCTCATTTCTAAGTCATCCACTTCACACTCCTTAACATCCTCAAGTACATCCTCTCTCTTTACTTCTCTTATACCTCCAAAACCAAACAGTTGCCTTCGTGGAATTTCTGTGTACTTTTCTCTCTTTTCCATTCTACCGATATGAAGAAGCTCCAAGATTTCTTCATCCTCTTTCTCCTCTGCCCTTCTTCCTCCTCATTCACATACCAACTTCTAAGTTCTTCCAAACAAGAATACTCCTCCATATAGTGACCTGGTTTCCTACAAGCGAAGCAAACCCCATTTTTCAGAGTTCCCCTTTCTTGTCCTCTCCCTCTCCTTCCACCGAAGTTTGAATAAGGTTTACCTTTTTCTTTCTTCCTCTCATCACGCTTCTGCTTGTCACCACCGTTCCTCACATCACGCTTTCGCCAGTCACCACCAGCTGTAAATGCAGTCCCCTGTCACTTCCTCTACGAAGCTCCAAAGTGCTTTCCCTCACAAGTATTATCCCCATGGTAATGCTCCAAGTCCATGAGGATCCATCGATTCCCTACATACGGTAAATGATGTCTTCGTACTCATATGGGAGCTTCATGATTAGTGTATTAATCTTTCTCTTCCCAGATTCTACATATCCCGCACTAGCAAGCTCAACGTATAACGCAGCAATAGCATTGCAAAACTCTATCATGCTACCGCCTTTATAAACATAGACCTCTATTTCTTGTCTTACTAACAGCTGTCTCTGTATAGTCTCACTCTTATAAATCTGAATTAGTGTTTCCCAGATTTTCGAAGACTTGATTAGTCTTAAAAGAGTGATAGCTATGGGCTTAAACACATATCTAAGTATGAGATGTTTTGCTATAGTGTTTTTATATTCCAAAATTTTCCTATCATTTTCTTCATTTTTTAGTTCGTTTATAGCCCCCACAAGTGGAACCATAGCCAAGAGCCTAGCTCCCCTCACCATTGGTGTCCCTTTATCTTTCTCCTCTATTTCCCTTTCCACGGAATTGATTTTCCCTTCACCTCCCGTTGCATCTTAACTCCGGTTGGTTTTCTCGGCAGCCTCAGATGATTCTCCATAGTGAGCTCCTCCAAAGCCCGGTGGCGCACACCTCACTTGTCCCAAAACAATTCCCCATAAGTGCTTCTCGAAAATCAATCCCTCCATTGTAAACTCCCAATAATTGAAGTTTGTTCCATTAAACATAGGCACCCTAGATGGTGGGTCCATAACCTAAAATTATATAGGCTCCATTGCCACACAGAATTCGCAGGTCCAAAGAAAGCTAATCTAAATAGTGCCGACTCCAACTTGATATAAACCCAAATGACTGACCCCTTGACAATCACAACCCGAATAGAGCTTCACCCTTGTGCAATAACACTTTCTGTGTGCTCAGTTCAACCACAGAATGCAAAGTTAGAATATGAGATTTGGACACATTCACCCACTTTGACTTTCCCTTAGAAATACAGCCACCCAGGCAGCAAAGACATTAAGAGACTACACCGTTGTGTAGCTTGGACTCAGGTGAGTCCGCAGCAAAAAGAAACACTGAAAATGGTCAACTGAATTGATAGTTATGGGTGGCCAAAGTTTGCCATTTATACAAGGTGCTCTCTGGGAGAGGCGGCTACCTACCCAAAAATTCTAAGTCCTAGTCCCTCTCTAAACCCCTTCTACTGAAATACGGCACCAATCACAGGACTGCACCGTACAAAAAAGTATAGGCGCCAGAGTACTTTCTGTACGGCAATTGTAGAAGAACAGACAATTTTCACATCCAGATTTGTTATCTTGCGTTCTGGAGATTCGGCAATCCTCCAGCGCATTTCCACGTGTCACCCGGAGTGGCGACGCCAGAAAACGCCAAGGCGGCTTATCCGAAATCTCGGCTCGCACCACTGCCGTCGATTAAATCCGGCATTTAATTCAACCCGTCGAAAATATGTGCGCGGTATTTGTTTCGCCATCGAAACAAATGCGCGGTATTTGTTGCGCCGTCGAAACAAATGCGCTGCATTAGTTTCGCGTAAACCATACTACTCTAAACTGTATCTATGTACTCAAAATCTATTGAAGTCGTTAAATGAATTCGTCTACACGTATCTGTTTATATAATTATCAAACCACATACGTTCTGTCACTAGCCTTAGACTAAATGGTTAAATCTAACGGCTACAGTTTGTTTGACGGATGGTAGGTACCAGGATCAAATCCTGGATCCGTCAAATATTCTTTTAGTAAACATACCATTTTCTACTCCTGTCTCTCTGGAGAGCTTAGGCTGCCATGGCTCTAGCTCCCTCTGCAGCCTTCAGTGTCTACAACAAGTGTGGGGGCTTAGAGAAGGGAGTCAGAGGCAGACTGCCACTGCTTATTCCTATCCTAAATGAAGACCTAGAAAATACTCAAATGTCAACAAGCTTTATCCTTTAGTCTAAGAACTGTGCTGAGATATATAGGGTATGATAACTTTTTTAACATGTATATATAGGGAATTCCATTTAACGATCAAAACGATATTTTAGTGCATAGAATCCTTTGTAATTAATATACCACACAAAACAGATGTTATGGACATTTATTTTGACGGCTTGTGTTATAAGCCGACTTGGATCAGACGGCTATGGTGCGAGGCGACATTGCGAAATGGCCGCCTTTCCGGTTTTTGCTCATCGCCACACTAGATGACACGTGGCGGTATCTCATTGATTTACGCGATCTCCGAGAAACATCATAACAAGTCCACATGTGACTGGCGTCACCTTTATGGCCATGCCGTACAATGGCCGTACAGAAAGAAATCAGCCACGATTACCTTTCTCTACGATACAGTGTTTTGATTTGTGCCGTACTCTAGTAGTACAGGGTTTAGTACTCGGCCACCAGTACCTTTCTGTACAATACAGTGTTGCGATTGGTGCCATACTCTAGTAGTAGAGGGTTTAGATAGGAGTTTAAGACTGAGCCAAATTGTAGGTAGCCGCCTTTCTCCTAGAGTGCTTTTGTACAAAAGGTCATCTTTGACCACCCATAACCTACTTCTCAAGGGAGCAAATTGTTGAAATCACTAGATTTAGGGAAGGTATTTCCTAGATCTTAATTAGGTAAAATAGCAAAAAGAAAAAGCACAGGCAACCTGCCTCCACCTTCTCTCTCTAGCCCCCATACTTGTTGTAGTCATTGAATGAGAGAGAGGGCGGTGGAGCCTGGGTGCCTCTGCTCCATAGGCAGGACTAAAGAGTGACCTAAGTCACTCTCAACAAAAAGGTTGAGTTCGGCAAGACACGAACCTCTGACCGGCAGAGCGAGGCGTAGCCGTCAGCTCTTACCAGTCTGTCGTAGTAGTCCGTTAGGATACATAGGGTTTGATAGCTATTTAAACATTAGCTAGATCATTAATTCGTTTAACAGAATAATAAATTAAAAATATAGAAACTAATTGAGTTTTAGTGTGTACGAAACACATGTACCGGACACTGGTTATTTTGGACGGCGAGCATTAGAAGCTGGTTTGGATCCGACGGTCGGCATCATTGCCGAAATCCCGGAATAGCCTTTTTTGCGGTTTTCGGACGTAACATGACCTGCTATTTGCCTGCTTGAGTAGCAGCTGTTCTAGTTAAAAGTGGGTTAGTGAAAAACTACTTAGAGGCTTCCTAAATTTTGCTGTCCAAATGGGGGATACAGAATTGCAGGTTATAGGCCCACCCTCTAAGGTGCCCATATCCAACGGATCTGGGTTTATTTACTAGGAAGCCATGATGACAAGGGCATTTTGTGAAAAACGATACTAGGGTATTGTTAGTGGACAAGTGAACGTCCATCTCAGGGAAATCCACCAGGGTTTGGAGGAGTGAGGTTTTGTGCAGGAGCATTTGCTCAAACGGAGGAGACAGATGACGGGGACAATAGTGTGTCCAAAAAAGGGAAAGGAAAGGAGATACCTCTCACTTCTATCGCCACGGCACCCGGAGCGGTGGCCATAAAGACTGAGCAAAATGATATTCAAATGTGAGAGTACACCAACATGACTGCCAGACATTTCATTTTGAGGCACCTCACTCACGCTTTGGCAACCTCTCATCTTCACATCTTTAAGGTCTAGAAGATTTGGATGACTTTAGTGGAGATTTATAGAGCACGTACCATTCAAGAGCTTCAGCTGGTTGAGCAAAGGTTGATGAGTTATACTTACAAAGGAGGGAAGATGTTAGACTATTGTAACGATATCTCTTGTCTGTACATGGAGATGGAAAGTGTCGGATGGACAGGCACAATGAAGATGAAAGTTAACACCCTCATCATGAAGTTGTCTGAGGAGTATGAGAACATAGTGTACCGAGTGCAAGAAATGGATGATAGTTCTTGGAAGTGGAACACCGTGGTTCGAATGATACTCGTGCAGGAGAACACCATTGAGATCCTTAGGGGAGGAAACAACGTCCAAGCTCTAGCTGCCGGAAAGGACCGGTAGAGGAAAGATCCAAAGAAGCCGTACAACAGCTTCAAAGGGGATCATTCTGGAGAACCTATGCCTCCAAAGGGTCTTTGCCACTTCTGCATAAAGCCAGGACACTTCATAGCTGATAGCATCAAGCTGTCGGAGCTAAGGCTCCAAGAAAACCGTGGAGGGGATTCTTCCGAAGGGAAGAAGAATGCACTTGTGGTCACAGGAGTAAAATGAGAAACTGAGGAGGACGAGTCCTCAGCGGAGGAGGATGTGGAGCTTCTTCTCAACAAGAATCTTGAGGAGAAGGAGATCCTTCGGAAACCGAAGTGTGCTGTTGGAGCCATTCGATAAGCTCCACAAGAAGGATGGATCATCGATTCAGGTGCATCCATGCATATGTGTAGTGACAGACACATCTTCACTAAGTTAAGAAAGATACCTACAGTAGAAATAGAGTATGGGGATGGGAGATTAGTAACAAAAGATCTAGTAGGCTCTGTAGATTTGAAAGTCTTAGTGGAGGGTAAGACTTCTATACTCACCTTTTCAGATGTGCTCTATATTCCTTAGTTGAGTAAAAATCTTGTGTCTACTTTTGTATTAGATGACAAGGATTTTGATACCTTCACTAGAAAGGGAGTCTTTACAGCTAAGTACAAAGATGAAGTCTACTTCACAGCAGATAAGGGAAGCTAAGGAATATTTAGGCTTAACGTGAGTAATGAAAAAAAGAGTGCTTACTATGGTGGTGTCCCGAGCTTGATGATCTAGCATAAGCGGTAGGGGCATGAGCATTTTGATAGGCTGAGGGAAATGAAGAACCGGGGTGTGGTAGAAGGCATTCAGTTTGGGGATAATGAAATGATTGATGATTGTAGTGGTTTTGCCTAAGGTAAGGCTCACAGACTTCCCTTTCTCAAAATTGCCACGTATAGAGGTGATAAAGTACTAGATCTGGTCCACACAAATATCTGGGGACCAACAAGGGTACCTTCCGTTGGGGGGAAGAGGTATTTGCTGAAAATTACTGAAGATTGGTCCACATATTCTAGAGTTTACTTCCTAAAAACAAAAGTCTGAAACACCAAAGTACTTCAAAGAATACCAAGCCTGGAGTGAGAAGTTGCACAGAACCTGTTGTCTATAGCCATTTCTAGCCATGGATTCACCCTCGGAAGCACCACAGACTACCCAAAAACAGCCTACTTTGAATCAACACAGAATTCTGCAGAAATAACAAAACAAGCTGAAACTACATCAATAGATAGTA
>JBBHKE010000048.1:0-46023 GCA_037447655.1 Zygnema cylindricum | reverse complement strand
AAAATAATTGTTATCTAAATTACACAAACAGTAACGATAATAGGAATTGTTGCCTAATTTACACAAACAATCAGCGATAACGAGAATTGTTACGTAAATTACACAAACTGTTAGCGATAACAAGAATTTATTTCTAAATTACACAAAATGTTTGCGCTAACAAGAATTGTTACCTAAATTACAAAATGTTGTTCTACAACCACCGTTGCAGGTGGAGGAGCAGCAGTAGTAGTAGAAGTAGACATGATACTCTCTTAGAAGCAATCAAGAATCCTACCAAACAACTGTTTACAAGTGCACACCAAATCTTATACACACATTCAAAATTCACAAAGCTCTATCAAAGTATAGAGCAACATAATCACTGAGAACTCCCAATGTTTTAGTATTATTGACCCGACAACACTCAAGATATAATACTTAGAAGTTTTCCATAAAATGTCGGCAGTTTTACTACTTGGAAGTTTGGATACATAATGTGTTTTGAGTCTTAAGTCTTAAACTTGTGTTGTACCGGTGAGTCCAGTGTACCTGTGAGGTACGTCAAGCTATCAAGCTAATACTATTATGTCAAACTACCACTGAGCTACCACTAAGCTACCACTGAGCTACCACTGAGCTACCCACTAAGTTGAGGTGTGTTAACTTGATTCATATTAATCGCAGCTGCGTTGTCCCGTACCAAATCATATCTAAGATAAGAGCCGTTGCATTGTCTGTACGGATCCTATCCAAAGTAGCCGCAGCTGCGTTGTTCTGTCTGTGTCGCATCTTCGCTGCTGCGATGCTACGCTGCTGCGCTGCTCTGTCTGCAAAGCAGCCGTGCTGCTGAGTTGCTCTGTCTGCATAGCAGCTACTTAGCTCCTTGTCTTCATAGCAGTTGCGTTGTCTTGTACTGCACTCAAGTGATGACGCATGTCCTTACACTACAAATTACTACCTTTCTTCCATCCTTCTAATTTGCCAAGGCTGAAAGCTTTCCAAAAACAACACTCCCCTAAAGCTTTAGACTTAGTATACCGGCGCAGCTGCAATGACAAACTAGCGCAGCATCGCAGCATAGTAATATAGCAATTAGCAAGTCACTGAGTCCCACTATATCTCAATGTTAGACTTATCGCAGCGTGGCAGTATTGCAGTGCAGCAATCCTGCTATTCACTTAATCCTACTGCATCCCTACAATACTTCGCCTTAGGAGCAGGAAGGGTTTTAGTGAGCATATCAACAATCATTTTTGCATCTGGCAAATAACATAATTTAAGCACTCTAGAGAACACTTTTTCTCTTACAAAGTGTAATCTTACATCCATGTGTTTGCTTTGGAAGTGGTGACTTAGGTTATAAGGAATGGCAATGGCAGCTTGGTTATCATACCAGATCACTTGTAGACCAACCTGCATGTATCCTAATTCTTGCAACATGGATTTCACCCATAGGAGTTCTTTGAGGGTCGTGCTCGCTGCCATATATTCTGACTCCATTGTCGACTTTGCTGTAACCTTTTGAAGTTTGGTGCTCCTGCGGCAAGTCTCGTTCCCAATTTGTAGAACGAATCCCGTGGTGGACTTCTGGCTTGGCATATCGCCATAGCTTGCATCACTCTACGGTTGTAATTTTACTTCTCCTCCGCCTAATGTGAGTTTGAGGTCTTTAGTTCCTGCCAAATATCTTAAGACTCTCTTTGCTGCATCAAAGTCAGATTTTCTCGAATTCTCCAAATTTCTGCTCAGTACCCCAACTGCTGCAGCAATGTCATGACGCGTACAGTTCATAAAATATATTAAGCTTCTCACTATATATCTACAAGGTATTTTTGTCATAGGATCATTCTCCCCTGACTCTAAATACTCGCTAATAATGACACCTGTTTCTGCCTCTTCTCCCTCTAACTTCTGTCAAAACTCCATTGGAGTTAGACATCCTTTTGCCCCCCGCAGTCCAAACAATATCTAACATGTTTCCAATAGCCTATTTTTGAGTTAATTTTATTACTTTCTTATTTCTGTCCCTCTCTACCTAGATTCCCAAAATATACTTTGCCTCACCGAGGTCTTTTATCTCGAACCATGAGTTTAGAGCTCTTTTGATTTTGTTAATTTCAGCCATTGATTTGCTAATTAATAGTACATCATCTACATACACCGCTATATACACTATCCCATTTTCACCCTTTAGAACATAGACAGAGTGAACAGAACTTATCCTTTGAAATCCTACACTGATCAAGAATTCATCAAGCTTCAAATTCCATTGCATAGGGGCCTATTTTTAGGTCATACAAAGATTTTAGCAACTTGCATAATAAATGCTCTTTTTTTGGTTTTGCATACTTTTTTAGGTTGCTGCATGTAAATTGTCTCTTCTAGTTCTCCATGCAAAAAGGTCGTCTTTACATCCATCTGATGAATTTCCATATCTTTTTTAGCAGCTAGGGACACCAAAATCCTAACTGTTGGAAATCTAACAACCGGAAAAAATGTTTCTTCAAAATCGATTTATTTCTTTACATTGTACCCCTTCGCCACAAGTTTGGCCTTATAACGTTCAATGGTGTTATCAGGATTTAACTTCACCTTGAATACCCATTTGCTGCCGATCGATTTTTGGTTTGGAGGAAGTTCCACAAGCTCCCATGTTTGGGCCTCCATGATCGACTTCGTTCCGTCGTTTGCCGCCTCAATCCAGTTATTCCACTCTGGTGATGAGAAGGCCTCTTGGATGGTCAAGTGCTCCCCTTGAGGCTGCCGAGAAGGCAAAGTGAGAGCTTGCTTGCAGGTGGAAGCGTGGTGGGCCAATAACTTGTTCTTCTACAACCACCGGTGCACGTGGAGGAGCAGCAGTAATACTAGAAGTAGACATGATACTCTCTCAGAAGCTATCAAGAATCTCACCAAACAGCTATTTACAAGTGCACACCAAATCTTATACACACATTCAAACTTCACAAAGCTTTATCAAAGTATAGAGCAGCATAAACATTGAGAACTCCCAAAGTTTCACTATAATTGACCCGACAACACTCAAGATATAATACTCAGAAGTTTCCCAAAAATTGTCTGCAGTTTTACTACTTGGAAGTCTGGATACATAATGTGTTTTGAGTCCTAAGTCTTATACTTGTGTTGTACCCGTGATACCAGCCTACATGAGAGGTACGTCAAGCTACCAAGCTAATACTATTCTGTCAAACTACCACTAAGCTACCACTAAGCTACCACTAAGCTACCACTAAGCTACCACTAAACTACCACTGAGCTACCCACTAAGTTGATGTCAGTAGACTTGATTCATATCAATCGCAACTACGTTATCCCGTACCAAATCATATCTAAGATAAGTGCCGGTGCGTTGTCTGTACGGATCATATCCAAAGTAGCCGCAGCTGCGTTGTCCTGTCTGTGTCGCAGCTTCGCTGCTGCGCTGCTCTCTCTGCATAGCAGCTGTGCTGCTGCGCTGCTTTGTCTGCATAGCAGCTACGCTGCTGCTCTGTCTTCATGGCAACTGCGCTGTCCTGTACTGCACTCAAGTGATGACGCATATCCTTACACTACAAATAACTACCTTTCTTCCATCCTACTAATTCTCTGAGGCTGAAAGCTTTCCAAAAACAACACAAAAATTGTTAGCGCTAACAAGAACTGTGACCTAACTTACACAAACTGTTAGCGATAATAGGAATTTTTACCTAACTTACACAAACTCTTAGCAATAACAAGAATTGTTTTCTAAATTGCTCAAACTATTAGTATAACAGGAAATGTTACCTAATTTACGCAAACTGTTAGTGATAACAAGAATTGTTACCTAAATTACACAAACAGTTAGCGATAACAAGAATTGTTATCTTAATTACACAAACTGTTAGCGCTAACAGGAATTGTTACCTAAATTACAAAAATTGTTAGAGCTAACACTAATTGTGACCTAACTTACACAAACTGTTACCGATAACAAAAATTGTTTTCTAAAATACACAAACTCTTAGTTCTAACGAGAAATGTTACCTAACTTACACAAACTGTTACCGATAACAAAATTTGTTTTCTAAATTACAGAAGCTGTTTAAGCTTACTAGAATTGTTACCTAAATAACACAAACAGTTAGGGATCATAGGAATTGTTACCTAAATAACACAAACTGTTAGAAATAACAAGAAATTTTTACCTAAATTACACAAACTGTTAGCGCTAACACGAATTGTTACCTAACTTACACAAATTGTTAGCGCTAACAAGAATTTTTACCTGAATTATACAAACAATTAGCAATAACAAGAATTGTTACCTAAATTACAGAAACAGTTAGCGATAACACAAATTGTAACCTAAATTACACAAATAGTAAGCGATAACAAGAAATGTTACCTAAATTACAGAAACAGTTACCGATAACAAGAATTGTCATCTACATTAAACAAACTGTTAGAGCTAACAGAAATTGTTTCCTAATTTACATAAACAATTAGCGATAACGAGAATTGTTACCTAAATTACACAAACAGATAGCGATGACAATAATGTTTTCTAAATTACAAAAATTGTTAGCGCTTACCGGAATTGTTTCCTAACTTACACAAACTGTTAGCGATAAAAAGAATTGTTACCTAACTTACACAAACTGTTAGCAATAACAAGAATTGTTACCTAACTTACACAAACTGTTAGCAATAACAAGAATTATTTTCTAAATTACACAAACTCGTAGTTCTAACAAGATATGTTACCTAACTTACACAAACTATTAGCGATATCATGAATTGTTTTATAACTAACACAAACTGTTAGCGCTAGAAAAAATTGTTATCTAAATTACGGAAACTGTTTGAGCAAACAAGAATTATTACCTAAATTACATTAACAGGTAACGATAACAAGAATTGTTACCTAAATTGCAAAAAAAGTTAGCGGTAACAACAATTGTTACCTTAATTACACAAATAGTTAGCGAAAACAATAATTGTTACCTAAACTACACAAATAGTCAGGGATAACAAGAAATGTTATCTCAATTATACAAACTGTTAGCGATAACATGAATTGTTACTTAAATTAAACGAACTGTTAGCGTTAACAGGAATTGTTACCTAACTTACACAAAATTTTAGCGCTAACAAGAATTGTTACCTAAATTACACAAACGATTAGCAATAACAAAATTTGTTACCTAAATTACACAAACCGTTAGCGATAACATTAATTGTTATATAAAAAACACAAACAGTAGCGATAAAATAAATTTTTATCTAAATTACAGAAACTGTTTGCGCAAACAAGAATTATTACCTAAACTACACAAACAGGTAACGATAACAAGAATTGTTACCTTAATTGCACAAAGAGTTAGCAATAACAAGAGTTGTTACCTAAATTACACAAACAGTTAGCGATAACATGAATTGTTACCTAAATTACACAAACACTTAATGATAACATGAATTGTTACCTAAATTACACAAACTGTTAGCGCTAACAGGAATTGTTACCTAAATTACACAAATTGTAAGCGCTAACAAGAATTGTTACCTAACTTACACAAACTGTTAGCGAAAACAGTAATTGTTACCTAACTTATACAAACTGTTAGCGATAACAAGAATTGTTACCTTAATTACACAAACATTTAGCGATAACAAGAATTTTTACCTAAATTACACAAACTGTTAGCGCTAACAGGAATTGTTACCTAAATTACACAAATTGTTTGCGCTAACAGGAATTTTTCACTAACGTACACAAACTATTAACGATAACAGGAATTGTAATATATATTACACAAACTGTCAGTGATAACAAGAATTGTTACCTAAATTACACAAACAGTTAGCGATAAAAATAATTGTTATCTAAATTACACAAACAGTAACGATAATAGGAATTGTTGCCTAATTTACACAAACAATCAGCGATAACGAGAATTGTTACGTAAATTACACAAACTGTTAGCGATAACAAGAATTTATTTCTAAATTACACAAAATGTTTGCGCTAACAAGAATTGTTACCTAAATTACAAAATGTTGTTCTACAACCACCGTTGCAGGTGGAGGAGCAGCAGTAGTAGTAGAAGTAGACATGATACTCTCTTAGAAGCAATCAAGAATCCTACCAAACAACTGTTTACAAGTGCACACCAAATCTTATACACACATTCAAAATTCACAAAGCTCTATCAAAGTATAGAGCAACATAATCACTGAGAACTCCCAATGTTTTAGTATTATTGACCCGACAACACTCAAGATATAATACTTAGAAGTTTTCCATAAAATGTCGGCAGTTTTACTACTTGGAAGTTTGGATACATAATGTGTTTTGAGTCTTAAGTCTTAAACTTGTGTTGTACCGGTGAGTCCAGTGTACATGTGAGGTACGTCAAGCTACCAAGCTAATACTATTATGTCAAGCTACCACTGAGCTACCACTAAGCTACCACTGAGCTACCCACTAAGTTGAGGTGTGTTAACTTGATTCATATTAATCGCAGCTGCGTTGTCCCGTACCAAATCATATCTAAGATAATAGCCGTTGCATTGTCTGTACGGATCCTATCCAAAGTAGTCGCAGCTGCGTTGTTCTGTCTGTGTCGCAGCTTCGCTGCTACGATGCTGCGTTGCTGCGCTGCTCTGTCTGCAAAGCAGCCGTGCTGCTGAGTTGCTCTGTCTGCATAGCAGCTAGGCAGCTCCTTGTCTTCATAGCAGTTGCGTTGTCTTGTACTGCACTCAAGTGATGACGCATGTCCTTACACTACAAATTACTACCTTTCTTCCATCCTTCTAATTTGCCAAGGCTGAAAGCTTTCCAAAAACAACACTCCCCTAAAGCTTTAGACATAGTATACCGGCGCAGCTGCAATGACAAACTAGCGCAGCATCGCAGCATAGTAATATAGCAATTAGCAAGTCACCGAGTCCCACTATATCTCAATGTTAGACTTATCGCAGCGTGGCAGTATTGCACTGTAGCAATCCTGCTATTCACTTAATCCCACTGCATCCCTACAATACTTCGCCTTAGGAGCAGGAAGGGCTTTAGTGAGCATATCAGCAATCATTTTTGCATCTGGCAAATAACATAATTTAAGCACTCTAGAGAACACTTTTTCTCTTACAAAGTGTAATCTTACATCCATGTGCTTGCTTTAGAAGTGGTGACTTAGGTAATAAGGAATGGCAATGGCAGCTTGGTTATCATACCAGATCACTTGTAAACCAACCTGCATGTATCCGAATTCTTGCAACATGGATTTCACCCATAGGAGTTCTTTGAGGGTCGCGCTCGCTGCCATATATTCTGACTCCATTGTCGACTTTGCTGTAACCTTTTGAAGTTTGGTGCTCCTGCGGCAAGTCTCGTTCCCAATTTGTAGAACGAATCCCGTGGTGGACTTCTGGCTTGGCATGTCGCCATAGCTTGCATCACTCCACGGTTGTAATTTTACTTCTCCTCCGCCTAATGTGAGTTTGAGGTCTTTAGTTCCTGCCAAATATCTTAAGACTCTCTTTGCTGCATCAAAGTCAGATTTTCTCGAATTCTCCAAATTTCTGCTCAGTACCCCAACTGCTGCAGCAATGTCATGACGCGTACAGTTCATAAAATATATTAAGCTTCTCACTATATATCTACAAGGTATTTTTGTCATAGGATCATTCTCCCCTGACTCTAAATACTCGCTAATAATGACACCTGTTTCTGCCTCTTCTCCCTCTAACTTCTGTCAAAACTCCATTGGAGTTAGACATCCTTTTGCCCCCCGCAGTCCAAACAATATCTAACATGTTTCCAATAGCCTATTTTTGAGTTAATTTTATTACTTTCTTATTTCTGTCCCTCTTTACCTGGATTCCCAAAATATACTTTGCCTCACCAAGGTCTTTTATCTCGAACCATGAGTTTAGAGCTGTTTTGATTTTGTTAATTTCAGCCATTGATTTGCTAATTAATAGTACATCATCTACATACACCGCTATATACACTATCCCATTTTCACCCTTTAGAACATAGACAGAGTGAACAGATCTTATCCTTTGAAATCCTACACTGATCAAGAATTCATCAAGCTTCAAATTCCATTGCCTAGGGGCCTATTTTTAGGCCGTTCAAAGATTTTAGCAACTTGCATAATAAATGCTCTTTTTTTGGTTCTGCATACTTTTTTAGGTTGCTGCATGTAAATTGTCTCTTCTAGTTCTCCATGCAAAAAGGTCGTCTTTACATCCATCTGATGAATTTCCATATCTTTTTAAGCATCTATGGACACCAAAATCCTAACTGTCGGAAATCTAACAACCGGAAAAAATGTTTCTTCAAAATCGATTTCTTCCTTTACATTGTACCCCTTCGCCACAAGTCTGGCCTTATAGCGTTCAATGGTGTTATCGGGATTTAACTTCACCTTGAATACCCATTTGCTGCCGATCGATTTTTGGTTTGGAGGAAGTTCCACAAGCTCCCATGTTTGGGCCTCCATGATCGACTTCGTTCCGTCGTTTGCCGCCTCAATCCAGTTATTCCACTCTGGTGATGAGAAGGCCTCTTGGATGGTCAAGTGCTCCCCTTGAGGCTGCCGAGAAGGCAAAGTGAGAGCTTGCTTGCAGGTGGAAGCGTGGTGGGCCAATAACTTGTTCTTCTACAACCACCGGTGCACGTGGAGGAGCAGCAGTAATACTAGAAGTAGACATGATACTCTCTCAGAAGCTATCAAGAATCTCACCAAACAGCTATTTACAAGTGCACACCAAATCTTATACACACATTCAAACTTCACAAAGCTTTATCAAAGTATAGAGCAGCATAAACATTGAGAACTCCCAAAGTTTCACTATAATTGACCCGACAACACTCAAGATATAATACTCAGAAGTTTCCCAAAAATTGTCTGCAGTTTTACTACTTGGAAGTCTGGATACATAATGTGTTTTGAGTCCTAAGTCTTATACTTGTGTTGTACCCGTGATACCAGCCTACATGAGAGGTACGTCAAGCTACCAAGCTAATACTATTCTGTCAAACTACCACTAAGCTACCACTAAGCTACCACTAAGCTACCACTAAGCTACCACTAAACTACCACTGAGCTACCCACTAAGTTGATGTCAGTAGACTTGATTCATATCAATCACAACTGCGATATCCCGTACCAAATCATATCTAAGATAAGTGCCGGTGCGTTGTCTGTACGGATCATATCCAAAGTAGCCGCAGCTGCGTTGTCCTGTCTGTGTCGCAGCTTCGCTGCTGCGCTGCTCTCTCTGCATAGCACCTGTGCTGCTGCGCTGCTCTGTCTGCATAGAAGCTGCGCTGCTGCTCTTTCTTCATGGCAGCAGCGCTGTCCTGTATTGCACTCAAGTGATGACGCATGTCCTTATACTACAAATAACTACCTTTCTTCCATCTTACTAATTTTTTGAGGCTGAAAGCTTTCCAAAAACAACACAAAAATTGTTAGCGCTAACAAGAAATATGACCTAACTTACACAAACTGTTAGCGATAATAGGAATTGTTACCTAACTTACACAAACTGTTAGTGATAACAAGAATTGTTTTCTAAATTGCACAAACTATTAGTATAACACGAAATGTTACCTAATTTACGCAAACTGTTAGCACTAACAAGAATTGTTACTTAGATTACACAAATTGTGAGCGATAACAACGATTGTTATCTAACTTACACAAACTAATAGGAATAACAATATTTGTTAACTAAAATACACAAACTGTTAGCGATAATATGAATTGTTTTCTAACTTACACAAACTATTACTGATAACAAAAATTGTTATCTAAATTACAAAAACTGTTTGCGGTAACTAGAATTGTCACCTAAATCACACAAACACTTAGCGATAACAAGAATTGTTACCTAAATTACAAAAACAGTTAGCGATAACCATAATTGTTACCTAAACTACACAAATAGTCAACGATAACAAGAATTGTTATCAAAATTACACAAACTGTAAGTGCTAACTGGAATTGTTAACGAAATTACACAAATTGTTAGCGATTACAATGATTGTTACCTAAATTACACAAACTATTAACGATAACAAGAATTATTACCTAAATTACACAAACAGTTAGTGATAACAAGAATTTTTACCTAACTTACACAAACAGTGAGCGATAACAAGAATTGTTACCTAAATTACACAAATAGACAGCGATAACAATAATTGTAACCTAAATTACACAAATAGTCAACAATAACAGGAAATGTGATCTAAATTACACAAATTGTTAGCGCTAACACGAATACTTACCTAAATTTCACAAACAGGTAAAAACAAGAATTGTTACCTAAATAACACAAACAGGTAGCCATAACAAGAATTGTTACCTAAATTTCACAAACTGTTAGGGATAACAAGAATTGTTACCTAAATTACACAAACAGTTAGCGATAATAAGAATTGTTACCTAAATTACACAAATAGTTAACAATAACAACAATTGTGACCTAAACTACACAAATAGTTAGTAATAATAGGAAATGTTATCTAAATTACACAAACTGTTAGCGCAAACCGGGAATTTTACCTAAATTACACAAAAAGTTAGCAATAACAATAATTGCTACCTAAATTACACAAACTGTTAGCGCTAACAGGAAAGGTTACCTAACTTATACAAACTGTTAGTGATAATAAGAATTGTTACCTAAATTACACAAACAGTTAGCGATAACAATAATTGTTACCTAAATTACACAAAATGTTAGCGCTAACAAGAACTGTTACCTACATTCCACAAATAGTTAGCAATAACAATTTCTGTTACCTATATTACACAAACTGTTAGCGCTAACAGGAATGATTACCTAACTTATACAAACTGTTAGCGCTAACAGGAAATGTTACCTAAATTATACAAATTGTTAGCGATAATAGGAATTGTTACCTAAATTACACAAACTATTAGTGATAATAAAAATTGTTACCTAATATACACAAAAAGTTAGCGATAATAATTGTTACACAAATAGTCAGCGATAACAGGAAATGTTATCTAAATTGCATAAACAATTAACGATAATAAAAATTGATACCTAAATTACACAAACTGTTAGCGATAAGAAGAATTGTTATCTAAATCACACAAACTATTAGCGCTCACTAGAATTGTTACCTAACTTACACAAATTGTTAGCGATAACACGAATTATTACCTAACTTACACAAACTGTTAGCGCTCACAAGAATTGTTACCTAACTTACACAAATTGTTAGCGATAACACGATTTGTTACCTAACTTACACAAATTGTTAGCGCTGATAAAAAATGATATCTATATTTCACAAACTGTTAGCGATAACAAGAATTGTTACATAAATTGCACAAACACATAGGGATAAAAATAATTTTGACCTAAATTACACAAATAGTCTGCGATAACAAGAAATGTTATCTAAATACATATACACATAGTGATAACAGGATATGTTTTCTAAATTACCCAAACAATTATTGATAACAGGAATTGATATCTAAATTACACAAATTCTTTGTGATAACGGGAATTGTTACCTAATTTACACATACAGTTAGCAATAACAAAAATTGATACCCAACTTACACAAACTTTTAGCGATAATAGGAATTGTTACCTAACTTACACAAACTGTTAGAGAAAATAAGAATTGTTGCCTTAATTATACAAATAGTTAGCGATAACATAAGTTGTTTTCTAAATTACACAAAGTTTTAACGATAACATGAATTGTTACCTAAATTACACAAACTATTAGGGATAACAGAAATTGTTGTCCAACTTACACAAACTTTTAACGATAACAGGAAATGTTATCTAAATTACACAAACAGTAAGTGATAACAATAATTATTACCTTAATTATACAAACTATTACCGATAACAAAAATTGTTGCCTTAATTACACAAACAGATAGCAATAACAACAATTGTTATCTAAATTACACAAATTATTTGTGCTAACAAGAATTGTTACCTAAATGATACTAACAGTTAGCGATAACAAGAATTGTTATCTAATTTACACAAATTATTAGCGCTAACAGGAATTATTACCTAACTTAAACAAACTGTTAGCGGTAATAAGAATTGATACCTAAATTACACAAACTGTTAGCGATAACAGGAATTGTTATCTAAATTACACAAACTCTTAGCGATAATAGGAATTGTTACATAAATTACACAAACAATTAACGATAACAAGAATTGCTATCTAAATTACACAAAATTGTTATTGCTAACAAGAACTGTTACCTAACTTACACAAACTGTTAGCGATAACAAGAATTGTTATCTAATTAACACAAATTATTAGCGCTAACAGGAATTATTACCTAACTTACACAAACTGTTAGCGATAACAGAAATTGTTTCCTAACTTACACAAACTGTTAGGGATAAAAAAAATTGTTACCTTGATTACACAAACAGTTAGCGATAACATGAATTGTTATCTAAATTTCACAAGTTGTTAGTTAAAATAGGAATTGTTATCTATCTAACACAAACAGTTAACGATACCATAAATTATTATCTAAATTATACAAACTGTTAGCGATAACAACAATTGTTACCTAAATTACACAAACTGTTAGCGATATTAAAATTTGTTACCTTAAATACACAAATAGTAAGCAATAACAGAAATTGTTATATAAATTACACAAATTATCTGTGCTAATAGGAATTGTTACCTAAATGACACAAACAGTTAGGGATAAGAAGAACTGTTATCTAAATTACAAAAATTGTTAGCGCTAACAGGAATTGTTACCTAACTTAAACAAACTGTTCGCGCTTACAAGAATTATAACCTAAATTACACAAATAGTTAGCGATAACAAGAATTATATTCTTAATTACACAAAATGTGTGCGCTAACAGGAATTATTACCTAAATTACACACGTTGTTAGCGCTAAAAGGAATTGTTACCTAACGAACACAAACTGTTAGGGATAACAAAAGTTGTTACCTTGATTACACAAACAGTTAGCGATAACATGAATTGTTATCTAAATTTCACAAGTTGTTAGTTAAAATAGGAATTGTTATCTATCTAACACAAACAGTTAACGATACCATAAATTATTATCTAAATTATAAAAACTGTTAGCGATAACAACAATTGTTACCTAAATTACACAAACTGTTAGCGATATTAAAATTTGTTACCTTAAATACACAAATAGTAAGCAATAACAGAAATTATTATATAAATTACACAAATTATCTGTGCTAATAGGAATTGTTACCTAAATGACACAAACAGTTAGGGATAAGAAGAACTGTTATCTAAATTACAAAAATTGTTAGCGCTAACAGGAATTGTTACCTAACTTAAACAAACAATTCGCGCTTACAAGGATTATAACCTAAATTACACAAACAGTTAGCGATAACAAGAATTATATTCTTAATTACACAAAATGTGTGCGCTAATAGGAATTATTACCTAAATTACACACGTTGTTAGCGCTAAAAGGAATTGTTACCTAACGAACACAAACTATTAGCGATAACAAAAATAGTTACCTAAATTACACAAATTGTTAGCGATAACAATAATTGTTTCCTAAGTTACACAAACAGTAAGCGATATTAAGAATAATTACCTAAATTACACAAACAATTAGCGATAACAGGGATAGTAATCTACCTTACACAAATTGTTTGCGCTAAGAGGAATTGTTACCTAACTTACCCAAACTGTTAGCGTTAACATGAATTTTTACCTAAATTACACAAATTGTTAGTAGTGACAGGTTGTGTTACCTAACTTACACAAACTGTTAGCGATAACAGGAATTGTTACCTAATTTACACAAAGTGATAGCGATAACAAGAATTGTTACCTTAATTTTACAAATAGTTAGCAAAAACAGGAATTGTTATCTAAATTACACATACATTTTGCGCTAACAGGAATTGTTACCTAACTTACAAAAACTATTAGCGATATAAGGAATTGTTACCTAATTTACACAAACTGTTCGTGCTAATAAAAATTGATACCTAACTTAGACAAACAGTTAGCGTTTACAAGAATTGTTACCTAACTTACACAAACTATTAACGATAACAAGAATTGTAATCTAAAATACAGAAAAAATATTAGCGATAACAAGAATTGTTACCTAAATTACACAAACAGTTAGCGATAACAGGAATTGTTACCTAAATTACACAAACAGTAGCGATAACAAGAATTGTTACTTAAATTACACAAATAGTTAGCGTAACAAGAATTGTAACCTAAAGTACACATATAGTTAGCGGTAATAAGAATTTTTACCTAATTTACAAAAACAATTAGCGATAATAGGAATTCTTACTTAAATTACACATATAGTTAGCGATAATAGGAATTGTAACCTAAATTACACAAACAGTGTTACTCTGAGACCTCCATAAAACCTTAGAGTGGACAGCTTCTAAGAAGCCTCTAGGATAACACTGACCCCTTTGTGTTTCAGCAAGAACAAATGCCACCATGGCAAACAATAACTTTGACCACCATCACCCCTTTAAAGGGAAGACTCCCCTGAGTCGATAGCAAAAAGAATATCTGAATTTGCTCCCCTAAGCAGTAAGTTATTGAGGGTCAAAGTTGACCTTTTTTTACAGAAGCTCTCTGGGAGAGAGGGTCCTATCTCCTAATTTTTCTAAGTCCTATCTCTCTCATAGACTCTATCTACTGATATACGGAGCCACTGAAATTACACCTCCGTACACAAAAGTATAGCTGCCGGTGTACTTTCTGTACAGTCACTGTACAACATGGCCTAAAAGTCGACACATGTCATATCCGTGTTCGGTGCCGTAATCCCCGGAGATACCGCGATCCAACGCAATTTCGCCACGTGTCATCTGATGTGGCAATGACTATAAACCGCCAAAATCCTATTCCGCGATCTCGACGTTCATTTTTGTCGTCCGATCAAATTCCCATTTAATCGTAGCCGTAATAAAAACCTGCGCGGTATTTTTTTAGCTAAAGAAACAAATGCGCGGTATTCGTTTCTTATCCTTACCGCAAACCATACTTTGACATTACTGGATCTATGTATCCCATAAATAGTTTTTGGTAAACGAATTATCCCACGTGGGAAAGTTTAATTAAATATCAAACCCTATATTATGTATCGTAACATATAGACTTAACGGTGAAGGCTACTGGCTACCGACAGCTTACCATCCGTTAGGTACCAGGATCAAATCCTGGTGGGAACATATATCCTTTTACTAAATAAACCCCTTACGATAAATAAACTGATATATATATTTCTCGTAAACCTCTGGATAGCCTAGGTAGCCATGGCTCTAGCTTCTTCTCCAATTTCTCAGTGACTCCAACAAGTTTGAGAGTTAGGAGAGAGAAGTTAGAGGTAGACTGCCTCGGCTTTTTTCTATATTTCTATTTAGACCCAGAAAATACTTAAAAAACGGACCATTAATATCTAGACTCCCCTTTTTTTTCTAGTCATTCTTTAATTTCACACCACACTTCTCCCTGCACAAAATTAGCTTAGGGGAAGGCACAGGTTCTGTCATCATATCTGCTACCATCTCGCTATCTAGTCGGTACTCTAAACTGATTATTTTGTTTTCTACTTTCTCTCTAACAAAGCTGAGTCTAATGTCCATGTGTTTGGCTTGAAAATGATGTTTAGGATTGGCGAAATAGCGATCTCTGCCTGATTATCACAAAAAAAATTGTGCACACCACTTTTAAGGTGACCAAGCTCACCAAGCAAAGACTTGACCCACATCAATTCTTTTACAGCAGAGCAAGAGGCCATATACTCAGCCTCCATGGTGGACTGAGCAATAACCTTTTGCTATTTGCTACTCCAACAGCAAGCCCCATCACCCACATATAATACATATCCAGAAGTACATCTCCTCATCGGAGCATCACCATAACTGGCATCACTCCAAGAATTGATGTCAGTATTCTCCCCACCCAAATGCAATAATAGATCCCTACTTCCTATCAAATATCTAAGGACTCTCTTAGCTGCCTCCCAATCACTCTTAGTGGGAGCATTTAGACTTCTACTCAGCACTCCTAAAGCTGGAGCTAAATCCGACTGGGTACAATTCATAAAATAGATTAGACTTCCCACTACTTGAATGTAAGGAATAGTCTGCATGAACTTATGTTCTTCAAGAGATAATTCCTTGTCTAAGACTATGACTCCTTCTTCCTCACTCCCCTCACTTCCCTTCTTCAACTCCATTAGAGTTGTACAACTACTAGCTTTATCTCTCTGAAATTTTTCAAGCATGTTCCCTATTGCTTCCTTTTGAGTCAATCTTATAATCTTCTTTTTTCGGTCTCTTTCTACTTAAATTCCCAAAATATATTTTGCTTCCCCCATATCCTTCATTTCAAATCTCCCCTTAAGATCGGTTTTCAGTTTATTAATTTTTTCCATTAATTTACTTAAAACAAGTAAATCATCAACATAAATTGCAATAAATATAAAATCTTCCTCATCTTTGAAAACATAGATTGAGTGATCTGAGCTGATCCGGATATATCCCATATCGGTAAGAAACTCATCAAGCTTCTTATTCCACTGTCGAGGCGCCTGTTTCAAACCACAAAGAGATTTAATCAGCCGACATACCTTACTCTCCTCTCCTTCCTCCACAAACCCTTCGGGTTGTCGCATGAAGATCTTCTCTTCCAATTCTCAATGCAAAAAGGTTGTCTTGATGTCCATCAGGTGCACTTCCATGTCTTCCGCTGCTGCTAGACTGAGAAGTATGCGGACGGTGGGAAATCTGACGACCAAGGCAAAGGTTTCCTCGTATTCAATTCCCTCATCAAACTACATGTTACGTAATACTACGGCTAGACTTAACAGCTAAGGCTACCGGCTATTTCTTGTCTGCCGGCTGGTAGATGCAAGGATCAATTCCTGCGGCCAGCACATACCTTTTAAATAAATAAACCCTAACTAATATAAATTTCCCGTAAACCTCAGGATAGCCTAGGTAGCCATGGCTCTAGCATCCTCTCCAATTTCTCAGTGACTGCGACAAGTTTGAGAGTTCGAGAGAGAAGTTAGAGGTAGACTGCCTCGGCTTCTTTGTTTCTATTCAGACCTAGAAAATACTTTAAAACCATTAGTTTCTACACTCACCTCCACCGCCAGGGTTTTGTCCGGAATTCTTGCGGGCCGGATCGGACGACCCTCCGTCCCTCCCTATTCTTTGGAGAGTGGTCTGGAGCGTAGCACTTAGTGAGCTTCTTGCAGAAAAGCACAGTACTGAAAAAGCTACTATCCCCTTTGGTTTAAGAGGATAGCTGTTTAGGGTGTTGGACTTTATCAGAGAGATCTAGCTCATCTGCTCCTGTAAGTCATGGGGGGAGGAGAAACTCAGGATAAGGATCCTTCCGCTGTCAGTCCGGAAGAACAGGAGAGACAAGAAGCGGTAGCACAAGAGGAAGAGTCACAGGTGCCTGAGGAAGCAGTCCCTTTCACCTCAGCTTTGAACATTGAACAGTTTCTTTAGGGAATGATGCCTGAGCCGATTGTAATTGAGACTCCTCAAAGGCAGACAGAGAGGCAACCCTCACCTCTACCTCCTCCGGTCTTTTCCCTGAAAACTTTCCGACGTTGTCCGAGGCCGCCACGGTTATGGCTATGGAGAAGGTAGAAAGACAGACTTTTGCTCCCCGATCTCGTAGGAAGGGTTTGCCTCATAAGGAAGCGGTCCCAGGGCATCCTCTCGAGGTGGTATGTTACACCAGATCCAAGGCTCCGATAGTGGAGACATACATGGACCCGGAATTGTTGTCGGATCCTATCAGACCCGATCGTAAGAAGATTCTAGCCCTTCACAATATCCATGAGTTGAAGGTTAAGAAAGAGCTGGTGCAACGGGTTGCCAGAAGCGACCGAGCCCGGATTATACGCCCAGTGGGAGGAGTAGTGGAGATCCTGAGTAGCTCGTTCGAGAGTGGCTCTCCCATCTCAGCTCGAGACCAACCGGAGATGCCGTCTACTACCCGACAACAGCCCACCGTATCTCAAGAAGCTGCCACCAGTAGACCTTCTTGGGGCAGAGCAACTTCTTGGGGCCGGAGAAGGGAGTAGCAAGCGGAAGTTACCCAAGCCTTAGAGAGATTTTTGGTTCAACCATCGGGAAAGCAAAGGTCCATTTGCTCCCCTAGTCAAAAGGAAAGCCGTTCTTTCCTTCTTTATGTTTATGAAATTTAGGTAAGAATACTTGTTATCGCTAACAGTTTGTGTAATTTAGGTAACAATTCCTGTTATTGCTACCTGTTTATGTAATTTAGGTAACAATTCTTGCTATCACTAACTGTTTGTGTAATTTAGTTAACAATTTTTGTTATCACTAACTGTTTGTGTAATCTAGGTAACAATTCCTGTTATCGCTATTTGTTTGTGTAATTTAGGTAACAATTCTTGTTGTCGCTAACTGTTTGTGTAATTTAGGTAACAATTCCTGTAATCGCTAACCATTTGTGTAAAATAGATAACAATTTCTGTTATCGCTAACTTTTTGTGTAATTTTGGTAACAATTCTTGTTAGCGCTAACAGTTTGTATAAGTTAGGCAACAATTCCTGTTAGGGATAAAAGTTTGTGTAAGTTAGGTAACAATTCCTGTTAACGTTAACAATTTGTGTATTTTAGATAACAATTCCTTTTATCCCTAACTGTTTGAGTCATTTAGGTAACAATTCCTGTTTGCACAAATAATTAGTGTAATTTAGATAACAATTGTTGTTATTGCTAACTATTTGTGTAATTTAGGTAACAATTGTTATTATCACTAACTGTTTGTGTAATTTAGATAACAATTCCTGTTATCGTTAACTGTTTGTGTAATTAAAATAACAATTCATGTTATCGCTAACAGTTTGTGTAAGTTAGGTAACAATAATTGTTAGCGCTAACAATTTGTGTAATTTAGATAACAATTTCCTGTTATCCCTAAATATGTTTGTAATTAAGGTAACAATTCTTGTTATTCATAACATTTTGTGTAATTTAGGTATCAATTGTTGTTATCGCTAAGAGCTTGTGAAATTTAGATAACAATTCCTGTTATCGTTTACTGTTTGAGTAAGTAAGATAACAATTCTTGTTATCCGTAACAATTTGTGATATTTAGGTAACAATTCGTGTTATCGCTAACTATTTGTGTAATTAAGGTAAAAATTCTTGTTATCCTTAACAATTTGTGTAAGTTAGGTAACAATTTTTGTTATCGCTACTTGTTTGTGTAATTTAGGTAACAATTGTTGTTATCGCTAACAGTTTGTGTAATTTAGATAACAAATCTTGATATCGTTAATAGTTTGTGTAAATTAGGTAACGATTCTTGTTAAAGCAAACAATTTGTGTAATTTAGATAACAATTACTGTTATCGCTAACTGCTTGTGTAATTTAGGTCACAAATCTTGTTATTGCTAACTATTTGTGCAATTTAGATAACAATTCCTGTTATCGCTACCTGTTTGTGTATTTAGATAACATTTCCTATTATCGCTAACTATTTGTGTAATTTAGGCAACAATATTATTATGGCTAATTGTTTCTGTAATTTAGGTAACAATTCTTGTTATCGCTAACTGTTTGTGTAATTTAGGTAAGAATTCTAGTTAGCGCAAACAGTTTGTGTAATTTAGATAACAATTTTTATTAGTGCTAATAGTTTGTGTAAGTTAGATAACAATTCATGTTATCGCTAACTGTTTGTGTATTTAAGGTAACAAATCTTGTTATCTCTAACAGATTGTGTAAGTTAGGTAACAATTCCTCTTATCACTAACAATTTGTGTAATTTAGATAACTACACTTGTTATCTCTAACTATGTTTGTAATTTAGGTAATAATTCTTGTTATTGCTAACATATTGTGTAATTTATATAACAATTCTTGTTATCGTTAACAGTTTGTGTAAGTTAGATAACAATTTTTGCTATCGCTAACTGTTTGTGTAATTTAGGTAACAATTCTTATTATCGCTATTTGTTTCTGTATTTTAGATAACAATTCCTATTAGCGTTAACAGTTTGTGTAAATTAGGTAACAAATCCTATTAGCGCATACAATTTGTGTAATTTAGATAACAATTCGTGTTATCGCTAACTGTTTATTAAATTTAGGTAAGAATACTTGTTATCGCTTATTGTTTGTGTAATTTAGGTAACAATTCCTGTTATTGCTACCTGTTTATGTAATTTTTGTAACAATTCTTGCTATCACTAACTGTTTGTGTAATTTAGTTAACAATTCTTGTTATCACTAACTGTTTGTGTAATCTAGGTAACAATTCCTGTTATCCCTATTTGTTTGTGTAATTTAGGTAACAATTTTTGTTGTCGCTAACTCTTTGTGTAATTTAGGTAAAAATTCTTGTAATTGCTTATTGTTTGTGTAATTAAGGTAACAATTCTTGTTATCACTAATTTTTTGTGTAATTTAGGTAACAATTCTTGTTATCGCTAACACTTTGTATAAGTTAGGCAACAATTCCTGTTAGGGATAAAAGTTTGTGTAAGTTAGGTAACAAAATCTGTTAACGTTAACAATTTGTGTATTTTAGATAACAATTCCTTTTATCCCTAATTGTTTGAGTCATTTAGGTAACAATTCCTGTTTGCACAAATGATTTGTGTAATTTAGATAACAATTGTTGTTATCACTAATTGTTTGTGTAATTTAGATAACAATTCCTATTATCGTTAACAATTTGTGTAATTAAAATAACAATTCATGTTATCGCTAACAGTTTGTGTAAGTTAGGTAACAATTATTGTTAGCGGTAACAATTTGTGTAATTTAGATAACAATTTTCTGTTATCCCTAACTATGTTTGTAATTAAGGTAACAATTCTTGTTATTTATAACATTTTGTGTAATTTAGGTATCAATTATTGTTATCGCTAAGAGCTTGTGAAATTTAGATAATAATTCCTGTTATCGTTTACTGTTTGAGTAAGTAAGATAACAATTCTTGTTATCTGTAACAATTTGTGATATTTAGGTAACAATTCGTGTTATCACTAACCGTTTGTGTAATTAAGGTAAAAATCTTTTTATCCTTAACAATTTGTGTAAGTTAGGTAACAATTTTTGTTATCGCTAACAGTTTCTGTAATTTAGATAACAAATCTTGATATTGTTAATAGTTTGTGTAAATTAGGTAACGATTCTTGTTAATGCAAACAATTTGTGTAATTTATATAACAATTACTGTTATCGCTAACTGCTTGTGTAATTTAGGTCACAAATCTTGTTATTGCTAACTGTTTGTGCAATTTAGATAACAATTCCTATTATCGCTACTTGTTTGTGTAATTTAGGTAACAATTCTTGTTACCGCTAACTGTTTGTGTAATTTAGGTAACAATTAGTTGTTATTGCTTACAGTTTGTGTAAGTTAGGTAACAATTGATGTTATTGTTAACAGTTTGTGTAAGTTTGTTAACAATTCCTGTTAGCGATAACAGTTTGTGTAATTTATATAACATTTCTTGTTAGCGCTAAAGGTATGTTTAATATATATAACAATTTCTGTTTGTGCTAACAGTTTGTGTAAGTGAGGTAAGAATTTTTGTTATTTCTAACAACTTGTGTAAGCTAGATAACAATTCCTATCATCGCTAACTGTTTGTATAAGTTAGATAATAGTTTTTGTTAGCTCTAAACAATTTGTGTAATTTAGATAACAATTCTTGTTAGCGCTAATTGTTTGTGTAAGTTAAGTAACAACTCTTGTAAGTGCTAACAGTTTGTGTAAGTTAGGTTACAATTTTTGTTAGCGGTAACAGTTTGTAGAATTACGATAACAATTCCTGTTATCGCTAACAGCTTGTGTAAGTTAGGTTACAATTCTGGTTATCGCTAACTGTTTTGTAATTTAGATAACAATTCTTGCTAACGCTCTCGTTTACTGTAAATTAGATAGCAATTCTTTTTATCACTAACATTTTGTGTAATTTAGATTTCAATTCCTTTTAGCGCTAATTATTTGTGTAAGTAAAGTAGCAATTATTGTAATTGCTAACAGTTTGTGTAATTTTGATAACAATTCTTGTTATTGCTAACTGTTTGTGTTAGTTGGATAAAAATTGTTGCTATAGCTATTAGTTTGTGTAAGTTAGGAAACAATTCTTGTCAGGGCTAACAGTTTGTGTAAGTTTGATAACAATTTCTGTTAGCGCTAACAGTTTGTGTAAGTAAGGAAAAAATTCTTGTTAGCGCTAACACTTTGTGTTATTTAGATAACAATTCTTGTTATCGCTAACTGTTTGTATAATTTAGGTAACAATTCCTGTTAGCGCTAAAAGTTTGTGTAAGTAAGGTAACAATTCCTGTTAGCCCTAACAATTTGTGTAATTTAGGTAACAATTATTGTTATCGCTAACTGTTTGTGTAATTTAGGTGACAATTCTTATTATCGCTAACAATTTGTGTGATTTAGGTAACAATTCTAGTTAGCGCAAACAGTTTGTTTTATCTAGGTAACAATTCCTGATATCGCTAACTGATTGTGTAATTAAGCTAACATTTTTTGTTATCACTAACAGTTTGTGTAATTTAGGTATCAATTCTCGTTATCGCTAACTCTTTGTGTAATTTAGGTAACAATTCTCGTTATCGCTAACTGTTTGTGTAATTAAGGTAACAGTTCTTGTTATTGCTTACAGTAGTGTAATTAAGGTAACATTTCTTGTTATCGCTAACAGTTTGTGTAATTTAGGTAACAAATCTCGTTATCGCTAACAGTTTGTGTAATTTAGGTAACAATTCTTTTTAACGCTAACAGTTTGTGTAATTTAGGTGACAATTCTTGTTATCGCTAACTATTTGTGTAAGTTAGGTAACAATTTGTGTTATTGCTAACAGTTTGTGTAAGTTAGCTAGCAATTTTTGTTATTTTTAACAGTTTGTGTAATTTAGATAACAAATCATGTTAGCCTAAATTAATTGTGTAATTGTGGTAACAATTTTTGTTATCGCTAACAGTTTATGTAAGTTAGGTTACAATTCTTGTTATCGCTAACAGTTTGTGTAAGTTAGGTAATAATTCTTGTTATCGCTAATAGTTTGTGTAAACTAGGTAACATTTCTTGTTATTGCTAAAAGTTTGTGTAAGTTAGGTAACAATTCCTGTTTTCGCTAATAATTTGTGTAAGTTAGTGAATAATTCCTGTTAGCGCAAACAATTTGTGTAATTTAGATAAAAATTCTTGTTATCGCTAACTGTTTGTGTATTTATGGTAACAATTCTTGTTATCGCTAACAGTTTGTGTAAGGTAGGTAACAATTTTTGTTAGCTCTAACAATTTGTGTAAATTAGGTAAAAATTCCTTTTAGCGTTAATAGTTTGTGTAAGTTATGTTACAATTCCTGTTAGCGTTAAGAGTTTGTGTAATTTAGATATCAATTCTTGTTATCGCTACCTATTTGTGCAATTTAGGTAACAATTCCTGTTAGCTACTGTTTGTGTAATTTAGGTAACAATTTATGTTATCGCTAACGGTTTGTGTAGTTTAGGTAACAATTCTTGTTATCGGTAACAGTTTGTGTAATTTAGGTAACAATTATTGTTATCGTTAACTATTTGTGTAATTTAGGTACCAATTCTTGTTATCCCTACTGTTTGTGTAATATAGGTAATAATTCTTGTTATCGCCAATAGTTTGTGGAAGTTAGGAAACAACTCCTGTTAACACTATCAGTTTGTGTAAGTTAGGTAATTTATCATGTTTGCGCAAACAATTTGTGAAATTTAGATAACAATTCCTGTAATCGCTAACTGTTTGTGTAATTTAGATAACAATTCTTGTTATCGCTAACAGTTTGTGTAATTTAGATTACAATTCATGTTATCGTTAATAGTTTGTGTAAGTTAGGTAACAATTCCTGTTAGCGCAAAAAATTTAAGTAATTTATATAATGTTATCGCTAACTTTTTCTTGTATTTTGTTGTCCATAGCCATTTCTAGCCATGGATTCACCCTCGGAAGCACCACAGACTACCCAAAAACAGCCTACTTTGAATCAACACAGAATTCTGCAGAAATACCAAAACAAGCTGAAACTACATCAACATATAGTATCTAGGCTTTGGAATAACCTCACAAAGTTTCAGACAAATATAATAAACAGAGCGATCACATCATCTAGTCAAAGTTGCAGAAAAAGAGTCTGCCAGAACTTTGATAAAACAGAATAACTTCACAATGAAGTAAAACACATACCAGGCACACAATAGGCCTGAAAATATGTGAAATTAATAAAAATATAAGGAGGAACAAACATGCAGAATTTCAGATAATTCTACCAAGAGATCTGAGAGTAATCCTCAAATAAAATTACCAAAAAACACAATAAACAGTTATTGGTCCAAAAGTTCCTATGACTAAAAATGACTAAGTCCTACAAATATACACGAGCTCATTACTGAATGTACGGAGGCATACCAGCCTTACGCTATCTACTAGATACCTCTATTAATGTTAATAAACCCGAATACTTTAAGGTATGTCAAAAAGAGTAAATCTACACTAATAACTAATACACATAAAGACAAACCATTGTTGTAAATATTTACAAAGTACACACAATCTTACAAAATCGTATGCTCAGTCATGCTGAGTCACTCAATGGAACTCCTCGAATTTCGTCAAACAATCCGGGACGTCCAAAATAAACATCGTGTGATTGACGCGATTTTGCGTCTCTACTACTTGAAAAATATCCACGCCCTATATCCGCTGTCCGTCGATCTAATTCGGCACCCTTGATGACGCGCCACGTGGTCATAAAAATCCGAACGAAATCCATGCGAGTCGTCAAATATCCCACAACGTCGCGAAGATAATTTAGTCATTCATGTCCACTTGTTAAAATAATAATTGTACAACCGAAATCATTTTTGTACCGCAACCGCGTCCTTTGCAATAATTACGTCAAATAAAGTACACCTCATTTTTCATACACGTCGCTTGTCGCATATAAATTACATTTGTTCAAATTATATGTTACGTACCGGCGACGTACATTTCGTAAACTTCGCATCGGATCGAGTCGCGATCCGCCGTCCATTTCTTAACGCAATCCCTCCACTCAATTACTACCTCACGTCCCTTTAATTTTACTCGTACATTTACTCCCCCAATCCGCAAATTCATTCGAACCACCACATTACTTTCGATAATATATTACGTACGCGAAACGTCGCGTGCGCACATAATGTCGAGTACGCACGAAACCAGCTTTTCAAAAAAAACATAATTAAAGTAACAATTCTTGGTATCGCTAACAGTTTATGTAAGATAGGTAACAATTATTGTTATCGGTAACAGTTTGTGTAAGTGAGGTAACAATTCTTGTTAGCGCTAACAATTTTTGTAATTTAGGTAACAATTCCTGTTAGCTCTAACAATTTGTATAAGTTAGGTTAAATTTCGTGTTATCGATAATAGTTTGTGTAAGTTATGTCACAATTCCTGTAAGCGCAAACAATCCGTGTAATTTAGATAACAATTCCATTTATCGCTAACTGTTTGTGTAATTTAAATAACAATTCATGTTATCGTTAATTGTTTGTGTAATTTAGGTAACAATTCTTGTTATAACTATCATTTTGTGTAATTTATGTAACAATTCCTGTTAGCGCTAACAAATTGTGTAATTTAGATATCAATTCATGTTATCGTGAACTTTTTGTGTAATTTAGGTTACAATTCTTGTTATCGCTAACATTTCGTGTATGTTAGGTAACAATTCATGTTAGCGCAAACAATTTGTGTAAGTTAAGATAACAATTCATGTTATAGCTATTAATTTGTGTAATTTAGATAAAAATTCATGTTATCGTTAACTGTTTGTGTAATTTAGGTAACAATTCTTGTTATCGCTAACAATTTGTGTAAGTTAGGTAACAATTCATGTTTGCGCAAACTATTTGTGTAATTTAGATAATAATTCCTGTTATCGCTAACTATTTGTGTAATTTAGGTGACAATTCCGGATAGCACTGTGTGTTTGTGTAATTTAGATAACATTTCTTTTTATCACTAACTGTTTGTGTAAGTTAAGTAAGAGTTCTTGTTAGCGCTAACAGTTTGTGTAAGTTATGTAACAATTCATGGTAGCGCAAACAATTTGTGTAATTTAGATAACAATTCGTGTTATCCCTAACTTTTTCTGTCATTTAGGTATCAAATCATGTTAGCACAAACAATTTGTGTAATTTAGATAACAGTTCATGTTATTGCTACTTGTTTGTGTAATTATGGTTACAATTATTGTAATTGCTAGCAGTTTGTGTAATTTAGGTATATAATCTTGTTATCGCTTACAGTTTGTGTAATTAAGGTAACAATTCTTGTTATCCCTAACAATTTGTGTAAGTTAGGTAATAATTCTTGTTAAAACTAACAATTTGTGTAATTTAGGTAACAATTTGTGATATCGCTAACTCTTTGTGTAAGTTAGGTAAGAATTCTTGGTATCGCTAACTGTTTGTGTAATTTAGGTAACAATTATTGTTATCCCTAACAGTTTGTGTAATTTAGATAACTATTCGTGTTATCGTTAAAAGTTTGTGTAGGTACGGCAAAATACTTGTTAGCGCAAACAATTTGTGTAATGTAGATAACTATTCTTCTAATTGGTAGCTGGTTGTTTAATTTAGGTAACAATTCTTGTTATCGCTAATTGTTTGTGGATTTAGGTAACAATTCTTATTATCGCTACGTGTTTGTGTTATCTAGGTAACAATTCTTGTTATTGCTAACTATTTGTGTAATTTAGGTTACAATTCTTATTAGCGTTAACAGTTTGTGTAATTTAAATACAATTCCTGTTATCGCTGATGATTTGTGTAATTTAGGTAAAAATTTAGTTATTGCTAACTATATGTGTAATTTAGGTAACAATTCTTGTTATCGCTAACAATTTGTGTAATTTAGGTAACAATTTGTGTTATCGCTAACTATTTGTGTAATTTAGGTAACAATTCATGTTATCGCTAAAAGTTGGTGTAATTTAGGTAACAATTCTTGTTATCGCTATTGGTTTATATAAGTTAGGTAATAATTCGTGTTATCGCTAACAATTTGTATAATTTAGGTAACAATTCCTGTTAGCGCTAACACTTTGTGTAAGTTAGGTAACATTTCCTGTTAGAACTAACAATTTGTGTAATTTTGAAAACAATTCTTGTTATCACTAAGAGTTTGTGTAAGTTAGGTAACAATGAGTGTTAGCGCTAACAGTTTGTGCAATTTAGGTAACAATCCTGTTAGCACTAACAGTTTGTTTAAGTTAGGAAACAATTCCTCATAGCACTAACAGTTTGTGTAATTTAGATAACAACGTTTGTTATCGCAAACAGTTTTGTGTAATTTAGATAACAAATCCTGTTATCGCTAACTGTTTGTGTAATTTAGGTAACAATTGTTGTTATTGCTTACAGTTTGTGTAAGTTAGGTAACAATTGATGTTATTGTTAACAGTTTGTGTAAGTTTGTTAACAATTCCTGTTAGCGATAACAGTTTGTGTAATTTATATAACATTTCTTGTTAGCGCTAAAGGTATGTTTAATATATATAACAATTTCTGTTTGTGCTAACAGTTTGTGTAAGTGAGGTAAGAATTTTTGTTATTTCTAACAACTTGTGTAAGCTAGATAACAATTCCTATCATCGCTAACTGTTTGTATAAGTTAGATAATAGTTTTTGTTAGCTCTAAACAATTTGTGTAATTTAGATAACAATTCTTGTTAGCGCTAATTGTTTGTGTAAGTTAAGTAACAACTCTTGTAAGTGCTAACAGTTTGTGTAAGTTAGGTTACAATTTTTGTTAGCGGTAACAGTTTGTAGAATTACGATAACAATTCCTGTTATCGCTAACAGCTTGTGTAAGTTAGGTTACAATTCTGGTTATCGCTAACTGTTTTGTAATTTAGATAACAATTCTTGCTAACGCTCTCGTTTACTGTAAATTAGATAGCAATTCTTTTTATCACTAACATTTTGTGTAATTTAGATTTCAATTCCTTTTAGCGCTAATTATTTGTGTAAGTAAAGTAGCAATTATTGTAATTGCTAACAGTTTGTGTAATTTTGATAACAATTCTTGTTATTGCTAACTGTTTGTGTTAGTTGGATAAAAATTGTTGCTATAGCTATTAGTTTGTGTAAGTTAGGAAACAATTCTTGTCAGGGCTAACAGTTTGTGTAAGTTTGATAACAATTTCTGTTAGCGCTAACAGTTTGTGTAAGTAAGGAAAAAATTCTTGTTAGCGCTAACACTTTGTGTTATTTAGATAACAATTCTTGTTATCGCTAACTGTTTGTATAATTTAGGTAACAATTCCTGTTAGCGCTAAAAGTTTGTGTAAGTAAGGTAACAATTCCTGTTAGCCCTAACAATTTGTGTAATTTAGGTAACAATTATTGTTATCGCTAACTGTTTGTGTAATTTAGGTGACAATTCTTATTATCGCTAACAATTTGTGTGATTTAGGTAACAATTCTAGTTAGCGCAAACAGTTTGTTTTATCTAGGTAACAATTCCTGATATCGCTAACTGATTGTGTAATTAAGCTAACATTTTTTGTTATCACTAACAGTTTGTGTAATTTAGGTATCAATTCTCGTTATCGCTAACTCTTTGTGTAATTTAGGTAACAATTCTCGTTATCGCTAACTGTTTGTGTAATTTAGGTAACAGTTCTTGTTATTGCTTACAGTTGTGTAATTAAGGTAACAATTCTTGTTATCGCTAACAGTTTGTGTAATTTAGGTAACAATTCTTGTTATCGCTAAGAGTTTGTGTAATTTAGGTAACAATTCTTGTTAACGCTAACAGTTTGTGTAATTTAGGTGACAATTCTTGTTATCGCCAACTATTTGTGTAAGTTAGGTTACAATTCTTGTTATCACTAACAGTTTGTGTTAGTTAGGTAAAAATTCTTGTTAGCGTTTAAAGTTTGTGTAAGTTATGTTCCAATTCTTGTTAGCGCTATATGTTTGTGCAAGTTTGATAAAATTTCTGTTAGGGCTAACAGTTTGTGTATTTTAGGTTACAACTCCTGTTATCGCTAACAGTTTTTGTAAGTTAGATAACGATTCCTGTTAGCGCTAACAGTTTGTGTATGTTAGGTTACAACTCTTGTTATCGCTAAAAGTTTGTGTAAGTTAGATAACGATTTTTGTTAGCGCTAACAGTTTGTCTAAGTTAGATAACATTTCCTGTTAACGCTAACAGTATGTGTAAGTAAGGTAACAATTGTTATTCTGTGATAGCCGCCTCAGCACCAGTAGTTGATGAAGTAGTAGCCATCACAGAACTAAAGATAGGAAGCACTTAACATACTAAATTTGATCCACTGCACCTAACAATCAATATGGCCAAATATCTCTAACGTATGAGAGTAAGTATTATGGTGTCGACAACTCACAAAGTTTCAAGCAAAACGCCCAATTAACCCGCGAGATATACCTCAGAGAATATCTCTTAAATTGCACATATGTGCTCCTTAAAACCTCATAAAAAAGAATGCATGAAAGTAACTAAGCGCTAGAATTTATACAAATATATTCTACTACTTTCTAATTAGCTAATCATAACACTGTAAAGAATGTTATGGTACTATTTAACCGTACTCTAATGTACTCTAACTAAATACCGATTGTTTGTTAACTTCATCTACGGTGTCTACTATATAGTACAGTCCCGAAGAACCTTAATTGTCTACGGGTGACTATTACTAACCCTACAAACTAATATACAATTACTTGTGATGACAAAGTCCCGTTTCCACAAAGTCACCACCGACATTGAAACATAATACGTGACAACCTTGCCGCGGTGTCATTGTGGTCCACTTCCTAATTCTGTTAGTTCATTGTCGGTCCAATCTTTTCTACCAGACGGTATGTCATAATTAAGTAGTGCGTGCGATTTTGTAATCTGTCTTTTACTTAGGAACCGTTCGATGTGATCTCCTTAGTTCCGTACAGTCAGGATTGACAATTCACACTAATAGTGACACACACTTTGAAACAGGTTCTGAAAATGTTTCTTAGTCCTGTATTTTCCTCTCATAGAATATAGAGAGGACTAAAGCTTTTATAAACCAACACTCCCTTAAAGATTTGAACTCTTTTAGCCAATTAACCCAGGCATCTCTGCAAAACTGTAACTTGGGAACAGGTAAGGCCTTTGTCAACATGTAAGCCACCATTTTCTCATCCGGTAAATATCAATGTTTCACAAGTTTGGCAAATACCTTTTCTCGAACAAAATGAAGTCTAATATCCATATGCTTGCTTTTGGAATGATCTGCATTATTAGATGCAATGGCAATGGCGGCTTGATTGTCACACCACAAAGTTTGCACACCAATTTGCATGAAGCCTAACTCATGGAGCAAAGATTTAACCCATAGCAATTCCTTGATGGTTGAGCAAGCAGCTATGTATTCAACCTCCGTCGTTGATTGGGCAGTGATCTTCTGAAGCTTGTTGCTCCAACAACACCTTTTGTTTCCTACTTGTAAAACATATCCTGTTGTCGATCGTCTGCTCCGCATTTCACCGTAGCTGGCATCACTCTACGTTTCAAGTTATACATCGTCTCCACCTAGAGTTAGCTTAAACTCTCAAGTCCATGCCAAGTATCTTAGCACTCGTTTTGCTGCCTCCCAATCTAATTTTCTTAGATTCTGCAAACTTCTGCTTAGAGCACCTACTGCTACCGCAATATCAGGACTCGTGCAATTCATAAAATAGATTAGACTCCCATCAATTTGTAGATAGGGAATCTTTTCCATGAATTTTGACTCCTCTATTTCTAGACTCTCTCCCACAATTATTCCAGAGTCTATTTGTGCTCCCTCTAATTTATGTTTGAATTCCATAAGAGTGGCTGCTCTCTTCACATCATTCTTGTTAAATTTTTCTAGCATATTTCCTAAAGCCTCTTTCTGTGTAAGTCTAATAATCCTTTTACTTCCATCTCTTCCTACTTGTATACCAAGAATGTACTTTGCCTCACCTAAATCTTTCATCTCAAATCTAGATTTGAGAGCTGTTTTGATTTTGTTAACCCCCTCAATTGTTTTTTATAAAATCAACAAGGCAGCAACATATACTGCAAGAAAAATTGTTCTATCTTCTCCTTCCATAACATAAACCGAGTGATCTGAGCTTATCCTAGTGAAACCTAGACTATTCAGATACTCATCTAATTTTAGATTCCATTGTCGAGGCCTCGTTGAGCCCATAGAGTGATTTTAGAAGTTTGCACAACAGGTTTTCCTTTCCATTCTCTTGATACATTTTTGGTTGTTTCATCTACATTACTTTTTCTAGTTCCCCGTGTAAAAATGCATCTAATTTTAGATTCCATTGCCTCGGGGCCTGCTTGAACCCATAGAGTGATTTTAGATGTTTGCACACTAGGTTTTCCTTTCCATTATCTTGATACATTTTTGGTTGTTTTATATACATTACTTTTTCTAGTTCCCCGTGTAAAAAATCATCTAATTTTAGATTCCATTGCTTCGGGGCCTGCTTGAGCCCATAGAGTGATTTCAAAAGTTTGCACACTAGATTTTCCTTTCCATTCTCTTGATTCATTTTTGGTTGTTTCATATACATTACTTCTTCTAGTACCTCGTGTAAAAAGGCAGTCTTAACATCCATTTGATGTATTTCCATGTTTTGTATAGTTGCAAATGTTAACAAAATACGTCCTGTTGGAAATGTGACAAGTGGTGAAAATGTCACCTCATAATGAATTTTTTCTTTTTGATTATAACCATTTGCTACTTGCCTAGCTTTGTATCTTTCGATGGAATTATTTGGATTAAGTTTTACCTTAAAAACCCACTTACTTCCTATAGCTTTACGATACGGAGGTAGTTCCACCAATCCCCACGTTTGGGCCTCCATGATCGATTTCATTTCGTCATTTGCTGCTGCTATCCAGTGTTTTTTTTCCGGTGCTGAGAACGCTTGATGATTGGTAACAGACTCCTTAGAATTTTCATTAAATGCATAATGGTTTGCATTTGCATTTCGTCGACTAATCATCCTTTTTCCCCCCGAAAATTTCGAGGCTGAAATTGACGAAAGACTTACATTGCATTTTTGTGAAATTGTTGTCCATTGTGTTCTGATTTGGTAAGTTAGCGACGGGATGCTCTCGTCGCTCGTTCAGCGATGAAGTTGTTTCGTTGCTAATATGCGTATTTCTGCCGATTCCTTGTCTTTCTATTTTGTTTGCTAGCATTGATTAGGCACTATCTGATAGTGTTATGTTAACTCTCTCAGCTACACCATTCTGTACAAGAGAATATGGGACCGTTAAATGACGAGAAATTCCGTTTTCTTTTAAAAAGTTGATGAAGTCCCGTGATATATACTTCCCACCATTATCTTATCTCAAGGTTAAAATAGGAACCCCGTGAATTTTCTCGCTCCATATCTTGAATTCTTTGAAGTGAGAGAGCACTTCACTCTTCTCTTTCATAAAGTAGATTATTGTGAACCTAGAAAAGTCATCTATAAAGTTCACCATGAATCGAAATCCAGCAGGTGATGGTATTAGAGCCGGTCCCCATATATCTGAGTGAATGACTTCTAACACTTTAGCTGCTCTATGGCTGCTTTCGGAAGGAAAGGGATTTTTATGAATCTTTCCGATAACACATCCATTACAAAAAATTTCTTATCTGCTATTGATTTTAACACCTGTAATTATACTTTTGTTTACCATTCTATCGAGACTTTCATAGTGGACACGACCAAGTCTTTTATGCCATAAGTCATTGTCAGACAGGACAGCCGAGAACAAAACATCATTTTCATTAATATTGGCAATATCAAGCCTATACATCAGATTTGGACCTTGTGTTCCTACGCGTGCTACTCTACCTTGTTTACCGACTACTTGCTTTCCATTTTTCAGCAGTACTTCAAAGTCTTTGCTTTCTACAAGCGAAGTAGAGAAGAGATTTTTCTTGAAGTCAGGAACATAGAGAACATTGTTAAGTGTTCTTTCAACTTGTTTACCGTTGATTAGAACTTTGAGTGTTGCCGTGCCTTTGGGGTTAGATATGATGAATTTTGTCCGTCCGCATCATACATTTTCTTTGGAGATATTGGATGAAAATTGTCAAAGTATGCTCTATTCCAACACATGTGTTGAGAAGCGCCGATGTCCATGATCCACCCAAGGTCCCTATCTCTTTCGGTTGTGTTTTTTAGTGCGAATAATTCTTTGTCAGACAGTTCGGAAAAAGTGACGACTTCGTTTTCGTTTTTGTTTGTCTCTGAAGAAAAAGCCGACGTTTTTGCAGGTTGTCAAATTTTCGATTTTTTTCTGATAAACCATCCTTGTCAAAACACACCTATCTCATACGCTTTTATATAATTAAGGAACCTCTGTATCCATGCCATTTTGCATAACAATAATAACACATGTCAGGATTGCGCAGAACTTGATTTTGACTATTTTGAAACTGTTCATTTTTAAAAGTCTGTGTGTCAAAAGCTTCTGCCTGTCTAATACCTTTAAACGCTTCTTGACTGGACTCTTTATCTAGGACATATTGAATTGCTATTGTTAGATTCCAATCAGTCTGTGCTAGTTTTTTCAAATTGTCACATGTTTTTTTAAATGCACTAGGAAGTCCTGTTATTAGTAAAAAAGCTTGTAGATCATCATGAAATGTACCACCTGAACATGAATTTTCTACTATTAGTGTTCTTAGACCGTACCAATACTCAGCCATGGTACCGCCAGTATACCTATACTCCCAAATTTTTCCAGACGTAATCATTTGGTGCTGCACATTAGTTTTTGTGTGCATCTTTTTCCGAGAATTCTATATTTCAAACGCCTTATTCATATCAATGGCGCCATAGCCAGCTTCTTTGAAAAAAGCATTTTAATAGTGTGAAGACACTGTAAATTTTCTTTTTCCAGCTGGCGTCGGATTCTGCCAGAGATCCGTCCACCACGTCCATCAATTCGAGTTAAGAAAGTAAAGTTCTACCATATCCGCCCAATAGTTGTAGTCCTTGCCATCAAAGATAGAAATTCTAGAGGGAGGGCCCGTAACCTGTTGTTCTATGATAGCCAGCTCAACACGAGTAGTTGTTGAAGTAGTAGCCATCATAGAACTTAAGATAGGAAGCACTCAAGATACTAAATTTGATCCAATGCACAAAACACTCAATATGGCCAAATGACTCCAAACTGTATGAGGGTACAGTATACTACGTGTGCTAACAACTCACGAAGGTTTAAGCAAAAAGCCCAATTAACTTAAGAGATACCCAGAGAATATCCCTTAAATTGCACATATGTGCTATTTGAAACCTCATGAAAAGGAATACATAAAAGTAACTAAGTCTTAGAATTTCTACAAATAAATTCTACTACGGTCTTATTCGTAAATCACAGCAGTGTAAAGAATGTTACGGTACTATTTAACCGTACTCTAATGTACTCTAACTAAATACCTGAAGTATGTTAAATTCATCTACGGTGTCTACTTGTTTAGTACAGTACAAACGAACCTTAATTGTCTACGTACGTCTATTACTAACCGTACACACTAATATACAATTACGTGTGATGACAAACTCTCGTTTCCACAAAGTTACCACCGACACTAAAACATTATATGTGACAAACTTGCCGCGGTGTCACTGTGATCCACTTCCAGATTCTGGTAGGTCTTTGTCGGTCTGATCTTGTCTTATCGGACGGTGTGTCATAATTAAGTATTGCACGCCATTTCGTAATCTTTCTTTTACTTAGGAACCGTCGGATGTGATCTCTTTAGTTGCGTACAGTCCAGATTGTCAATTCACACTAATATTGACACACACTTTGAAACAGGTTCTGAAAAATGTTTCTAAGTCCTGTATTTTCCTCTCACAAAATATAGAGAGGACTAAAGCTTTTATAAACCAACACTCCCCTAAAGCTTTAGACTCTTTTAACCACTTAACCCACAAGCATCTCTGCAAAAGTGTAATTTGGGAGCAGGTAAGCTTACATAAATTGTTAACGCTAACAAGAATTAAAATTTAACTTACAGAAACAGATAGCGAAAACATGAAATATTATCTAACTTACACAAATCGTTAGAGCTAACAATAATTGTTATCTAAATTACACAAACCATTAGCGATAACAGGAATTGTTATCTAACTTACAAAAACTAATAGCGCTAACAGGAATTGTTTTCTAAACTACACAAACTGTTAGCGCTAACAGGAATTGTTACCTAACTTACACAAACTGTTAGCGCTAACAAGAATTGTTACCTAACTTACACAAACTGTTAGCGATAACAAGTGTTGTTATTCAAATTACACAAACTGTTAGCGCTAACAAGAATTGTTACCTAACTTACACAAACTGTTAGCGATAACAAGTGTTGTTATCCAAATTACACAAATTGTTAGCGCTAACAAGAATTGTTATCTAAATTAGACAAACTATTAGCGCTGACAAGAATTGTGTTAAAATTGGGTAATTTCTAGGTCTACATTTATTCAACTTCAAAAGTCATCCATACTTGTCGTAGTCACTAGAAGACAGAGATAGCCATCGCTGGCGCCATAGTCAAAAAGAAAGATGAATAAAAGAATAGACCTAACCGGATTCGAACCAAGGTCTCTCACTGTGTAGGCCGTACGGAAAGCAATACGCCTTTTCCCTTAGGTCTCATTGAAACGTTGAACTTACATGGTCCGGTAATTAATTATCTAGTTACGATACACACTAAGTTACAATAACAGAAGGCTTTCTACCAAAATTTTGCGAATGGGCAGATTTGAACCAGGGTATGCAACTGTTATAAAGTCGGAAGTCCTATCCACTTAGGTATTAACATAACAAGAAATAGAAGACTATGTTTATAAAGGCAGTAACATGATACAGTTTTGAAATAATATTGTTGCGTTATATGTTGAGCTTGTTAGTGTGGGATATGTAGAATCTGAGAGGAGAAAGATTAATACACTACTTATGAAAATCCCATATGTGTACTAAAACATCATTTGTCGTATGCAGGCAATGGATGGCTCCTCATGGACTTGGAGCTTTACCAAGGGGATAATTATTGTGAGGGAAAGCACTTTGGAGCTTTGTAGGGGAGGTTACAGGGTGAATGCATTTATAGCTGGTGGTGATTGGCGGAAGTGTGATGAGAACAACGGTGGTGACCAGCGGAAGCGTGATGAGAGGAAGAAAGACAAAGGTAAACCTTGTCGAAACTTCGGTGGAAAGAGAGGGAGAGGAAAATAAAGGGAGCTTTGAAAAAGGGGATTTGCTTCTTTTGTAGGGAACCAGGTCATTATATGAAGGAATACCCTTGTTTGGAAGAACTTAGAAGTTGGAATGTGAATGATGAGGAAGAAAGGGAAGAGGATGAAGATATGTTGGAGCTTCTCCGCATAAGTAGTATAGGGGAGAGAGAAAAGCACACATAAATTCCACGGAAGCAACAGTGCGGTTTTGGAGGTATAAGGGAAGTAAAGAGAATGGAGATACTTGAGGGAGTTAAAAATATTGAGGATATTTTCATAGATATTTTGGAAACTGAAAACTGGTTGGAAAAGGAGACTTCAACAGATTCCGAAATAAGGGGAGAAGTAAGTTTAGAGGGGGCTCTAAAGGATAAGGGAGAAGAGGAATATTGGATTAAAAGTTTAGGGGAGGAGAAATATATTTTAGGATTAAAAATAGAAAGTGATAGTGGAAAGAATTCCGTGGGGGAGAGTGAGGAAAGTTCAAAAAATAGGGTAATTATCATGGATAAAAATATGAGTTCCGAAGATGTTGATTTTATGAGGAACTTAGTGGGGACTCTTGATTTAAGAATAAATAGGGGGGGTAGTGGTTTTAACACCCACTAATGGGAATGGTGCCATCTATAAAGGTGTGCATGTAAAACGGTTAGCATTTGGGATGTGTGTGTTGCAGATTGGAGATGGGGCAGGCTGTTTTAATTGCAATAAGAAAAATGGTTTTTGTGTGGATGGAAAAGAGATGAGGTGGATAAAATGTTTGTTCCGATTTATGAAAAATGGGATGCTAAATAAAATATTTGATGCAAGGTTTGTTTTTGGCTCGTCAAATATACTTCGTTAAAAACGGGGGTATTCACTTAAAGTTTTATGAGAGGAAAAGAAAAATAAAAATAAAAAAAAGGGGGGTGGGAGTTTTGTTTTGATTTTTTTTAAGCTGAGAAGAAAACAAGACTAAAATATAAGGGGAGTGTTTACATTTGTGTAATTTCTAGGTCTGTTTTAAAATAGAAAAAGCAATGGGCGGTCTGCCTCTAACTCCTTTCTCCAAGCCCCCACACTTGTTGTAGTCACTGAAGGCTTGGATATGGAGTTAGAGTCATGGCTGCGTAGGTCTTCTAGAGAGACAAGGGAAGAAACTGGTAGATTTACCAAAAAAGAGTCTGAGGAGTTTGACGGACCCAGGACTTGATCCGGGTACCTACGGTTTGTCAAACCCAGTAGCCATTAGCTTTATTGGTTCACTCTTGGACTATTGATGACTATTATAGGGTTTGATAGTTATATAAACGTTTACAAATGCGATATCTCGTTTAACTAATAAATAGTACGGTAGAACATAGAACAAGTTGTATACTTTAGTAACACACAAAATAAATGTTGCGAACATTTATTTCAAAGGCAAATATTCAATTCGGACTTCATCGAACGGCCCTGATAGGAGCCGATATCGCGAAAAAGGCATTTTTAACGTTTTCTGAAAGCCGCCACTACGGATAACACGTGGCAACATCGCACAGGTTTTCAGAATCTTCGGAGAGCAAGTCAACAAATCCGGATGTGACAAATGTCACTCTTTTGGCCATGTAGTACAGTTACCGTACATGAAGTACTCCGGTACTTGTACTTCATTTACGGTACAGTCCTATGATTGGATTGTAATCCAGTAGAAGGGGTTTTAGAGAGGAAATAGGACTTAGAATTATTTAGTAGGTAGTCGCCTCTCTCTCAGAGATCAACTCTGTAAATAGACATTCTTTGCCATTTAATAACTATCAATTTACTTGACCATTTTTGGTGATTCTTTTTGCTACCGACCCAAGGGATTCCACGCTACACAGGAGTGTAGTTGGTTAAGAATTTTGCCTTCGAAGGTGGCTGCATTATTAAAGGAAAGTCAAAGTGATTGAATGGGTCCAAAACTCATATTCTAACTTTGCATTCTGTTGTGGAACTGAACACACAAAAAGTCTTATTTCACTCGGGTGAAGCTATAATGGGTTTTTGATTGTCAAGGGGTCAGTCCTTTGGGTTTAAATCAACATAGATTCGTCACTATCTAGATAAGCTTCTTTTGAATTTGCGATTTCTGTGGGCAATGGACCACACAGAGTTTCAAAGCGTTGTTATTGCTAACAGTTTGTGTACTTAAGATAACAATTCATGTTACCGCTAACTATTTGTGTAATTTAGTTAAAAAAAATTGTAATCGCTAATAGTGTGTGTTAGTTTGGTAACAACGCCAACAGTTTGTGTAAGTTAGATAACAAGCCTTGTTATAGCTAACTGTTTGAGTAAGTTAGATAACAATTCTTGTTATCGCTAACAATTTTTGTAAGTTAGGTAACAATTCATGTAAGCAAAAACAGTTTGTGTAAGTTAGTTAACAATTCGTGTTAGCGCAAACAGTTTTTGTAAGTTAGGTAACAGCTCTTGTTATCACTAACATTTTATGTAAGTTAGATAACAATTCCTGTTAACGCTAACAGTTTGTGTAAGTTAAGTAACAATTCCTGTTATTGCTAACAAATTATGTAAGTTAGATAATCATTGTTGTTAGCGCTAATAGTATGTGTAAGTTAGATAACAATTCCTCTTATCGCTATCTGTTTGTGTAAATTTGGTAACAATTCTTGTTATCGCTAACAGTTTGTGTAAGTTAGGTAACAATTCTTGTAAGCGCTAACAGTTTGTGTAAGTTAGGTAACAATTCCTCTTAGCGCTAATAGTTTGTGTAAGTTAGGTAACAATTCCTGTTAGCGCAAACAATTTGTGTAATTTAGGTAACAATTTTTGTTATCGCTAACAGTTTGTGTAAGTAAGATAACAATTCTTGTTAGAGCAAAGAGTTTGTGTAAGTTAGATTACAATTCCTATTATCACTAACAGTTTGTGTAAGTTAGGTAACAATTCCTGTTAACGCTTACGAATTGTGTAATTAAGGTAAAATTCCTTTGAGGTCTAACAATTTGTGTAAGTTAGGTAACAGAACCGGTTATCGCTAATTGTTTGTGTAATTTAGGTAACAATTCTTTTTAGCCCCAACAGTTTGTGTATGTTAGATGACAAGCCTTGTTATAGCTAATTGTTTGTGTAAGTTAGATAACAATTCTTGTTATCGCTAACAGTTTTTGTAAGTTAGGTAAAAATTCATGTTAGCAAAAACGGTTTGTGTTATTTAGATAACAATTCCTGTTATTGCTAACTGTTGTGTAATTAAGGTAACAATTCTTGTTATCGTTTACATTTTGTGTAAGTTAGAAAACAAAACTTGTTAGCGCAAACTTGTTTGTGTAATTTAGGTAACAATTCGTGTTATCGCCAAATCTTTGTGTAAGTTAGGTAACAATTCCAGTTAGTGTAAGAATTTGTGTAAGTTAGGTCACAATTCCTGTTATCGCTAACAGATTCTGTAAGTTAGATAATCATTGTTGTTAGCGCTAATAGTTTGTGTAAGTTAGATAACAATTCCTGTTATCGCTAACAGATTCTGTAAGTTAGGTTACAATTCCTGTTATCGCTAACTGTTTGTGTAATTTTGGTAACAGTTCTTGTTATCGCTAACAGTTGGTGTAAGTTAGATAACAATTCCTGTTAGTGTTAACAATTTGTGTAAGTTAGGTAACAATTCCTATTATCATTAACATTTTGTGTAAGTTAGGTAACATTTATTGTTAGCGTAAACAGTTTGTGTAATTTAGTTAACAATTCTTGTTATCGCAAAATTTTTGTGTTAGTTAGATAACAATTCCCGTTAGCACAAACTTGTTTGTGTAATATAGGTTTCAATTCTTGTTATCGCTAACTGTTTGTGTAATTTAGGTAATAATTCTTGTTATCGCTAACTCTTTGTGCTTTTTAGGTAACAATTTTTGTTAGCGCTAACAATTTGTGTAAGTTAGATAACAATTCATGTTAACGCTAAAAGATTCTGTAAGTTAGATAATCATTGTTGTTAGGGCTAACATTTTGTGTAAGTTAGATAACAATTCATGTTATCGCTAACAAATTTTGTAAGATAGGTAATAGTTCTTGTTATCGCTAACTGTTTGTGTAATTTAGGTAACTATTCTTTTTATCGCTAACAGTTTGTGTAAGTTAGGTATCAATTCCAATTAGCGCTAAGAGTTTGTGTAAGTTAGGTAGCAATTCCTATTATCGCTAACAGTTTGTTTAAGTTAGGTAACAATTATTTTTAGCGCTAACAATTTCTCTAATTTAGATATCAATTCTTGTCATGGCTAACAGTTTGTGTAAGTTAGGTAACTATTCGTGTTAGCGCAAACTGTTTGTGAAATTAATAACACAATTCTAATTAGTGCTAACAGTTTGTGTAAGTAAGGTAACAATTCCTGTTAGCGCTAATAGTTTGTGTAAGTTAGGTACGAATTTCTGTTAGCGTAAAAAGTTTGTGTAATTTAGATAACAATTCTTGCTATCGCTAACTGTTTGTGTAATTTAGGTAACAATTCTTGTTATCGCTAACAGTTTGTGTAAGTTTGGTAACCATTATTGTTATGGCTAACTGTTTGTGTAAGTTAGATAACACTGTTGTTTTAAAAGCTTTATCTTCTGTAGATAGAGTTGTTAGGGGAGAATTGTTACTTAAAATATTTTTGGTTCAAGTTGGTATAATACTTACCTTAAATAGTGTGACAGTGACAAACTAATCTAAGAGTATTTGTACGGCTACATAGACACGCGTCATCAATGCTGACTATGTAGGAAATACGGAATGGACTTGGACACATGGCATCTATCGGACGACAGACTTCGAGAATTCCGGCGGACGGAAAGTTAACGAGACATCAAGGAATAATAAATGTGAAAGATAAATACAAGACGTTTATTACGATCAGAGTGACAGATAAGATCTAAGTAGGGACCACAAATGACTAGATACTTGGTAAGCACCCAGATAGTCGTATAAGTTAAAAACAACCGGTTGGACTTATATGAATGTTGCTGACCAAGTAGCAACATTATGCGTACGGACTTAGGTTATGAATATTTATGGAAACAGGTTTTTGGAGCGTAGTTCATTAGAAAATAGTGTGTTACTATTTGAACCTTAGGATAGTTCGAAATAGGTCTAAAAGGTATTTTGTCGTAAGGTACTTTGTCGTACTACTGTGCAGTACCTCGTGTTTAGAATCAGATACCTGATTGGACAGTGAGCACTAGATACTCACTTAGTGTATAAAGTTTAGGACTTATAATTATTTTGGAATCTAGTTTTGGGATAAGGGAATTTGAAGGCAATTTTTCGGAAACTTGCAGCCCGTGTATCTTATGGTTTATTTTGTCAATTTGGCTAAAACTTTGGGAGTTGACAGTGTGTATGTGAATTATATTGTATGTTGAGTTTTGTGTAATTTGGGTTTGTGAGTCAGGATCTACACGGTGTTGAAGTTTTGTGTTTGTGAGCAAGTAGTGTGATATATTAGAGTGTTTTTGGGAACTTCTTGAAAAGCTTCTGTTTAGTTACGTTTACTTTTACTACTACTGTTGCAGTGTCACCTGCACCAGTTGTCATAGAACAACATGTTATGGTTCTGTCTTCAAGAATTCCTATACTTAATGGGCATAAACATGCTTACTAGGCGGACATGGTTGAGTCACATTTTGAAAATGCAAGTCTTCTTGACATTTTGGATGGATCACTTGATGTAGCTGATCTAACATGGACGAAAAAGAATTCAGAAGCTTGAAACACTCTGAAACTATGTTTATCTGAGAACATGGTCATGTCACATATTAAAATGAAAATGGCAATTGACATATGGAAGTCTGAAGACTTCTTATGAAAAGGCGAATGTTCAGGAACAACTCTTGTTGGCTGGAAAGATATGGGATTACAAATACTCGGGGGGAACTATGGCCGAATATACCGACAATTTTAGAGCTCTTATTGATGCTCATGCGTGTGCTGGTGGTTCTTTTCTTGAATTCCAGCAAGCTGCTGTGATAATTAGAGGTCTTCTTAGCATTATAAAAGATGCATTTGCTGAGATGAAAAAACATGACAAAACTAACAGGACCTTTCAGTTAGCTATAAATATTATTATAGAAGAAGAGTCTACGTCAAAGATGCTTAATGGAGAAAAGCAAGTAGAGGCTTTTAACACAGACTTTGAGAGGAAAAATCAATATAATCAATAGAGAAATCAGTTTAATCAACAAAAGAATCAGTTTAATTAGAATCAGGGTGGGTTTAAACAGTTTAATCAACAGCAGAATAGACAATCTTCTACTGCATGTTTTTGTTGTTCAGGAAAAGGTCATGGATATTGGTACTGTCCTAAACTTAAAAAGGCTAATGAGAGAAGGTTATAAAGGTCAGGTTGGCAGCAAAGTCAGTTTAATCAAGGCTTATCTGGTCAGCAGCTTCAAAGATGGTGAAATCTGGGAACATAGATGGTGTTTCTCTCACGGATAAGCCAGTTAAAACTCGTGATGGCTGCTGTTTAGAAAAAATACAGAAGTTATCTTTTCCACAAATATCAGATCACTGAACAACAAAAGTGTTGCAACTAATCCACTCGGATGTTTTGGGACCAGCTTAGGTGCCCTCTGTTGGGGGGGTTCGGTTTATGGTAACTTTTACAGATGACTTCTCGAGATTCACAAAGGTCTACTTTATGAAAGAGAAAAGTGAGGTGTTTGAGCACTTTAAACACTACAAGGCTTGGGCGGAGAAGCTCCATGGTGTTCCGATTTTGGAACTTTGGTCAAACAATGAGGGAGAGTACATTTCTAAAGAATTTGACAAATTTTTGCTGGACGAAAAGATAAGTCGTCTGCTTACGGTTCCATACAAACCTCAGCAAAATGGGGTTTTGGAAAGACAAAACAGTACTATAATAGAATCTGCTAGATCTATGCTAGCTGACAAAAATATAGATTTGAAATTATGGGCTGAGGCCCTCAACTATGCGGTCTATATCAAAAAAAGAATTGGTTGTCGATCTGCCACTACAACACCTTTTGAACTATGGACAGATAGAAAACCGGATGTAAGTCATTTAAGAGTTTTAGGAAGTAAATGCTTTATTTTAGACACTTCACCAAAAACTTGGAAATGAAACCAAAAGGTCTTCCAGGTATCTTTATGGGATATGATGAGTGTTCTAAAGGCTACAAAATATACGTCTTAGAAAAATAGAAAGTCATTGTCTCAAGGAACATTATTCTCAAAGATGAGGAAATTTCAACAAATTTTTTCACTATGACAGAAAAACAGGTTGAAGAAAAGTCACAAGAATGTGTCATTTTTGACATTTAGAAAACAGTGTATTTTCCGGTAGTTCAGCATCCTATTGCGGATCCAGTGACAACACATTCTTGAAATCTTGTTGAACATCAAATGGAGCAAGAAGATGTGTTTGTGGACCAAACTCAGCAAGCTCATCGACTGAGGAATGCAAGACTTCCGTCGTTCTCCGCCTCAGAATTTCCGGGGGGAAGGAGATTAAGCAGCCGCCTACAGTCAAGTTCCCACTTTGCTTACTCTGCTAATATAAGAGAACCTTAGACCATTCTGGAGGCCTTCTCATCGCCCGAGAGAACTCACTGGATTGAGGGTGCGAATGACGAAATGAAATCCATAAGGGAGGCTCAAACGTAGGAGTTAGTTGATCTTCCTCCAGACCGGAAAGCTATCGGCAGCAAATGGGTTTTCAAAGTTAAACTAAATCTAGATGGCACCATTGAAAGGTACAAAGCCAGACTTGTAGCCAAAGACTACAATCAGAAAGAAGGAATTGACTTTGAGGAGACCTTCTCTCCAGTGGTACGGTTTCCAACTTTCATAATTTTTCTCAGTATAGCTGCTATTGAAAACATGCAAGTGCATCAAATGGATGTGAAGACAACCTTCCTTCATGGAGAGTTGGAAGACACTATTTATATGCAACAACCAAAAATGTATGTAGAAAAAGGAAATGAAAAATAAGTTTGTAAATTGATGAAATCCTTGTATGGGTTGAAACAAACCCTTAGACAGTGGAACCTAAAGTTAGATGAGTTTCTTACTAAACTAGGGTTTAAAAGAATTAGTTTAGACCATTCTGTCTATGTTCTGCAAGGGGAGGATAGAATACTGCACATTGCTGTCTATGAAGATGTTCGGCTGCTTATCAACAAATTAATGGATGAAATAAACATGATTAAAACAGCTTTGAAATCCAGGTTTGAGATGAAAGATCTTGGTGAAGCCAAATACATCCTAAGGATACAAGTAGAGAAAGATAGAAGTAAAAATCAGATCATGCTAACTCAGAAAAAAATGCTATAAGTTCCATGCTTGAAAACTTTGATATTAAAGAAGCTAAAGGATGTGTCACCCGTATGGAATATAGACATAAATTAGAAGGAGTTAAGTCATAGTCAGTCATTCTAGTTGATAAGGTCATAAACTCAAAGAAGGAGGATTTCATGTCCTCGAAACCATATAGGCAGGTCGTAGGTAGCCTCATTTATTTTATGAACTGCGCGAGACCTGATATAGCAGCACCTGTTGGTGCATTAAGCAGAATTTTCCAGAATCCGAAAAAGGCAGACTGGGAAGCTGCAAAAAGAGTTCTACGGTATCTTACAGGGACCCGAAATCTTAAAATGGTCCTTGGAGGTGGAGAAGTCAAACTGAAGACCAAAAGTGATGGGAGTTATGGCTATATGCCCAACAAGAAATCAACAACAGGATTCGTTCTTCAAATTGGAAATGGAACCTGCTGCTGGAGCAGCAAACTTCAGAAAGTTATCGCCCAGTCAACCATGGAGTCTGAATATATGGCAACAAGCTCTGCCTTTAAAGAACTCCTGTGGGTAAAGGCACTTTTGCAAGAATTCGGACAAATGAAATCTGGTCCTTAAGTCATCTGGTGTGACAACCAGGCAGCAATTGCCATTCCCTCCAACCCCAGTCACCACTTTAAGAGTAAGCACATGAATGTCAAACTACATTTTGTCCGTGAAAATGTGTTTGCAAAGGTCATTACATTATGTTATTTGCTAGATGAAAATATGGTTGCAGACATGCTAACTAAAGCTCTACCTGCACCTAAATTACAGTTTTGTAGACAGGCTGTTGGACTAAGTGAGTAACTAAGTCTAAAGCGTTAGGGGAGTGTTATTTTAAAAGCTTTATTGTTAGTAGATAGAGTTGTGAGGGGAGAATTTTAACTTAGAATATTTTTGGTTGAAGTTGGTATAATACTTACCTTAAATAGTGTGACAGTGTAGAAACTAATCTAAGAGTATTTGTACGGCTACATAGACACGCGTCATCAGTTCAAACTATGCAAGAAGTGCGGAATGGACCTGGACACATCGCATCTATCGGACGACGGACTTCGAGAAATCGGGCAGACGGAAAGCTAACTGGACATGTGGGAATAATAAATGTGAAAGATAAATACAAGATGTTGATTACAATGAGACTGATGGATAAGATCTAAGTAGGGACCACAGTTGACTACATGCTTGGTAAGCACCCAGATAGTCGTACAAGTTAAAAGCAGCCGGTTGGACTTATATAAATGTTGCTGACCAAGCAGCAACATAATGCGTACGGACTTAGGTTATGAATATTTATGGAAACAGGTTTTTGGAGCGTAGTTCATTAGAAAATAGTGTGTTACTATTTGAACCTTAGGATAGTTCCAAATAGGACTTAAAGGTA
>JBBHKE010000047.1:127529-197921 GCA_037447655.1 Zygnema cylindricum | reverse complement strand
GGATACTTCATTGTAGTACTTGTAAATGTGCAGCAAAATGTACCATCCGTACATTTATTTGAACGATTACCACGATTGCTGACCAATAAACGCCAGTACGTTAATACCATGCGTTTAATTACCGTACTTTACAGTGACATTTCTGACCTGTCCAAGGTCATACCGATTAGGGGGGTTACGACAAACTCGTGGATGTCCAAGAGCGATCATTTTTCCTCATGTAATTTCCCAGTTGCATCCGGCAAGGAAAATTCTAAATCTCCTTAAAACGCGCTAAGCTAGTTGAATTGGCAAGGCGCTCCATGTAAGCCGTCCGATATCAGAGCACAAAACAAATTCGGTATTCAGCTTTTCGATGCCCAACTTCACTTTGTCTCGGTATTTATGATACTGTACCTTCTTGCTGACCATGTTGCGCCACGTGACGATTGCCAACTCAACCAAAACCAGATCTTAAAATCTTTAGATGCTTCGCCATACCGTGAACGCTATTAGCGTAATGAAATATAGCGTAATGAAACAATTAGCGTACTTTACGGTAAGTGTGTTTTTTTCGTTACACCATGATACTAATTTATCATGTACTCTAATTTGAAACTGCTTTTAAAATTTTCCACATAATATGTCCAATATTTAATTAAGAAAGAAATATTACGGGATTTTTTACAGTAAAAAAATATTTACGCAATTATATATTATTATATTTTCTGTACTTTAAATATAAAATGTGATGTAGTACAGATATAACAGTCCATTAACCACACTATTTAAAAAGGGAACCAATTATGAACCGCATTGGGCGAGTACCCAAATAACGTGCAAAACATTTAGCGTACTTTATTCTATTTGAGAATTTGCCCCAAAAGGGTACCCCAATTGGCGTCATATGCGCTAATAGCGGTTGATGTAAGCTGTAGTCCCAGATTTCTACTGCCACTGACGTGCAAACATTAACGGTTCACAGCGTCCCTTTCGCGTGCGTCTCGCCGTGAAGCGAAGATACTTTCAGACTTTCAGAGTGCTGTGGTGATGTTCCAAATTCCAAAATGTTTGATAACGCAATCCAAATCTTGGAACATCTTCAAAAGGTTGATGAACCCATCGTTACGCCAATTATAGCGAGAGAAGATGGCGTTTTCTATCGTTCTGCGTAAATACTAAAATGTAGTGTTGGGTATCGAGGACCTGTGCGATGTGGATATATACGAATTTTATGTACCGAGTCGATATCGCGAGACCGTAATGGAGGCTAAATATCGGATATATATATATATATATAATTTTTCCGGATTTTCAAAAGCCCGCCATGGCCGCTCAGGGGGTTTTTTTAGATTTTGCGTACGGTTTACCGCACTTTCCATGTACGGTAACTGTACGGTACCTATACGGACACCCTTTTTTTTGGCAATATGCATCGCGATAATTTATGTTGGTCGCGATACGATATATCGAGAACTTTGCTCGATTGATATTCCATATATCGATTATCAAAATCATCGCGAAATGAAACTATCCGATACCCAACACTACGAAATATAACCATGTTGATGACGAAAGGGCGCTGAGTTTCCAATCAAGGAAACATATCGTTACGAATCGGTGATGGATAATCTCCATGCATCGACTCAAATGGCCGGAAAACATCGGATGCATCAAAACGTACAAACTAAACAAAACTGTACGACAATACAATATTAGTACGATACTACACCATTGAATCGCTATTAGCAAGTATTAACCATAGTTGTTCAGAACGTATTTTAAGCACGATTCAAACGAGAGATAACACGTAGAAATCGGCGAGGTCGATTTGAAAAAATCGTAAAAATCGTTTTATGAATTTATATCCGTACATGAACGTACATGAACGTACGTTCATACACATTCCAAACTTACAGCGCGCAAATAGTGTGACGTTGCAACGTATCTTTTCGTCAAATTCCGAACATTTACCGTAAAATACCATACAGTTTCCGTAAATTGTCCGTTCAGTTTACCGAACCGAAAGTACATCGCGTTTTTTTGCGATTTTTTCACAAGTCACAAACAATACGTAAAAATCAGAAAAAACGAAAAAATCGCTCGATTTGAAAAACTACGCTATTAACGCTAAGAAATAGTTAGTGTGAAAAAAAAATTACAGATATAAACTCTAGTTTGGAATTTTCGCTTTTCGTCAAAAAACCTCGTACTCTAATTGATTTATAACTCTGATTCAGGTTAATTTTCCCCATAGTGTAGCCGGTATAACCTATATTCAAATATTTGACGTTTGAACATGTGAAAATAGGTTCGCATGATTTTTCCTCGTCTTTATTATTGGGAATCAAATCTGAGTGCGCTTTTAAATGGTGACAGACTCAATTTCACCCGTTGATGCCTTTTGACACTTGTGTGCATCGTACAAAATAATGGCAGTTTAATACAAATGACATTCCATAAAACATGCATCAAGATGGTATAAATGAGTTATTACGCTAATTACCTCAAATAACATAGAAAAACAATTAGTCTTATTGGGTTCGAGGGTCAAAATTTGGTGGGCGTCAAATAAGCGTTATTAAACACTAATAACGATTCAAGGTGTAATACAATTATAATGAGTTGTGCGAAATTTTTTGACTTTAGGTGTCGAGCTCCATTAGCGAGTCCATTTGAAGTGGCGGGCCTTGCTATCAGGATGCTCTATCATAGTTATTCAATTCGTGCGAATTTGAACTTTTTCCCGATTTTGAGGTAGTATTCCTCGATTCTATACTTTTCGTAAATTTCGTTTCGTTTTCACTGTACGACATACAGACACTGTCCCCTTAACCCTAAAAAATGATAAAAAAATCTCAACACGTATAGAAAATATACCTAAATGTACAAAAATAAACGAAAAATGTACCCTAAAAATCCTAAAAGTACGTAAGATGTAAGGCAACTATACAGATATATACAGTACTTTACATAATGTACGAAACTCTATAACCCCCTGTTAAATAACTTTAAAAAGTACAAAAATGCACGGGCACTATACGTAAATGTACGGAGACTCTAATGCAGTATAACACAAGTATATAGAAATGTACATGAATGTACCCTAAAAGCCTTTAAATCATAACCGTCCAAAGTACGAACATATACGGACATTGTACCTAAATGTACGAAAAATAGACGATAGTTGTCATGAAATATGCGCAAATGCACGAGAATGTACCATATAAACCCTAAAATCCCTTATTAAATAACCCTAAAAGTACTAATATGCACGGGCGCACTTCGTAAATGCATAAAATGGTACGGGTACATAGTCGGGTACGCATTTTATCAATTTTTGAAAATTGATAGGCTCGTTCGTTTCCTGCGTAATATGCGATTTGAACAACTATCCCTACTATGCATGCCCTCATCCTTCGTTGCAATTGTTATTTTACGTGCCTCGATGGTATCCGAAACTGAACCCGTGCCAATTTCCTCCATAGACTAATTGCAATGATCTAAGGCTCATGGCAAAATTGTGCCATTTGTGTCAAAATCACTCCTCTTGCAAGCAATCTTATGGTCTCCACATATTCGGATTGTCGCCCGATTTTGTTAAAGCTATCACCATCGATACAAATCTACGATGTAACTACGGTCCACATATTTGAAACACCTTTTATTTTGATTAATGAGAGAATCCTAATGCAACTATTTTAAGCGAAATAAAGAAGGAATGGGACCTGTCTTGTCCCCTTTTTCTATTCGACTAAAACTGATGTGTGTGAGCAAGGCATAACGTAAAGGTTTAATTCCCCATTATCACATTAATTCAACAAGATTAACCAATACACGATGTACGGGGCAAAAACAAAACAAAAATTAGTGTGCTTCAATAAAACGTGTAGAGGAAGAAAAAATAAAGTAAGTAATGCTTCTAAACTTTCCAATTATATGTTCGTAATAAATGTCAAATGACTTTCCGTTTAGTCATAATCCTAACGCTGAATACGACCACGAACATTGAGATTGTGTTAGATGTCATATACCTAATAATAATAAAAATTATGGATAATTTGTGGTCGTCTAGCGACCCGACCACCAACCGAATTTGAAAAGTCCTTCATGGGATTTTGACTTATTTTGACCTAATTAAAAAACGTACTCTGACTTCTAGTAAATTTACCATCCAAAGCAAGTGATTAATAATTTTACAATTAGACATTGCTCAAAGCTTTCTAACAAATTACTTAGTCATTCAACTAAAGAAGCCTATATTTGTTATTAAGTCAAGTGAACTTTTAGACCTCTTTGTAGGAATTACTGGTTTTTTTAGTATTTTTTAGGTCTAAAATAAAAAAGCAAAAAAGAAGCCGAAGCAGTCTGCCTCTAACTCCTCTCTTCAACTATCACACTTGTCGCAGTCACTGAAGGTTGAAGAGGGAGTTAGGGCCATGGTTGCTTGTGCTGTCCAAAGAGAGACAGGCAGTTGTTTTAGTAGGTTTTCTAAAAAGATACTTGACGGACCCAGGATTTGATCCTGGTACCTACCGTCTATCAAGTTGGCAAATAGCGGTCAACTTTATCTTATAAGTCTAAGACCAATGCTAAATGGTATAGGGTTTGATAAATATTTATATATTTAGAAATGACCTAATTCATTTAACTAAAACTATGAACAACATGTATATTTACAATTTTGTAAAGTACGGACTACGGTACGGTTCCGAAACTTATACCGCGCATTTTGTTTCGACAACGAAAAAAAAATCGCGCAAGTATTTATGATGGCTACGATTGAAATTCGGTTTTGATCGGACGCCCGCGAAGGATGCCAAAATTGCGGAATAGAATTTCAGCGGTTTGCGGTCACCACCACATCGAATGACACGTGGCACAATCACATTGGATTGCGGCATCTCCGGGGATTACAGGAACGAATCCAAATATGACAAGTGTCGACTTGTTGGCCATGTCGTACAATGGCTCTACATAAAGTACACCAGCACCTGTACCTTTCTGTACGACACAATAAATATATTAGTGCCGTACTTCAGTAAATAGAGTTTTTAAAGAGAGATAGGACTTAGAAAAAGTTGCTAGATAGGACCCACTCTTCAAGAGAACATCTGTACAAAAGGTCAACTTTGACCTTTCATAACTTACTGCTCAGGGGAGCAAATTCATAGGTTCTTCTTGCTATCGACTCAAAGGAGTCTTACCTTCTCAACGGTGGAAGTAGTCAGAGTTTTTATCTGCCAAGGTGGGAGTTATTTTTCCTGAAACACAAAGGGGTCAAGGTTAACTTAGAGGCTTCGTGTGAGTTGCTTACTCCGAGGGCCAATGGATGTCTCAGAATTGCGAGTTATGGGCCCACCGTCTAGGGTTCCCATCTTTAATGGAACTGGCTTCATATACCGGGAAAGTATGATGACAGGAGCTCTTTGTGAGAAAAGGTTTTGGAGAATAATGAGTGGATGGGTGAGGCGTTCATCCAGTCTTGTGATCCCTCCATGGTTTATCGGAAGCAGATTCACAAGAGATGCATGGTTTACCGGAAGCATATTCACAAGAGATGCAGATCCATCTCCAACGGAGGAGACAAAGAAAAGGGAGGTGGGTGACAAAGGAAAGGAGAAGGAGACGATCTCACTAGTAGCAACCAGTTCGGGATTCATGTCACCTATTCCGAGGAAAATGATACTAATACATGAGACTACAATATTATGGCGGCAAAGCACTTCAACTTTTGCCATCTTACTCAAAGTCTTTCATCTCCTCATTTGCAGGTAGACAGGGCATCCAATCTTTGGGTGGCTCTCATAGCGATGTACCGAAGTGGTACGATTCAGCAACAACAATTGGATGATCAGAAAATTGACGCATATGTATACAAAGGGGGGAAGATGTTGGATATTTGTAATGAGCTAGAAACACTTTTCATGGAGCTAGAGAGTGTTGGACAGGTTGAAATTGAAAAGATGAAGGTTAACTGGTTGCTCATGAAGTTACCAGATGAGTGCAAGAACATAGTCAACTGTTTGCAGGACTTGTCGGACTCAAGGTGGATATGGAATTCAATGGTAGGGATGATTCTCGTTCGGGAGAAAACGATTGAAATCCGAAGGGGAGGAAAGAGTGGGCAAGCCTTGGCAGCTAGGTTTGATTGGAGGAACAATGATTACAAGAAACCGGTCGGAAACAATGAAAAGGGGGGACAAATAAATCAGAGCAACGAGTTCGGACCGAGGGCTCCCATGGGTTTGTGTCATTTTTGTAAGAAACCAGGGCACTCTATGTTGGAGTGCACTAAGTTAACCGAGCTCTGGTTAAAGGAGGGGCATACAAAGGAGGGGCATACAGGTGGAACCCCGAGAGGAGAAAAAAAGGCCCTTGTGACACAGGTACATGAGGTGGAATCCGAGGACGAGGACGATGAGCTCTTATTGGATGAGGAGTTGGAGGCGAAAAACGAGGTCAAAATTCCACGAAAGCATAAATGTGCTTTCGGTGGATTGAAAGGTGAAGCAGGGTGGATTGTAGATTCAGGTGCCTCCATGCACATGTGTGAGGATAAACACCTGTTCACTAAGATAAGAAAGATTCCCATCGTAGAGATAGAGTACCGGGAGGATAGTCATTAATACTCTTGTAGGATAGGTAGATTTGAAAGTGTTAATAGAAGGAAAGACATCCATAGTTACATTCTCCGATGTATTGTTTATTCCGGAGCTGAACAAAAACCTCATCTCTACATCTGTATTAGGTGATAAGGGTTTTGATACTAAAACTAGGAAAGGAGCCTTTATTGCTAGTTTTGAGGAGGAAGTTTATTTCACTACTGAAAAAGGTAGCGAAGGGAAGTTTAGGCTGATTTTAAGCAAAGTAAAAATGAAACTTTATTATGTTGGTGTTCATGATATAATGTTTTGGCATAAGAGGCTTAGGCATGTGAATCTAGATAAGTTAAGAGAGATGAAAAAGACGGGGGAAGTGGAAGGGATTCAATTCGGTGAGAGTGAGAGTCTAAGTGATTGTAGACGATAGGCTCAAGGTAAAGCACACAGGTTACCCTTCCCAAAAACTGCCACCTATAAGGGAGAAAAGATTCTACATTTTGTACATACAGATATTTGGGGATCGGCTCAAGTGCCTTCCTGGGAGGGAAGAGATTTATGATGACTATCACTGATGATTGGTCTAGGTATTCCAAGGTGTATTTTTTGAAAAATAAGTCAGAAGCTCAAGATTGTTTTAGACAATATAAAACATGGAGTGACAAACTCCATGAAACCCCAATCAAGAGAGTAAAGAGTGACAATGGTGAAGAGTATACCTCTAACCAGTTTGAGGATTTTTCGAGGGAAAATGGAGTCTAACACCAAAAGACAGTTCCATAAAACCCGGAACAGAATGGGGTAGGTGAAAGATTAAAAGGGACACTAAGTGATAGTGCTAGAAGTATGTTGTCGGATAAGAAGACAGGAAAAAGGTTTTGGGCCGAAGCAATGAATTGTACTAATTACCTCAAAAATAAAGTTCTTACTTCAGCAGTAAAAGGTCAAATAACCTTATGAGAGACCGACCGGCCGGAAACCAGACATATCTCACCTAAAGGCTTTCGGCTGTCAAGTGTTAAGTCTAGATACAGATCGGTCTAATTGGAAGCTAGATTCTAAAGGAAAACCGGGGTATTTATTAGGATATGATGAGGATGTAAAAGGATACAAATTTTATGATCTAAAAAAGGAAGATATAATCTTAGTAAAACATCTAGTAATGGATGAAAAAAAGTCTGTGGATCCCTTGAAATATACAAAGTCAGTAAAAATCAGATTTGAGTCAGAATATTTCGATGAATTTGAGCTTGCTAACTATCCAAGTTTTAGAGAAGATGACATACGTACATGTACAAATCAGATCAAGATAGACTTGGCAGTAGAAACTCCAATGACAACTCTACCCGAATCGAAAGACGTGGTGGAAGTTGATTCGGAATCGAGGGATAGGGGAGAAGCCAAGATTGTTTGAAAGAACCCACAAGAACCATCTATTCCGGCCACAGATTGTGAGGGAGGACGGAGAAGTAGCAAAAGGTTGCAAAAAACCAGGTTAATAGCAAGGTAACAAAACTATCTCATCCGGATGAACAACAGACTTATGGAGAGGAGATGAATTGTCCAGAAAAAAACCGGTGGAAGACAACCATCAATGAGGAGATGGCCTCAATTATAGCAGCCGATACTTGGGAGCTGGTAGATTGTCAATCTAACCAAAAACCAATCGGTTGTAAGTGGGTGTTCAAATTAAAACTAAACCCAAATAACACCATTGAGCGCTCTAAGGCTTGGTTGGTGGCAAAAGGATTTACACATAAAAGTGGGAATCGACTATGAGGAAACCTTTGGCCCGGTTGTCAGATTACACTCCGTCCGTATACTTCTTAGTTTGGCAGCAGCAGAGGACATGGAGGTGCACCAGATGGACATCAAGACAACCTTTTTGCATGGAGAATTGGAAGAAGGGATCTTCATGCGACAACCGGAAGGATTTGTGGAGCAACGAGAGGAGAGTAAGGTATGCCGGCTGATTAGATCTCTTTATGGTTTATAATAGGCGCCGAGACAGTGGAAAATAAAGCTTGATGAGTTTTTTACCGGTCTGGGATATATCTAGATCATTTCACATCACTCAATCTATGTTTTTGAAGATGAAAAAGGTGTTATTTTAATTGCAATTTATGTTGATGATTTCCTTGGTTAAAGTAAATCAATGGACAAAGTTAATAAACTGAAAACCAATCTTAAGGGGAGATATGAGATGAAAGATATGGGGAAGGCAAGATTTATTTTGGGAATTCAAGTAGAAAGAGATCGAGAAAGAAAGGTTAAAAGACTGACTCAAAAAGAAGCAATAGGGAATATGTTGGAAAAGTTTCAAATGGATAAGGCTAATAGTTGTACAACTCCAATGGAGTTAAAGAAGGGAAGTGAGGGGAGTGTGGAAGAAGGAGTCATAATCTTAGACGAAGAATTAAGCCTTGAAAAATAAAAGTTCATGCAAATTATTCGTTATAAGCATGTAGTGGGAAGCTTAATCTATTTTATGAATTAAACCTGACCCGATTAAGGTGCAGCTGTAAGAGTGCTGAGTAAAAGTCTAAATGCTCCCACTAAGAGAGATTGAAAGGCAGCTAAGAGAGACTTTAAATATTTGATAGGAACTAGGGATCTACGGTTGCATTTGGGTGCGGGGAATATTGACATCACTACTTGGAGTGATGCCAGTTATGGTGATGCTCCGATGAGGAGATGTACTTCTAGAAATGTATTATATGTGGGTGATGGGGCTTGTTGTTGGAGTAGCAAACAACAAAAAGTAATTGCTCAGTTCACCATGGAGGCTGAGTATATGGCCACTTGCTCTGCTATAAAATAATTGATGTGGGTCAAGGCTTTGCTTGGTGAGCCTGGTGACCTTATGAGTGGTGTGCAGATTTTTTTTTATGATAATCAGGCATCAATCGCTATTTTCGCCAATCCTAAACATCATTTTAAAGATAAACACACGGAATTTAGACTCAACTTTGTTAGAGAGAAGGCAGAAAACAAAATAAGCAGTTAAGAGTACATACCAGATACCGAAATGGTAACAGATATGATGACCAAACCTTTTCCTTTGCCTAAGCTAATTTTCTTTAGGGAGAAATGTGGTCTGAAATTAAAGAGTGACTAGAAAATAAAGGGAGTGTAGGAGTGAATGGCTTTTTTAGTATTTTCTAGGTCTAAAATAAAAAACTAGAAAAGAAGCCGAGGCAGTTTGCCTCTAACTCCTTTCTTCAGCTCCCACCCTTGTCGCAGTCACTCAAGGTTGAAGAGGGAGTTAGAGCCATGGTAGCATGTGCTGTCCAAAGAGAGACAAACTGTTGTTTTAGTAGGTTTACTAAAGAGATACTTGACAGACCTAGGATTTGATCCTGGTACCTGCCGTCCGTCAAGTTGCCTGGTAGCGGTCCGTCAAGTTGCCCGGTAGCGGTCAACTTTATCCTATTAGTCTAGGACCAATGCTAAATGCTATAGGGTTTGATAAATATTTATATATTTAGAAGTGAAATAATTCATTTAACTAAAACTATATACGACATGCATAGATACAGTTTTGTAAAGTACGAAGTACGGTACGGTTGCGAAACTGATACTGCGCATAGCGAAACAAATTTCGCGCAAGTATTTATGACGGCTACGATTGAAATTCGGTTTCGATCGAACGGCCGTGAAGGATGCTGAGATTGCGGAATAGAATTTCGGCGGTTTCCGATCACCTCCACATCGAATGACACGTGGCACAATCACATTGGATTGCGGTATCTTCGGGGATTACAAGAACGAATCCAAAAATGACATGTGTCGACTTGTTGGCCATGTCGTACAATGGCCGTACAGAAAGTACACCGGAACCTGTACCTTTTTGTACAACACAGTATTATTATTGGTGGCGTAATTCAATAGATAGAGTTTTTAAAGAGAGATAAGACTTAGAAAAATTTGCTATATAGGACCCTCACTCTGAGAGAGCATCTGAACAAAAGATCAACTTTGACCTTTCATAACTTACTGCTTAGGGGAGCAAATTAGAGATTCTTTTTGCTATCGAATCAGGGGAGTCTTGCCTTTATAGTGGTGGAGGTGGTCAGGTTTTTGTCTGCCAGGGTGGATATTATTTTTGGTGAAACACAAAGGGGTCAGGGTTATCCTAGAGGCTTCGTGTGAGCTGCTTACTCTAAGGGTCGGGCCAATGGAGGTCTCAGAGTTGCACTCTTAATGAACCTTTCCCCACCATACCTATCTACCTTATCTTCCTAAATACCCAAAGGTATTGCAATTTGTCATGAATATTTTCTTTCCAAGCATCGTTTAAATCGAGTGTGACATTCCAAGTTTGCATATGAGTTCCCTCAAAAATTCCTTGACAATTATAAGTCGCATGGTTTATGAAAAACTTTTGAACCGCCATGCAAAATTGCATCAGCTCTATATTCCACATAGGTGTTGATGTATATGTATATTTTACAAGCTATTAACAATGTTGAACAACATTGTATCAAGTTCTTGTGGATGAGTTCTTAAAAAAGTCGGATAATTTGGTAAAGATTCGCAAAATGGAGCCGTACATATGCCACTATGTCAACGTTTTGGATCTTAGTTCTTAACGGTTAATTTAAATGATGAGAGTGACTCGATATGAAAATAAGGATATCAGATTAAGTTAAGCCCACTATTGTAAAGAGGTTCTAACGCGGTTTTCAATGATTGATGCTAATCCAGTTTCGGCTCCATAAATTCCAAATTTCAGTCTTCAAAGAGTGAGGAAGAAACAACGGTTGACATGCCGTATCGCGAAGCAATTTGAAGTAAAATATACTTCAGTGCTGGTACACCACTCGATACGTCAACGATTGTTTTTGTAGCGAGTCATTACAAGCAAACACCAAAAAAGTCAAAATAGGGGCATTAAAAAGAATATTTTGCTATTTGTCCGGTATAATAAATAACAGTGTGGTTTTAACATCTAGAATACATTCATTGGTGTACATTGGACCCTACGATGTGGATCAAGGGGGGGATTGAAAATTCACGTCTAGGTACGTGTTTCAATCTAGCGAGCCAATGATTTTAAGAGTTTGTGTCTTCAACCAACTATTGAAGTGATGAGATTGATTAGATTCACGTGATGATAGTGAGGTTCAGATAGTGATATTGATAACATTGAAGATTAAAGTGATTATCTTCAAATGATGACACAGAGAGAAATGAAGATTCAAATGATAATAGTGATGTTCAGATATTGATATTGATGACATTGAATAGTGAAGTGATGATCTTTAAGTGATGGCATTAGAAAATTCAAGTGATGAGAGTGATGTTCGGTTAGTGATATTGATGACATTAAAGATTGAAGTGATGAGATTGAGCTAGTGATGACATTGAAGAATGACAAGAATGACATTGAAATTGAAGTGATGATAGTGATGACATTGAAGAATGACATTAAAAATTCAAGTGATAAAAGTCAACCGTAGGTAGAGAATATGGTCGCGTGTCATACATCCAAAGGGTCTTTGTGGATCAGAAAGTTTTGGACCGAGTTGAGAATTTCAATTAGTTGCTTAAAGATTTTTACAAATTGTATGAGATTGGTAACATTTGTGAAAAAGTCACGTTTTCATAGGAGTACTAAAAACATTCAAATTTAATGGTGTTTAGTGCAAGATTTGGTGGTTACAAAAAAGTTGGAATTTTAGTACATATTCACATTAGCATAAATTATGGATATATTAACTAAGGAAGCGGTTTAAGATGTATTTCAGAGGGTGAATCCCAAATTAGGTTTACTTTGCGTGATGGCAATTCATCCTAACGAAAGGGGGAATGTTGGGTTAGTATAATCAACCAAACGTCGAATTGACTGTCAACCTAAGGATGAACCTCCATCATCTAAAAAATGAGGTTGTTTACTAAAAGTCGTACGTTTTCGTAGCAATAGGTACTGCTTTTTTTTATAAAACATGTACTAGAGATATGCCTAGATTCTCCAAGCCCTAGGCGATAACTTGTCAGTCGATTTTTTGCTTTTTCGAATCCGCGACGCAATCGCTCATTCTATCTAGTTTGTGGCTAGTGTCTTAGACACTAACCACAAACTAGACTTGTTTAATGGAAAAAAAATATATGATCCACGAATGACGAGCGATGAAAACCTTACAATTGGCAAAGACTATGTCCTTTCAGATAGGGTGGATTCAAATCCACCAAAATTGACGAGGAAATCTTTGACGAAGGATATCATTTGACACTATTTTTGCCATCGATTGACCGTTGTGGAAAGGAATTTACAATTTAAACATAATAGCGCAGTTTAATCAATGATAAAGTACACACGTACAAAACTTAATTTTAAGTTTTCACCAATCTTAGATTTCATCCGTCGGTACAAGTATTACACTCAGATTTTGCGCTTGAATAATATATGACTATTATTAGTGTATGAACACAAGTCTACGTGCTACCAACCGGAATAAAGCGGGTAGTGAGTGGTACTTTGCAGACACGACATGATTGAATATTGATCAAAGTATTCCAACTACACCGCCAATCGTTATTAGCGTTGTGTACGCTAATTCCGTGCCGCTTTTTTTTTTTTTTATTCTCCATTAGTGTAGTTCATTCTATTTTTTTCTTTATTTTATTTAGGGTTGTTTTCAATACGTTGTCTCTTAAATAGAGTGGTGTACGGTCAGTTTCAATCCGTACAAAAATGTACCTTCTTAAGTTAAAAGTACAATAAATTAGTTTTAGTAACCGCGGACGCATGAGAATGTGCGTTCTAAAAAGGAAAAAAAACTAGGTCGTAAAAAATCCCGTTCGCACATATTCGTCCGACAGCCGCGTTTCGACCGTGTGAATGTATGATTTGTGTACGATTTGTCAGATTGTGTACGGAGACCTATATTAGTGTAAGCATGTTTGCGACCGACATTTTTTTTTTCAAAGATCCAAATTACCATAATCAAACAATTAGAATGTATGATTTTTTCCAAAATTTCCAAATTCTTAAATAGCGTACACCACGGTAATTATTTTTATACTCTAAAAAAAATTACACGCTAATAACGATTGGCTGTGCAGTAAACGTGTCCGTACAATTACTAACAACGCCCGATGGACAAGAGCCCTAAACATGCATGTACTTGATTGGTTTGCATCAGAGGTTATGGTTTAGTTTTTATGTTAATCCTATATTTTTTCTCTGCACGGGTGGCTTGGTTCAATCTTTTGTCTTAGTTGGTCGGTCCTTCGTTTTGACATAGTGTTTCAGGTCGGCAAGTATCAAGTATTGGAGTATTATTGAGCGAGTTGCTTACACACGTGCAGATTCCCTTTGCCTTATGTTTATTTAAGCATACGAGAGGCTCAATAGTGAAATAATATTATAAGTGAGAGTGAAGGTAGGGAATCTAGTATTTCGTATGAAGTTTTTAGAGATAATATGTTGTTATGAAGATGAATGTGTAATGCATTCATATAATTGAGTGCATAAATGCGTTTTTCTTCTATTTATGGATCCTTTCTAAATCATACATCCCGTAAAATGATGGCCTGTACCCATCGAGTCACTTTATAGGTGACACATTTCCATAGGACTATATAAAAGAAGAAGTGCGCGATTAAAACTCACAAACAAGAGGCTAGTGGATATAAACGTTAAATTGGGGCTACTACCCTATTATTTACTTATGTGGAGTTGCCCATAGAGTGTTAATTAGCCGCCAATTGTAGGAGTTAAGCTCACGTAATTAGAATTTTTTTGAATATCACCGTATTTGTGTTAAATCAAAGTTTGTCAATCCTCAATTATGTCCTGGTAATTGTTGAATCATTTTAATGTTTGATTGCATTATTTTTTCTTTCTTAACCTATAAAACATAAAACCATATATTTGAAAGTATCTTTGATATAAATTGTAATATAAGTTTTTGGCAATGTTACTGCACGCAATTTCAAACCAATACATCAGTTTCTTTTGCGTTGTGTTAAATTACTATGCGAATCGACGGATCGGTCGAAGTCGAATAAAATGTTGTTTAGTGCGTACATTTTTGTGTTATTTTGTATTATAGGATTTTCGCGGAAGTAGCGTATGCTTTTTGCCTCGTTTCTACACGCCTTTGTAAAGATAACAACGTTTGCTTCTGTGACTTAACAATACAAATCTTATGGAGAAACTCCACAAATATACTACAAAATATGAACTTTAACAAACAAATCACCATCACAACTACAAGTGCGTCCCCGTGTGCCAAAGCAAAGGGGTTTTTCCTGTCGCTTTCCTAATTAACTTATTGCTGTAAGGATATAATTACAACCGTACAATGGAATCGAAAAAAATGAAAGTACAACTTGCGTCATCTCCCAACATAAATTGTACTACATGTTGTCGTTTTGAGTTGTTGGACACACGACAAGTCATGCCACGATACCTCCCCCCCCCAAATGCGAAAGGCTTCCCAGAATAATGATCATGCCCATTGCTGACCCCCCATCCTTCCCATAGATATGCATGCAAAGATAGGAGAGACACCGGAACCGGGAATAAGAGTAAGTGCATGGGGAGGCGAAAAGATCTCCCCTCCCCCTTTCTTTCCCATAAAGCCAGGGAAAGGGATTTGGGTTTTCGGTAATCGGGTCGGTCCTCCAATTTCCCCCCCTCTTAGTCAGCCTTGACTAAGAAAAAGTAATAGTTACCCGCCCAATTCACAGTTCCCGCAAAACCATGGTCTAGGGGATGGAGAGCGTGATTCCCACGAGGAGGGGAGACAAGCTAGATGCCAACACTGACCGCAGTGATTGCAGACCAAGATGTCGTGCTGCGGGGAGGACAGGTTACAGGATGAAGAATGAAAGGGAGATCGGCAAAGTAAGTCAAGTGGAAAGTGGGTTCGTCATCCAATCCTCGGAGATGACAAGGAGCCACATTGATCTGATTCTCTTTAATTCTTCGACCATATTTCCCCTCCAAAGTCAGAACTCCCTTGTTTCAGACTTACACCACTTTCAAAATCACCCGCCCGGCAGAAATGTCAAGCGTGTCCTTTTTTTGTTGCATTCGATATACAAAATCTCTCGGCATAAACCGTCGCTGTCTGGGCACATAATCCCTATTCTGGCGCTAGGAATACCACAATTGATCCTGGTGTTGTGCCGCCTGTAAATTCCCCATGGCGAGAGGCATCTCTCGGTGCAAGATTTTGGCACGATCGGCGATTAGTTTTTCGACAGTCCCTTTGTGATCCATTTCCGCGAGGACAATAGCTTGGGCCGAGGCAGCCCCGGGCAAAATGGGATGTCGTCCAAATAAGATGAAGTAAGGACTATAGGAGTGGAGGGAAGCGTGTTTGCTGAATCTGTATCCCATGGCAATCCAAGGCACCCTTTTGTCCCATTCTCCCAAATCTTCTTCCACGGCGTATTTCTGTAGTGACCGCTTCACTGTCTGTACGCACCTTTCGAAATGATTTTTTTCTCCCAAGGCCCGAATGAGGACATCTTCGAGCAGATTAGGGGAGGAAGCGAGGGTCTTAACATGAGTCAAGGCATATGGCATAAGGTGTCGGACTAGCATGACAGCAAGCTTTGAGGAAAGGAATGGGGCTCTCGGGGATGAAGCCGGCAAATCTGGCTCCCGATAATTTTCGTTCCCCTCCTTGTTATCACTTTCAGAACCGGAAATCGGGCACTGGTGGAGTTCAGGGTGCTTCCTCGTCCGGGCGTTCCGCCAGGAATCGCTCAAACCAATCTTGATCGCTCTGTTTGTCCTCTTCTAGTGATTTCTCCTTCTGCTGTTCTTTCTCTCTCTGGTAATTTTTGAAACCCGGGGGCAGTTTAGATTTAGCAGGAGAAGGAGGAGGATGAGTGGGCTTGATTCTGAGGCCTATGTCACTTTTTAGCATCTCTGCCCGGGGCGTGAAAGATAAAGGCCCGGTGTTTTTCCGGTTGTGATCTTTTTGGCTCATTTTTTGCCTGTCTCTCCTCTGATCTGACGTTGAGGAGCGCAGTTGTCTACGACCATCTCCCACCCCCACATTCCACGCTCCGTGCCGGAAGCTGCCTGCATGGAAGGCATTTGGGGGTTCTAAATCCCAGCCCATTAAATCATCTTCGTTAGCACCTGCTGTGCTTTGAAGTTCAAGCTCCGCTAACTTTTGTAGTAGCTCTTGCTTCTGTCTTTGAAGTCGTTGCGCTGCTGTTAGGGGAGCAGGCCGAGAAGACGATCCCAAACGAGTGCAGCCAATTCTGCAGCCATGGCGGCCATCTGCTGACTCTGCTGTTGGATGATGATCTCTGGTGTAAGTCTTGTTAGAGCAGCCGATGCGCGTTCCTGAGTTTCGGGTGTAGGCAGCACTAGGCGCCCCCAAGGGTAATTAAGTTGTAGGGGAAGAGGGTTAACGGCAGTTTCTCCTCCCCACGTTAACCGAGCAAATTGCATCATTTTTTTTGGAATTCCGTTCCTCCGGAAACATTACCCCTCCTTGTGCCCCATAAAACCATAGGCCTTGCACTTGTGGCCCTCCGTGGTATACTTGATCCGGATCTCGTAGGAGATCTGGGCGTCGTCAAACTTTGGTAGTTTGATTTGCCGTAGTTGAAACTGGGACATTTTTCGAAGTTTCGCTCAGGGGAGTGGGGCGATAATTGTCCTTTGTGACCTGTGTTTTCTCCCCCCCCCGTGCTCCTTTGAGCAGTTCTTGCTGCTGCCTCTGTCTTCTTTTTGAACGCTCTACTTCCCATTCTTTTAGCTTGAGGGCTAGCTCCGGTTTGAGTTTCCTGCTGCAGCGTTTCCATCCATGTCTTGGTTGTTGACAATTTAGGCAATTGTACAGAATTACCCGATCGTCTTCCCCCATTGCAGGTTCGGGCCTAATGTCCACAGCTTGCTTCCCTTTAAGCTTGCGCAAAGCTTGGAGTTCCGCTTGTTCTTCCCCACTTGTCAAGCTCATGTGCTTTTCAGGCATACCTTTATATCATCAAGGATTTCCGGGCCCTTTTTACCCTGTACGGTCTTCAGTGTACGGAGGAGTGAGTGCACCAATCCAAACGAGATCCTTGTATTTCCTAAACTGAGCGGAACGCACTTTATTTCGCGTCTAACGGAGGCCGAATGACCAAGTTCTACCGTTTCAAAGATTGCAATTCCGTTACCTGAGACCAGTTTCCAACAGCCTCCGTGGGGGGTACATTGTGGATTGCCACGTAACTTTCCGGATTTGCATCTAGATTATGCTGTTAGCCGTCAGTAGGAATTTAGCTCCGGCTCAGCTGACTTTTGGTCCTTTAATTACGTTAGGTCAAAGTCTGACAAGTTAGTGTCATTTTTAGGATTTTGTCTTATAATAGGGGACTAAATAAATACTTCCGGCCGCGGATCTAGCCGCAGTCCGGAGCAGAACTTTTTTCCCCAAGTGTAGAACGGATTAATTTGTCTTTTGTCAGTTCAATTACACTTGCTTGTCGCTCATTGGTTAATAACGTAGCTTTGATTTTCAGACTTGCAATATGACAAACTTTGATGTATAAGGCACTTCGGGTCGAAGGAGACAGGTTGCTTTTTCAGTACTGTCTCCTGTGAAAACCCCCAGAAATTTCAACAAACCTTCTTTTGGAGAATCTTTGTGTTGTTTCGACTCTATTGCCATATTGGTTTTGGATCTGTCTTTTGTGGAAATCACAATCTAGGCGGGTAGTTGGCACTATATTCTTTTTTGGGTGATTTTGGACTTTTTGTTGTTTGGAACCGAGAAGAGTCTGGTCTGTTCCGAGCTGCGGACACCGAAGGTTGTTGGAGTACCATACCTTTTGACAACACTCTCGGGAGAGGGGTGGCCTTTTTCTAATTTTCAACGTTGATTGCTGGGGTATGTTGAGCTCATTTCGCTACATTTCGCATTTTGTATCTTTTAATTCTCTTTTATGGGGCAAGGTGATATTGTTAAATCTGGAAAGCCAATCATATTTATTTATATATATATATCTACGTGGTACTGCATTTGTGTCTTCATCTGGAGTTTTCTTTGCTTTGGAGTTACTTTCCTGGAGTAAGCTGAAAACCCCCTGGATCAGGACAGTGGGTTTTGAGGGAACAAATGCTTTAGACTTCCCGTAGACAAATCACAGTACTGAAAAAGCAACCTGTCATCTCGAATTAGAGGGGATAGGAGCTTTCACTTTGGAAGCCCTCTTTTTGGAAGCAAGTTTTAGTTCTATTCTCCACTCCTTCCCCCTACAGCTCTGTCATCATGGGGGAGGAGAGACTCCGGATAACGGATCCGGAGAGGAAGGTCGACCGGAGAGGCCCATGCCGGAAGGGAAATCGTTGAGGTCCGAGGAGTCGGAGCCCATGGAAACTGTTTTTGGATCGCCAGCCAAGGAACCGTCTGGTGGTTCCCCTCCTCCACCTCCTAGTCTGACTCCCGAACATTACCCTTCTTTGGCAGAAGCCGCCAGGGTCCATGCTGAGGAGAGGAATAGGGAGTTTCCTAGGGCTCGGCCAAAGAGGCAAGCGCAGAGGAAGCCCCATGTGGCTCCTCTTCCCGAGGTCGAGCTACACACCCGATCCAAGATTCCCCGGGCCGAGATCCAGATTGACCCCGCTGTTTTGACGGACACACGTCGACCAGGGCGTAAGGAACTCCTTGCCCTTCACGACGTCCATGAGCTCAAGGTGAAGAAGGAGTTGGTACAGAGAGTGGCGCGGACAGATCGAGTCAGAAGTGTTAGACCCGTCGGAGGGGTGGTGGAGATTTTGAGCAGTTCTTTGGAGAGCAACTCTTCAGAGTCGGCGACAGACCGGTCCGAGAGGGCTCCCTATTCTCGCCCTCCCCCATCTTCCTCTCAGGACATCGCAGCCAGCCGACCCACCCGGGAAGGTACCTCTTCTCGGCCTCGTCGAAGAGAAAGGGGTATCAAGAGGGGCGCACCAGATCCAGTGAGGGGAAAGAGGTTTGACCACCGTGACAGCAAGGGGAGATTTGCACCTTTCCCCAACGAGGAGACGTCCTCGACTCCCATTCCGCCCTCCACCGAGAGACCTGCTCCCAACACAACTCGTGTCCGCCCTGCCGAAGGGCTCTGGAGATCCAGACTTACAGATCCTGAGTTTCCGAGTACGAGACCAGCAGATTTAACCGAGGGATGGTGGCGGACCATGTTGTCTATAGCCATTTCTAGCCATGGATTCACCCTAGGAAGCACCACAGACTACCCTAAAAACAGCGTACTTTGGACACACACAGAATTCAACAGAATTAACAAAACAAGGTGAAACTACAATTACAGATATAATCTAGGATATAAAATGACCTCACAAAGTTTCATACAAAAATAATAAATAGATTGATCACATCATCTAGTCAAAAATGCAGAAAAACAGTCTGCCAGAACTTTCATCAGACAGACTAACTTCACAATGAAATAAAACACAGACCAGGCCCACAATAGACCTGAAAATCTGTGACAATATTAAAAATATAAGTTGGAACACACATGCAGAATTTCAGATTATTCCGCTTGCATATCTGAGAGTAATCCTCAGATAAAATTACCAAAAATAACCATAAACAGTTTTTGGTCCAAAAAGTTCCTATGTCCTAAAATGACGAAGTCCTACAAATATATACAAGAGCTTACTGCTGAATGTACAGAGGCATATCAGCCGTACGCTACCTACCAGCTACCTCTATTAATGTTGGTATACCCGAATACTTCAAGGTATGTCAAAGTGAGTAAATCTACACTAATAATTAATTCACAAAAAGACACATCAATGTTCAACCAAATATTTACATCGACGCTTCCGTAAAATCCGCTTACTGAGTATCAACTTGATAAGTCACTTGAGGACGAAACCACGTCATGAACCGACATCACATACGTATGGTCCACTTGATACCTTATCAAAATGCAATCCTTTGGAAATATCGGCGGACGCCGTCCCCCCCCCAAATGTACCACGGACCACTTGCCAAAATTAAACCGTACCTTCAAAATCTTTTCCGTACCAAACCTGCATCCTTTGCAATAAATACGCCTCTCGCAAATAAAGTACACTTTTCCAAATAAGACGTTCCGTACCGGCGGCGTACATATTCAACATTTCGTAAATTTGACATCGGATTGCTTCGCGATCCGCTGTCCATTTGTAAACGCATTCCGAGCCACTCAATTAATCCCTTTGATTTTAATCGTACAATTACTCCCCCAATCCACAAATCCATTCGAACCTCCATTTGTTCCACCACATTATTTTCGGTAATAATTTATGCACGAACCGTCGCGTGCGCACAAAATGTGGCGTAAGCCAAAACTAACATTTCAAAAACAACACTCCCCCGAAATTTTAGTTTCGTGCACCCATAATAAAGCATGACGCGTGTCAAATGAAACTGTACCTTTCGTTGAAATATCACCACTGCTTCCGCTGACGTCACCACTGCTTCCGCTGACGTCGCCACTGCTCCAACTGCCTGCTGCCATGTCTTCCAAAATCCTTCCTTCCTAAACACACCATTGCTTCCACTACCTCTTTCTAGGTCTTCAAAGTAAAAACTTTCGTTCTCACACAATTTCAAAATTCAAAGTTTTAAATCGGAAATTCGTCAAAAAATTATTAAATGTAAAAGATAATTACTTTCCCTAAAATTATTTTCCACGATGCTTTCTTTTGACCATTTTCTGAACATGTTTTCTTCTACGGTTTATTTTTTTACTTCTACTTCTATTCTTTGTTTTCTTAATAAATTTTGGTATTTTCTCAATTTTTGAACTTTTGTTTTCTTTTCCAATAATATAAACTTCCTCTCCTACTTCAATTTTTTGAACACTTTTTCTCTTTCCCTCTTTAAGTACAGTAATCTTCTTATGCAAATTATTTTCAGTTTCCACTTCTAATTGACCTTCACTCTCTCCAGCTATCCTCCCTACATTAACCTTTTCCTCCTGTAAATCTTTATCACTCACCAATCTGTCATCGGAAAAATTGACAAAAATCCTTTTCTGTCACCTCATTCTCCACTCCATTTTCGGTGACAGCACATGTTTCCCTTCCTTCCTCATTTTCCATATTTAGAAAAATAACAGTCGGCAAGTATACAAATTCATCAACGTGAAGTGTAGCCCTTCGTGTAGGGGGTAGAACCTGATTGTCATCCCATCCATTTCGAAAATTTCCTGTGACACATGCACTTTTATAAAGTGGACATACTCTAAAAGTATGTCCTAAATCATTAGAATAAAAACAATTTTCTGATTTACCATTTTTTCTATTTTTTTGAAATTGTGATCTCACACCCTGAAAATTCCCCCTATTCTTTAAAGCCTCTTTATCATCTTCTTCATCTAAAACAAATCTGATAGCTAAAGGTAAGCTCCAATCCTTTTTATCAACTTGTTTTAATCTATCTAAAGCACACATATATTCTTTAGGTTATCCTTTCATTAACAATAGAACCTTTTGAACATTTGTAAAGTTTCCTCCAGCAATATCATTTTCTGCAAACAATCTTTGCAAACTAAGGCAATATTTCAATATGCTACCTCCAGCATATTTATATTCAAATATTTTTGAAGCAGTAATCATCCAATGATACACAGAAGTCTTTTGATAAGTGCATACAAAACACTTCCACAATTCAGTTGCACTCTTCACATCAAGGTACATCATTACAAATTCCTTAGTCATAGATAGCATGATAATCCTCAAGCACCCCAGGTTTTTCTCCTCCCATTCAGCCGATGTTTCGACACATGTCCCATCCACCACATCCATAAGCTCCCTCAACTTGAAGTAGCTCTTCATAATACTCCTCCAACAATAATATTCAGTTCCATCAAATATGGGTATGTACGATTCATCCAATATGGGTAGCCATGGGCGTGGGCCCATAACCTGTTGTCCATAGCCATTTCTAGCCATGGATTCACCGTAGGAAGCACCACAGACTACCCTAAAAACAGCGTACTTTGGATACACACACGAATTAACAAAACAAGATGAAACTACTTTTACAGATATTATCTAGGATATAAAATGACCTCACAAAGTTTCAGACAAAAATAATAAATAGATTGATCACATCATCTAGTCAAAGTTGAAGAAAAACAGTCTGCCAGAACTTTCATCAGACAAACTAACTTCACAATGAAATAAAACACAGACCAGGCACACAGTAAACCTAAAAATATGTGACAATATTAAAAATATAAGTAGGAACACACATGCAGAATTTCAGATTATTCCGCTTGCGCATCTGAGAATAATCCTCAGATAAAATTACCAAAAATAACCATAAACAGTTTTTGGTCCAAAAAGTTCCTATGTCCTAAAATGACGAAGTCCTACAAATATATACAAGAACTTACTGCTGAATGTACGGAGGCATATCAGCCGTACGCTATCTACCATCTACCTCTATTAATGTTGGTATACCCGAATACTTCAAGGTATGTCAAAGTGAGTAAATCTACACTAATAATTAATTCACAAAAAGACACATCAATGTTCAACCAAATATTTACATCGACGCTTCCGTAAAATCCGCGTACTGAGTATCAACTTGATTAGTCACTTGAGGACGAAACCACGTCATGAACCGACATCACATACGTATGGTCCACTTGATACCTTATCATAATACAATCCTTTGGAAATATCGGCGGACGCCGTCCCCCCTCCAAATGTACCACGGACCACTTGCCAAAATTAAACCGTACCTTCAAAATCTTTTCCGTACCAAACCTGCGTCCTTTGCAATAAATACGCCTCTCGCAAATAAAGTACACTTGTCCAAATAAGACGCTCCGTACCGGCGGCGTACGTATTCAACATTTCGTAAATTTCACATCGGATCGCTTCGCGATCCGCCGTCCATTTGTAAACGTATTCCGAGCCACTCAATTAATCCCTTTAATTTTAATCGTACAATTACTCCCCCAATCCACAAATCCATTCGAACCTCCATTTGTACCACCACATTATTTCCGGTAATAATCTATGCACGAACCGTCGCGTGCGCACAAAATGTGGCGTAAGCACGAAACTAACATTTCAAAAACAACAGACCAGACCTAATGATCCCGAATTCCCGGGAACCGAGATAGTGGATCTTACCAAAGTAGTGGAAAAAGCCAAGGAACTAGTCGAGGTTTGAAATCCCAGGGACAGGCTACGGCGGGGGCCGGACCCGTCACGGTAGATTGGGAGGCCTTAGAGGAAAAGAGGCGAAAGGCATGGGAACACGAATTGACGCTCATTAGGGAAGCTTGGCGTAGGACAAGTGGGATTCTTAGCGGGAAGATTCCTCCTACCTCACAGATAGGGCCGCATTCAAAAGCTCCTGCAGTGGGAACTTCTCCTCCTGCCAGTTCCCAGCCTAAAATGCCTTCTTCAGAGCAAAGCTTAGAGCCTCCCCTTTCGCGGAAAGGGGAGGAAAACACAGGACCTAATGTGGAGGGTTTGGGTGTAGATCTACATTCTAGAAACACTTCGGCTCCTCCGGAAGAGACCACCTTTGTCACAGTGGAGGTGTCTACTGTTGTGGAGGCTTTAGTGGAGTTACGACCTGACGAGAGGATTCACATCCCCTTGAGGGCTCCGACACCCCCTCTCTCTTCTTCCAGAAAATCCCCGGAGCCCCCATCTCCTGCTCCTCCACCTTATTCCTCTCGCTCCCCAGAAGACGCCATAGGTCCCCGGGGCTGTCCAGATCCCTCTCCTTCGCCATCCGTTTCTCCTGCTGCAGCTGTGGGAGTATTAAGTAGGAGTCTAAATGATCCTAGAAAGAAAGATTGGAAAGCGGCCAAAAGGGTCATGCGGTACTTGATGGGAACAAGAGATTTATGGTTGCATTAGGAGGGGATAATACTGACATCACCACTTGGAGTGATGCCAGTTATGGGGATGCTCCGATAAGGAGGTGTACTTCTAGGTATGTGTTATATGTTGGGAATGGAGCTTGCTGTTCGAGCCGCAAACAACAAAAAGTGGTTGCTCAATCCACCATGGAGGCTGAGTATATGGCCTCTTGTTCGGCTGTGAAAGAATTAATGTGGGTGAAATCTTTGCTTCAAGAATTGGGATATATGAAGAATGGAGTGCAAAAGAATTTTTGTGACAATCAAGCTCGATCTCAATTGTAGCAAACCCTAAGCATCACTTTAAAGCAAAGCATATGGATATTCGTTAGAGCTTTGTTAGAGAAAAGGTTGAGAATAAAATAATTAGCTTGGAATATAGATCAGATGGAGAGATGGTAGCAGATATGATGACAAAACCGGTTCCTTCTCCCGAACTAATATTTTGTAGGGAGAAATGTGGGCTAAAGCAAAAGCTAGACTAGAAAATAAGGGGAGTGTTGAAAAAGGTATTTTATAGTCTTGTTTTTTTTTTGTCTTCCAGCAGCCCTCTTGTCGTAGTCACTGAGGACTTGCAAGCAACCATGGTTGTCTCATGCAGGTAAGGGGACGGAGCAAAATCTTTAGTTTCATGCAAAAAAAAAGGCGGTCCCTAGTAGGACTTGAACCGGTGACCTCCGGATGTTGGCCGTACGGCGTAGCCGTTAACCTTCTCCGCTAGGTCATGACAAAATGATATACATATTCGGTTTGGTAAGAATTTATATTGTAACAAGTCGGCATATTTCACTTAACATATTACGGGATGAAATGAACATGAAACATGCGAGACCGCACAAAATAAAGTACCGCACGAAACAACATCAAATTTCGACGGATGAAATTGAAAGTCGTTCTGGATCGACGGCTCACGGAAGAGCCTGAATTCCGGAATGGTTTTTGGCGGTTTGCTGAGCATATGTCGGCGGGTGACACGTGGCGAAGGATGATTCGACAACAGGTATCACGGAGGAAGCAACTTCGTTTCAGGAACTGACACGCATGAGTGGAGCGGCCATGCCATACTATGGCCGTACAAGAAGTACAGCGGTACCCGTACCTTCTTGTACCTTACAGTCTTTTGATTCGATAGGTACACTAGTAGTAGGCTTAGAGAGGTAGTTTAGGACTTAGAATATTTCTTGGATTTCAACCTCTCTCCCAAAGAGCTTCTATTTTTATAGGCCATCTTTGGCCAGCCATAACTTAATGCTCAAGGGAGCAATTTCAGTGATTCTTTTTGCAGCGGACTCAGGGGAGTCCAGGCTACACAGGGGTGTAGTCGGTCAAAGTTTTTGCGTCCCAGGGTGGGACTTATTTATTATCAAAGTCAAAAGTGCATATACTATCCTAGAGGCTTCACATAAGCTGGACATTCTGTGTACCAATGGAGGTCACAGAACTACAGAAAGTACAGGTACCGGAGTACTTTATGTACGACATCGCCATAATGTGACATTTATCACATCCGTAACTGTCATCTCGCGTTCTAGAGATCCCGCAATCCTCTCGGATCCTGCCACGTGTCACCCGGAGTGGCCGTGCCCAAAAACGCCAAGTCGCCCACTCCGGAATCCCGGCTTGCACCACGGTCGTTCGATGAAGACGGACATTTTATATTGGCCGTCTAAATAAAATGTTGTTTCGTTAATTCCGTGCTGTCCGGAATTGGTGCGGTCTAATCCATTTCCGTGTACAGTCCGTCCCGTAATCAATTAAATGAAACATATTGCGTGGTTTGTGGTTATATAATTATCGTACCCTATATACTTTAGCACTGATCCTAAACTATAGGATAAAGCTACCGGCTATCCAATTCTTGACGGACGGCAGGTGCAAGGATCAAAAACCTGTGTCCGTCAAGTCCCTTGTGGTAAACCTACCAAAAACTACATCCTGTCTCTCTCATTGGGCAGCATGGGCAGCCATGGCTCTAGCTTCCTCTCCAACCTTCAGTGACTGCGACAAGTGTGGGGGTTTGGAGAGTGGAGCGAGAGGCAGGCTGCCTTTGCTGACTTCCTCTTTATTAATTTTTCCTTTATCCAGACCTAGAAAATACATACATTTCAACAGTACGGGCAACTACAAAATTCTATATTAAACCTCACTTTTTGTCTGATGTAACCATACCCTAATCTGACGAATAAGTTGGCGCAATGCTCCATGACAAATGCGTTAACGGTTGTTCCAACTGATTCTATTCCGTACTCAAAAAATTGTATAACGCACTATCCGTTTTGTACGTCTTACGTTGTACGTTTGTACGGTTGACACGTATGATGAAGTACGAGAAAATGCCAAATTAACCGGCCATGACCCTCTTTTTAATTCTCCGTCAACTTAGGCCACTTCTCCATCGGTCGCTGACAGTAATCGTACGGATACGTTTACTGGCAGTAATATTTCGTTCACTTCTCCATCAGGTCGTGTCAATCTATCGTGGACGTGCTTTCTTTCGATTGGATGCACGTAGATTCCTGTTCTGACGGTGAGCGTCGTCAAAGATTCCAAAAGCAAAATGTCTAAACTCGTATCCGTACAACCAACCGCAAAATAAAATGACGGGAATGTACAGTTTGTACATTCCTGTTTTGTCGTTGTTTCAAAACCAAATCGGAAATTTGAAGAAAGTAGGCGCAGCAAATTACGGATGACGATGGATGGTGGTGGAGGCGTCACGACACATTCTTCAACAAACTTTTGTGGTGGTTTTCGTCGGATCTGATTCCCACCTGTCCGAAGGCGCGTGGTATATGTCCGAAGGCGCGTGGCAAATGTCTGAGGGCGCGCGGCTGGTATGTGACCATTCCCCGTGTAAAATTTTTACACGTTCGGTGATTGGCTAGTGTCCTCCCTGAGGACACTACAGTAGCTAATCACTGGACGAAGTGCCCGCTTGCGTCGAAAACACATAATCGGACGGTCGACGTTGTCGCCCAAAAGTTTGGAGAATCTTGACGAATCTACAGTAATCATGTTTTATAAAAAATCAAAGACAGTACGTCCCTGTACGGAAATGACCTGGATCTGTACGGAAGTGCACTTTTTCAGTAATGAACCCCCACTTTTCGCCTGATGGAGGTTCACCATTTAGCCTCCCATCTCTGCATCCCACATTTTGTTTCCCTTCCTTCCCCCTTGATTTAGCTCTCCCCGTCGTTCTCCTCCTCGGCTGTCTCCCTTTTTCAAAATGCATAATAAACCGTATTCTTCCGCCGGGAATGCCTCGACCAATCGCGGCTCGGGCCATCATAGTTCCGAAGCGGTGACGCGGCACGACCCGACCAATCACACAGAACGAACCAAAAGGGCGTCAGCGCCGCCCGTATCCGAGAATCGGCGCATGGCGGAAGAGCAATTGGACTCCGCATTTAGTTTCCTGGAACGTGTAAATAGAAATATTTCGGTGGAAGATTTCTCACTACGCCAAAAGATCGTCGCAGGTAAGAATCTAGACCGAAAACCTTTGTAAGTCCTCGTAAACCCTCGTTGCTGAGATTCGGCAATATGCTCATTCACTATCCCATTCAAAGACTGTTTTACTGCAGAATAATTTTCATAAACGAGGAGTTTGTATGCGTGTGCTACTTCATTTTTCTTGGAATCCACAGTCTGGCAGATTCGGTTTTTGCTGGGTTTTGACTTAAAAATAAATCCATCTCTGAGTCGTGGTAACTGAATTTCTGCCAGAATGGAGTTCTCCAGACACTCATGTCACGTTGTGCTACACTTCTGGAATTCAATGTTTTATATACAAATTGTTTCTTTCTGGATTTGTTTGAAGAATGTCAATGGAACAGTTGCAGTTTTGGTGGGCAGTTGTACGAACGATTCCTCGCTATTGCTGATTGAAGTTGAACTGCTTATTTTTTTGCAGATTATGCAAAACGTTTTGACGATGTGAAATTTATCCCTCAAGACGACGTTAAATCAATCCCTCAAGCCATCTATTTTTTCAGAAGATTAGTGTTTTGCCGCTGGGCTTTCTTCAGGAAATGCTAAACCAGTTTAAAGTGTCATCTCTGGCCTTTGTCAAGCTAGGAAACCATCTTGCTAAAGAATAGTTTCATTGGTTACTGAGCTATCCTGTTGATGACAACGAAAGGGCCACGTCATCTGGGCTACCAGCCTTATATTTCAATGGTCCAAGGCTGGAGACCAACGCTCGTACCTTCCTGGAATGGCTGATTGATCAGGCATTGCAGTCACACGCTGACAGCCCGTACATTGTGACCCTGTTAAAGTTCTCATGTGAGCTTAAGAGTGAGCGCTACACAGAGGCATTGGAGGAACGGTTGAGCAATCAGTTGCATAACCTGAAGCTGGAAAGCCTTCAAGCCTTGAAAGAACGAACGGTGTTATCCATTATCGACCGCTTCCGAAGCGGCAGCGATTCTCCATCAAAAGAGACGTCGTCTGCGAGATCACTGGCAGACAGTTACCTGCTGTACTGTGGCGTTCGTCACAGTGACGAATGGAAGGCCCTACCAGGTCTTGCTTGCAATGACGCTATCCGAAGTTTCTTGGACCACCATCCGGAAGAAAGGAATAGCGGAACGCAGCTGCCCGAGTATGGGGACTCCTCCAATGCCAGCCACGTGGGCACGAAAGGGGGTAGTTCGCCGATGCCGAATTCCATTCCCAGCCGGCCCGCGCCACAGGTGGGACTAAGGACTTTTGGAGACTCTGTCTGTCGGAATGAAAGACTCTGTCTGTCGGAATGAAAGATTCTGTCTGTCGACTCGATTGAAACCTGTTTTCCCTTTCAACCCGGTGCTTTTCCATTTTAGAATGTTCTTGATAATATCCGTTGATGCTGGAGCTCATGATGAGCTGAAAATGGAAGAATTTTGAAATCTGGCAAATTTTGACTGGAAATATGCGAATGCAGTTTGTACAAAGGTTAGACTTTCTTTTTGTGGTTTTACTAGTGTAATTTTTAGCCTGAAAAATGCGATTAAATAAATGACTGTGCCACTTTAAATTGCCATGCGTTGACTCAACGCAACAGTTTTTTCACTTTGTAGTATTTCGAAATGAAGCTATTTTTGATTAACATATGTTTCATGAAATTTCCCTTGCAGGTTCCCCTCAAATCGGATGAAGTAATCTCTTCTGAACAGAAGAAGACCAGAGAAGAACTGAAGAAGACCAGAGAAGAACTGAAGATGGCGGGCGACCGTGTCCGTGAATTAGAAAGCCAGTTACACGAGGCAAGGTATACCATCCAAGAGCTCAAAAAATATCAGTCTACGGCAAATGAGCGCATTTCCGAATTGGAAAACGACGTTCAAGCCCTTGAGACAGAACGTGCCAAGTTATTGGAGGCGGACAGCGGCTCATACGGAATGGATGGACCTGCTCCTGCTCATCTCATAACCGCCCTTTCTGACTTTCGACAAGTCGTTTCCATTTTCATTCGAAGACTTTTGAAACTTTTTGAGCAGAAAGGAGTTGATCCGAACAAAATAGTCTCCCAGACACTGAATCACATAGTACAACAAGGTCGTACTGGATTAAAGCATGTGTTGACCAGCCAAATGGTCAACCTTGTCTTTGAAAACTTTGAGAATGAGCAATTTCAAGCCGGTGGAGAGACATCCATAGATGTGATTTCTCGATGTATCGATCGTTTCAAAGAAAGCTCATGCTTGACAAGTGACATGGCTCAGGAGATCCACAAGAAAAACCCAAAGTTTCAAGCTTTCTGTGGCGAAAAGTGGGCACTACTCCAGAGGAGTTTCGTGAATAGTGGAAATGGCAGTGTTTATGATATCTCCAGCGATAATGCGCTTTTTAGTGACTTTCAGAAGGTCAGTCTCTCCGCCTGGAAGATCCATCGCCTCGCGTTTTCATTCAATCCGCCTGCTTTGATTATCCGTGTTAAGGAAGATATTAGGGTTGACGGCATTCACGTGACGCTCATTCGTACATTCGATGACGAGTGGACGGAGGAGGAAAAAAAAAATGCAGTTTCGGCATTCGTGATCTTTCCTGGGTTTCGGATTAGAAGTAATGTCATTCCATGTCAGGTGCATCCAAAAATGCCGAGCTCTAGAAAAGTTTAAACTGATGTATCAGCTTCAACTTTGTAGTCCTTTTTGTACTATCTATGACATTCTATGACGGAGGAAATTTACGCATTATTGGGTCTTGCCCTTTTGTGTCTTCTTGTATTATAGTGTTCCTGCCTTGTTTCTTTGGCTGATGGTTATTGTAAATAATAGTGTTGTTTCGTTCATTTTTTGGATTGTGTTTCTTTGGGATTTTTTCTGGAGCAAACGTTTACCTCGGGATGGCACTGAATATTGTCAACTTGCATTTAAATTCTTGACTAAATTTGACCCATCCACGTAGACCCCCGTACTGAGGTTGCAATCTGTTACTGATTTGATAGTACATTCAAAATTCAGTTTGAAAACATACAGTTCGTTTGGGGCATCATAAACCAGAAAAAAATTTAGTGCTTCTGAAGTTTTTGCTTATGGGTGATTCGGTGGACGTTTAGATTTTTAAAATTCGTTGCAACTGTTGACAACTTCAGTGCATTACTCAGAATAACGGAGAATGCCTTGCCTTCATCATTAACACTGCGTTCCCCTTTTTGCAAAAAATCAAAAAACATAAAGACTTCATATCCAAAGGGTCTCGTTGGGAAAGATAATGATGTGTACTCACCGAGGAAGGTGTTTAAATGTCGTGTTAGGTCCAAATGTGGATGCCACAGGATGTGATGAATGTCTAAACTAAGCAGATATAACTAAGACACCCACACTATTTTGAGCAGTAAGTTAGGGCAAGATCTTGAATTATGGTCTTGAAAACAGTTAATTTTGACAGAAATTGTTAGTGTGACTTTTTGCCGTGGTTGCGCGATAGGATGTAAACTAGTAAATAAAGTGTGCGTATACATTTTATTCGAAGTTAAACAAAATATGGCATTTTAAGTTCTCGGGTCCTATGTCTCCCAATTGTTCCTGATTTTTTTTTTTTGGCATTCCCTAAGAAATCAAAGTGTTTATTGAATAAGTGTACACTGAATTCAAACTGTTGTTTTCATCTACTACACATTCATTTCTGCTATTCAATTCAATTAGTTTTGGGGCTTGTTGATTTCTCCTATGGCACCAGCTAACAGCGGTGAGAAACTCTAGTCAATACAACTGAAACAACACATTTATAAACACGCAATTCTAGTCTTGAATTTCTTGATGTTTTCATGAATTTAGTGGGATGTGCTATTCGGATTCCATTTGTGTAGACATTTGGAACTGTAACTATTGTTTTTTACCACAAAAACGTTTTCATCCATCACCCATACCTTGTCTTTCCAAAAACATCCATCAACAAGACTGTCTTTGCTCAGCAATACCAAACACAAAAATCAAATCAACTCTGATGGCACAAATTTCAAATAAGAAATTCTATTGAATCCACCATCGGATAAGTTGTTCATACAACTGACTTATGTAAACACTAAAAGTTGACTTATCAATCCACCAGCAAAAGGACAAAAGGCAAGCTAACAGATGAACCGCTAGCAAAAACGATCTACTTTTTTATGTTGCACACGATCAGTTATTATAAGCCATTTTTTGCACTCCAATGAATTTTCGATACTTCTTCATGAAATCAACCAGTTCTTCTGAAGGAATCGATATAAAGAAATTCACCGCCGAGTACACATCAACACATAAGAGGAAACATATACTTCCATCACAAGTACATAAGGGGTCAACCCAATAAACATACATTATGTTAAAGTCTTTTCTTCATTATTACAAAGTTCTTCTCACTCTTGTTTTATCCTAGCTCAATACTTGATTTTTTGTACACCATTATTCTCCACTAACATCAAACGTCAAACCTTCACCGGACAAAAGACAAACAAGTCTTTGTCGAAACAAATGTGCACTATATCAAAACAAAAGGACGTCATACACACTACAATACCACATAGATCATACGAAACAAAACGATACATAGGCGAACGCACTAAACCAAAACAATAAATTCTGACCATAGTTGTTCAAATCGCATTTTACGCACGATTCAAATGCGCGAATAATACGTAGAAATCGGAGAGGTCGACTAGAAAAAATAGTATAAATCATCAATGATTGTGAATCCGTACTATTCCGTACAAAAATTGATTTTTACATGTACTGCAGTTTGTACATTTTCCGTATAGTTTCCGTCTCTTTTCGTAATAGTCCGTACGTTTCCGGTACAATTCCATACATTTCCCGTAAAATTTCTGTTCAGTTTACCATACAGAAAGTACATCGCGTTTTGTTGCGATTTTCCAACAGTCACGAATAATACGTAAAAATCGGAAAAAATAAAAAAATCGCGCGATTTGAACAACTATCATTCTGACGCGACTCCCGTAGATCCGCCAATTCGCGCGAAATCTGAATCCCGCCTCGTATTTTAGGAATCATACCAAACACTAGTGTTGTGTATCGGTAAGGATTTGCCGATAACCGATATGGGCCTTTTTTCGGGTATCCGATAATCGATATATTTGTACGATATATCGACATCGGTCTTATCGCCGATAAGTAGACGATAATATCGGGTACTTATCGGCGATAATGCCGATAACGATAACTATCGGCGATAACTGTACGGACCGTACAGATAATTGTACGGCCTGTACACTCAACTGTACGTCTTATTCCTCGGATGTGTTCAAGCACAGAAAGTACAGTAGCCGCTATAAGATCTGTACGGTATTGATACGGATCCAGTAAAAACGATGTACCTTTCACATCCGACGCCATGGCTTTGTCATTTTATTCCTTGAGATCCATTGGGGACATGCCACGTGTCAATCTGTCGACTTTTTTGGCATAAGCTGCCAAAAGAGCCATTCCGGGATGCCGGCGCTCACGCTGGCCCGTCCGTTCGTGTTTTCTCATTCCAAGTCGTCCGTTCGATTCCGGCGGCGCGCAGAATGTTATTTTGCGTCCGTTGTACTTTTGTGTCCGCTGTCCTTTTCCAGTTCCATGTTCACCAGTTTTGTAGTAAAATTACGTAAGTCGCCGTAAATGTTTTGTTCAGTTAACCGGCCAACGTTTATATGCTGCGATGTCCGTAATAAATTGCAGTTAAGCGGTAACGGAACAGATTTTTATACGTGGCATGCCACGCTATATAAAATCAATAAAATAATACAGTATGTTATAAAGTACTATTGTATGCATACTATATATTTTTTAGGTTATCGCCGAAATGGAATTTGTTGGTCCTAGAGCGATATATCGGAATCTCTAACCGTCCGATAACCGATAACTATCGGTATCGGTGTTATCGCGATAAGTTTTTTACCGATACACAACACTACCAAACACGCGAAGAATAAGTTTGGTCGCCCCCTCACACGCGCGTCAAACATTGCCAACTTTGTAAGCAGATCGGCACCCTCTTCCATTGTAGGCACATAGTACAGCTGTACTTTTCTAGCGGCCACAAGATTCCGTACAAGTCCCAGTGGGGGGTGTCGGACATGTTATGCACAATATTTCGAGATGCTAACACCTGTCTCATCATAGGCTCTTCCTCTTAGCATGGCTCCTTATTCTAACAAATCCAGCGGAAAACTCCCGCTGTCAGGATGGCCGACATTCCTTTCTCCGTCTCGTACATTCCTTTCTCTAATCTGACAACACACCACTTGCAAAGACATTTTCATAAAGCTGTCAAGCTTTTTAGCGTACCTCACCATGACTTCCTTATCATACACTTTCCAGCGAATACTGACTGCATTTTATCTCCATAAGGGAATTACTGGCATTGAAATCCTGTCGAGCTACCAGCCCTTCCCATAAGAAAGGCAGACCGCAGGCCATGAGACCTATAAGATCCATGAGACGCATGACAGCACAACTGTCTGCTACAATTCCCTCTACTAAGCCCGTCCTCTTCATCTGTTCCATGAAAACTGAGCTTTCAGTTTCATACGATTGGAGACAAGCTAAATTGTTTTGCCACTTCCAGCTGATTTTTGACGACATAGTTTTAAAAAGCAGTGATTGTTGGTGTGGAAGCTTGTAAATAGACAGAATATTCTCCTCAAGTCGCACCTGGAATACAGTTTTTTGATCGACGTTTCCGATTTTGTATTTCACTTCAATTAAGGATAAGACTTTCTCCATAGATTCCGACACCGAATTCACTGTCCTATTTCCGATAGTAAAGTACAGGTCTCCCAGGACTTGAGCACCGAAATCCATCATTTTTTCTGCAATAAAGTCCTCCATAGAGACCTACTTGGAACGACGTACACAGAATCAAAGGAAAAACTGTAAGCGACGGAGAGAGGGAGAGATTTGAGAGAGAGGGGGGGAAAGAGAGAGGTAGGGTTAGAGGGACAGAGTGGGTGGAGAGAATTTCAAGCTTCAGGAAGACGGGAAGGTAAACAACGCTGGTACTTGTCACATCAACGCTTTTGTCACCGTCGCCGTCAAATATGGTTAGCTGTAACGCGCTAAATCAAAACTTGGAAATAAAAGCTATGACCTACGGCGGACGAGCCATGACAAGTTGACAACCTAAAAATTGGGAAAGGTCATGTGCCTTCGTACAGGGTGGATTCAAATCCACCGACGAAAAAATCTTTGCCCGAGGATATCCTCTGACGCTATTTTTGACATCCGTTGACCTTCCCTGAAAGGACTACTCGTTTAAAACATAATGGCGGAATTCAAACTGTGATAAAGTACGCACGAAAAGATCTTAAAATTTAATAATTTTATACAACTTGAATTTTGTCCGTCGTGACCATATACCTATGTACGACGTTCAGATTTTCTGCTTATTTTCTGCTTTTGTAATCTTTGACTATTCTCTTAGGGTATGTCCCCATGTGCCAAAGTAAGGGCTTTATAGGGTTATTTTCTGTCGTTTTCTTGTAAAATACAACCGTACAAAGAAATCTAAAAAATGAAAGCACCTTTTGCGTCATCGTTGAACTTAGAATGTACGACATGTTGTCGTTTTGTGTTTTTCAACCCGCGACAACGTCAATAAACATCATCTTCAAACTTTTCTTTAAAACACATCGGCGATGTGTTTTAAATCAAAGTATTTTCGTTAAAAAAATAGGACCATATATTCGCACGTGTCACAATTTTCAAAAAAAATCAAACAATCTTAAGCGACGAGGAAAAGTACACAGTTCGCTATGTTTTGTCCGTTAGCGTTCAGTGCGACAACGAAAAGTACACATTTTTTTTTGTTTTGTCCGTTTTCGTTCGGTATGGATTTTTTTTTTGCAAGGTTCTCGAAATTTCGATGCCATTTCACGTTGACCGGACAAAAGACGCAAAGGCAAAGCGCATCTCCTTCATCCATGAAACGGCAAACACTAGAAGGCGGTATGTCTACAATGTCACGGTAAGACATGCGACGTCACAAGCAGTTCCAAAAAATAACGTGCGACAACACTGATTGTAGACATTGACAACCGTCACAGTTATTGTCAACGTATACAATCATCACAAACGTAAGTTACGTGTTCGTTCTCACATATAGGGACACTTGAAAATCGGGTCCGCCGGTTCCGTGCTAAAATACAAAGTAAGTTCACTATGTTAGAAGTACACGGGGACATACCCTAAGGGTACTGTAATAGGATCTCCTACCTCTCAGAAAATCCTATTACTACAAACAATTCCAACCACACATTCCACACATTGGAAAATACACATCCACATTTGACAACACTCACATAAGGATAAACTTTAAATTAGAAGAAGCTTCTGTCCACATAACATTAGCTTGGTCTCTTGCCCTCGTGGCTCAACCCTTCTTATTAAAGTGTTTTCCCCTACTCTCCACTCTTAATAATTCTATCTCTTAACTACTAAAACACTATTTAGTTAGTAAGAGATTTCCATGCAAAAATGCCTTTTCTCCAATTTGGTGTTAATAGCTCAGGACCAAGATCAACCGGAATTTCCACAAACTTTTCCCTAAGGAAAAAGATATCTACTCCCCTCTTACATTTCACTATTTATCCATCATCGCCCTGGACTCGCCAGGCCAGAGTCAACGCTCCGTTTGAACAGGCTTTTACCTGGGCCAATCATTGATCAGCAAGGACTCGGACTGGCCAATGCAAAAACGTGCGAAATCTCTTACTAACTACTTAGCACTTTAATAACCAATCAAACGTTACGTTTCACTACGTAACATTTACGTGCAAAAGTGCGCGCCAAACAAAACGCGACTTCGCACGATCGTGCGTAACAAATTTCGCACGCGAAGCTTCCTACGAAATTCCCTTAAGTGAAAGTGACGTTTCGTACTAAAATTTGTACGAAACGAACCACCGTGCAAACTAAACGTTTCATTAGAACTTTATGAAAAGTACACGCGAAATTTCGGTACTAATTGACCCTTAACCCGTTTCAATGATACCCACTTGTTATTTAGACCCCACGCTGTCACCTAAATACACCCATCGCTATAACTTTTAAAATATAACTCCAAATAGCGTGATTCTTTCGCGGACGTCTACCAATTTTAGTACTCTATAATCATAACACCTAAATACCCTTTTATAAACAATTTCGATCCGCTATTACTGTTACATCATCCCCTCCTTATTTTTAACTGACCTTAGTTAAAACACCTTTAATTCTCAAGTCGGGACCTCTATATTATAATCCCTCCCGTACCTCTGTAAAAACTCAGATTTTTTATCCTCTAAAGTTAACTCATCCTCAGGCCTTCCTAGATAATGCACTTGCCAGAATATAGTATCCCCGACCTTGAACCGTTGACCAACCCAATCTATTACCCATCTGTGAACCTAAGGTTCTATAATTATTTAAGGATCCAATTCCAATTTTCCTTCAGTTGGTCGAAGATTTGCTGGTTTCAATTGGCTGATGTGTATCACTGGATGGATTTTTGTTGAAGGCGGAAAGTCCAATTTTGCAGCAACTGACGATATCATCTCAATTACAGTAAATGGTCCAATGAACTTAGGAGCAAATTTCCCCGTAAAATCCGATTGTCCCTCGATCTTGCACCTGTAATGAGTTGTAGAAAGCCAAACCTTCTCACCTGTGCGTAACACCCAATCACCCCGTTTGCGGTTAGCATTTAATTTTTGCCTCCTTTGTGCCTTTACTAATGCATCACGGACAGTTCTCCAAACTGTTTGAATATATTCCCAAAATTCCGTTCCTGAACCCCTATTCTCTTGTGTGATCCCTGTTATTAATTCTAATGCTTCTCTCGGTTGGCATCCGTATGCAACTTCAAATGGTGAGAATCCTGTACTAGCATGTTTACATGAATTGTTTGCAAATTCCATTAATGGCAGTTTAGATTCCCAATTGTTCTGAACTGCACTGCAAACAGTCCTAAGCATTTCCTCTAGTGTACGATTCATCCTTTCTGTCTGTCCATCTGTCTGAGGATGACAAGCGGTACTCATTTTCAATTCAGAGCCTAAATTTTGTTGTAATTCTTTCCAAAAAACAGACGTAAATTTAGAATCTCTATCACTGACTATAGGTAGAGGGATTCCATGATGTCTGACCACGTTGTCAAAATATAGCTTTGCAATATCTACAACTGAATGAGTGGTTTTGCAAGGGATAAAGATTGCCATTTACTGAACCTATCCACTACGACCATGATACTGTCATTCCTTTTAGATGTAGCAGGCAACCTGACAATAAAATCCATACTGACAGATTCCCACGGTCTTTTAGGGATATCCAAAGGTTTTAAGAGACCTTTAGGTTTTTGGGTACTAGGTTTACTCTGTTGGCAAGGAACACAAATTTCCACGTGTTTTGACACCTCCCTTGCCATCCCAAGCCAAAACAATCTACTTTGCAACCGACTTAGAGTTTTATCTCGACCTAGATGTCCTAAATGCTCATGAGCTTCCCGTAAAATTTGTTTTCTTAAGTCTCCCACTTCAGGAATGCATAATCTATCCCCAATTTGCAAATACAGTAAACCATCCTCTAGTCTAAAGTTTTTGACATGCCTCTCATTCAATGGGTCAGAATTCCCTCCCGAAATATTCTTGCAAATCACAGCAAAATAAGGATCTTTATCATAACCATTTCTAACAGTATCTAAAAACAATTCATCCTGAACCATAACACTTATTTCAAAACATCTACTTAAAGGATCTGCAACTACATTTGTCTTCCCAGGAATATGTTTGACACTAAATTTGAAATATGCTAATTTTTGCATCCACCTAACATGTCTGCCAGTCATATTCTGTGCATCACTTAATCTCTGTAAATAAGAAAGTGCTTTATTATCACAGTGAACTGTAAATTCTTTATTATGCAAATAACATCGCCATTTCACCAATGCATGTACAATCGCAAGTAATTCTTTTTCCTGTGCTGTATAGTTCTTTTCAGCATCATTGAATTTTCTGGACTCAAAAGCAATAGGATGAAAGTGTTTGCCGACTTTTTGACTTATGACTGCACCTAGACCTTTGTCAGAAGCATCTGTAGTGATCATAACTTCAAATTCTCCAACAGGGTCAGGATACACCAGTCTAGGAGCAGAGGTCAACTTCCCTTTTAGTTCCTTGAATGCTCTCTCTTCATCAGCTCCCCACACAAACGTCTCTTTTTCCCGAAGTAAATCCGTCAAAGGTGCAGCGATCATACTGAAGTTCTTTATAAATTTCCTGTAGTAAGTGGCCAATCCCAAAAATGATCTACCTTCCGTGACATTAGTAGGTTGCTTCCAATTTTGGATTGCAGTGATTTTGGATGGATCTGTTTTAACACCTTCCCCACTAACTATATGTCCCAAAAATAATTGTTCACTTTTAAGAAAGCTGGATTTTGACAATTTTCCGTATAATTTTCTTTCTTTTAACCTTTCTAACACTTTTCTTAAATGAATTACATGTTGTTCTCTAGATTCACTGTAAACTAAAATATCATCTATAAACACTTCGACAAACTCATCTATGTAATCTGAAAAGGTTTGGTTCATTAATCTTTGGTAAGTAGGCGGTGCATTCGTTAAGCCGAATGGCATCACTATCCATTCAAAATGACCCACCCTAGTCCTAAAAGCAGTTTTATCGACATCCTCAGTTCTAATTGGCACCTGATTAAAGCCACTACGCAGATCAATCAACGAAAATACTTTAGCACCTTTTAAACGATCTATCAAATCAGAAATTAAAGGTGACGGATACTTATCCTTCACCGTAATCTTGTTTAGACTACGATAATCGACACACATTCTCAACGTTCCGTCCTTCTTTTTGACGAAGAGAACTGGTGATCCATACGGTGATTTGCTGGGCTGAATATGTCCTTTCTCTAAGAGTTCTTTGATCTGTTTCTTTAAATCCTCTTGCTCAAAGAAACTGTGCTTATAAATTCCTGTGACAGGAGGGTTGCAACCAAGTTCAAGGTTAATAACGTGTTCCACATCTCGGGAAGGTGGCCTTCCTGAGGGTAAATCACTAGGAAAAACATCTTGAAATTCAAAAATCAAATCTTTAACAACAACATCAGATGTATTAATGTCAGTTACAAAATCATATTTTAGTTTTGCAAAAGTTTTAGTGGTGTCTGATTTAGGGATGACATCAATGTTAGTGTTTTTTCCCCCCCTTTCATCAGTAACTGCCTCAGTTACTAATAACAAGAAAGCATGATTTGTTTTATCTTTTAAGTGCTTTTTAAATTGTTTAGCAGATATCATACCTTCCACTCCCAATCTGGTTATGTTATTTATATGATTCCTATGCAATTTCTTAGGAGATAATGCTTGCAAAACCTTCCAACCGTTTTCAGACTTCACTTTTAAGGTGTTAATTTCCCAATTAATTTGAGGATTGTATTCGGTTAACCAAGGCTTTCCTAGAATTAGTTCTTCACTTCCCAAAATCATTATTTCACACACGAATTTCATTTTATGACCCTGGATATCAACTTCTATTGTGTCAGTTTGTAAATCTAATGTGGACTTATTACCATTTCCCACTTGAACATGTAAAGGCCTTTCCGTTATGACAGTAGGAATTTTATTTTCCTCTACAAACTTATGTGAAATAAAATTATGTGTGGCACCTGAATCAACCATTACTTTCAACGGTTTTCCTTCCACCAATGACTCGTTTCTAATCAAACTGTGTCTGGTGTCATCATTACTTAACTGTCCTACATAGGTCTGTTGTTGAGAATTTCATCAGAAGGATTCTTCAAACTATGCAGTGTAGCGAGAATCATAATAAATTCAGCTATCCTAGCCTTTCCATTCAATAATTTGCCCTCCAGAGTTAATTCTTTAACATCTGGATTTGGTTGACTCAACTGAGGACTTTCAGTTAGTCCTTTCCGTTTCCCACCTCCTGGGCTTCCTGCTCAGCTAGATATAATGCAATATCCTCTTAGAGACCTTCATTTACTTCGGCTGTTTTTAGAGAACCTTTATCTGTACAGTCTTTAGCGTAATGATCTGGACCTTTGCAATTGAAACAAGTGACTTTCTTTTTGGGTTTTATGCACTCTCTACTAAAATGTCCCTCCTCTCCACAGTTATAACAGTTAATCTTTTTCAGTTGTGCACACTCAAATGCTCTATGACCCTTTTTCTGACAAATAGTGCATGTGGGGATGGTAAGGTTAGACTTCTGGGCATTAATGTTTGGTTTAGGACTTTTAATGTACCCCCCTCTATTGTTAAATTTATTTCCTGCATTAACACTATGCCCACCCCTTTGATTTCCCCTGAAGATATTTTGCCTATTCACCAGACCAGCATTCAGACCCTCTTCAACAAATTCCTCCTCATCCTACTGTGATACTTCATTTAAATTACCCCTTAATGATCGAGTTTCCCGATTATACCCCAACTAGTCCTCTAATTCCAATGACTTATCTTGTAATTCCTTCAAATTATTAAAATTTTGATGTTTTAGTTATGATTTCAGTATAGGATTAAGATAGTTTAAAAAATGTAACTTAGCCATTTCATCAGTCAGACCTATAACATGAATACTAGATGAGTCAAATTCCACTATATAATCCTTCACAGATCCAGTCTGCTTACAGTTCAACCACTTTTCTTCCATTCTGGATTTAAAAGTGACTGTCAAGAAACGTGATTTGATAGCAGTTTTAAAAGTTTCCCAATCAGCATTATCAGGAATCAATTTAGACCTTCTTTGAGTGTAATACCAAATCTGAGCATCACCTTTCAGACAGCTAACAACAAAAGAAGTGTAATCATCACGATCACAATTTCTAGATTCCAAATAATACTCCATGTGAAAAATCCAAGCATCCTACTCATCAATCTTCTTGCCATCAAACGATGGTGCCTCACTAATAGACAATTTCATATCTCTTATCTTTTTAGGTCTATCATGATCGTCCTCCCTAAAACTAGCATTCTTTTTACTACTCTCGCCCTTTTGGTCATTCATATCATTCTTGGTCTGAATTAAATTAATAAGCTCATCTAATTTCTCATTTGAAACATTTCCATTTTCTTTAACAACTTTCAATTCACTTTTCAATTCGGAAATGGTTTCATCCACAGCGGCAGCATGATTATTCAATCTTTTGACCAATTTCACAGTAGGCTTCTTCAACACATTTAAAGCATTCTCCATTTCACGTTTCCATGCAGAATTTGCCATTATCACACAATTAAATCAAGCAAAAGGAAAGATAGAGTATAATTTCCCAAAGAAATTTGCTGCAGATTTGAAGTCCTTAGATTGCTCCAATCCTAAACTTATTTTCCTTAACAAATCCTTTGAAAAGATCAAGATCTGAGAAACTAAAAAGACATTGACAGTAAGTTAGTACAAATTCAAATTTTCAATTTCCCAACATTGAAACAAAAGGTAAGAATTTCCCCACAAATTTTGCAACAGCAAAATTGATAGCTCTCAAAGGTAAGATTTAACCATAAATTTTGCAACAACAAAATTGAAATCAATCAAAGGTAACAATTTAGGGTTTGAAATGTTTTAAGTCATTTCTGGACTCCTTTGCTCTTGAAAATGTACTCCGCTTTCCTTCTCCTCCATTAGCAAATTTCCCATTTCCCACTACATCAGGATCTTTTATTCTATAATCCTTACATCCTCACCCTTTATGGCTTCAAGCCCTCCCTCTACACATGAATCATTGCTAGGAGAAGGCAAGTTTGTTTGGTCTCTAGGTAATTGGAGTGAGCTTCAGCGGTGGCTACACTGCCCACCCCGCCTTAGTCCTTAAGACCTAAGCACGCCCCACATTTAACCAGCGGCCGCTGGCAGTGTGGTCACTTAGTTTCCCTCCAATCCCCTACCACTTCACATTGTGGTTCCACCGACACAGGTCAGAGCACCCTCACCGGTCACGGCAATCGATTTTCGGGTGAGCAAACTTCTCCCTGGTTTCTAACCAAAGCTCCGATACCATATGTAATAGGATCTCCTACCTCTCAGAAAAACCCATTACTACAAACAATTCCAACCACACATTCCACACATTGGAAAATACACATCCACATTTGACAACACTCACATAAGGATAAACTTTAAATTAGAAGAAGCTTCTGTCCACATAACATTAGCTTGGTCTCTTGCCCTCGTGGCTCAACCCTTCTTATTAAAGTGTTTTCCCCTACTCTCCACTCTTAATAATTCTATCTCTTAACTACTAAAACACTATTTAGTTAGTAAGAGATTTCCATGCAAAAATGCCTTTTCTCCAATTTGGTGTTAATAGCTCAGGACCAAGATCAGCCGGAATTTCCACAAACTTTCCCCGAAGGAAAAAGATGTATACTCCCCTCTTACACTTCACTATTTATCCATCATCGCCCTGGACTCGCCAGGCCAGAGTCAAAGCTCCGTTTGAACAGGCTTTTACCTGGGCCAATCATTGATTAGCAAGGACTCGGACTGACCAATGCAAAAACGTGCGAAATCTCTTACTAACTACTTAGCGCTTTAATAACCAATCAAACGTTACGTTTCACTACGTAACATTTACGTGCAAAAGTGCGCGCCAAACAAAACGCGACTTCGCACGATCGTGCGTAACAAATTTCGCACGCGAAGCTTCCTACGAAATTCCCTTAAGTGAAAGTGACGTTTCGTACTAAAATTTGTACGAAACAAACCACCGTGCATACTAAACGTTTCATTACAACTTTATGAAACGTACACGCGAAATTTCGGTACTAATTGACCCTTAACCCGTTTCAATGATACCCACTTGTTATTTAGACCCCACGCTGTCACCTAAATGCACCCATCGCTATAACTTTTAAAATATAACTCCAAATAGCGTGATTCTTTCGCGGACGTCTACCAATTTTAGTACTCTATAATCATAACACCTAAATACCCTTTTATAAACAATTTCGATCCGCTATTACTGTTACAGGTACGTCCCCATGTATTAAAGTATCTACTTTACTCTGTCGTTTTGCCCTAAAATTCAGGGAACTTTGAGAAAAACTATAGCCGTACGAGAAAATCGTGTTTACCAATGTACAGTGAACGTCAATTCTTTACTTTGAATGTACTACATGTTTGTCGTCATATGAACGCATTTTGGCGTTTCCCTCCTTTTGACCCCAGGCAAGAGAATCCAGCCCATCAAAAAACTTCATCCAAAATCACCTCGAGGGGGTGTTTTTAGTTAAAGTACCGCCCGAACAGCAAATGAAAAACGACCCTCGCACACGCCACACGAGTGGGAATTCTTTTGGAGAGGGAGAGTACTCGCTACATTTCTCCGTGCCCGTCACGCGCATGTACGGAAAAAAATTTGCAGGGGTCTCGGACCTCCACTTTCATTCATGGGTCCTTTGCATAATTTTTCGCGGTCGTCGCCTCTCCCATCTCCCTCTCACACAATCGCTTTTATCTCATACTATTTAGACTGAGACACGACAATATTGGTATAAAATGAAAAATCTTTGAAAAATAGTTTTTTTTACATTTTTTAGGTTTTTTTTGTAATCGCAAGTCGAGTGAGAAAAGTAGAAAAAACGAAATCGAGAAACCATGGCGGAAAGTTATTGAATAAGTGACGTCGACGTTGTCACAAATGAGCATGACGTCACAATGTCACCGAACCCTAAACATCTACAATTTCACAAAAAATCTAGACGTCTATAACTGTCGTTGGAGTCACTAATTGTCGGAAGTTTCGTTGTCGTCTTCCATCGTCACAAGTTGTACCTACGTCTACAACCGTCACATTTCAAAGTTCCGATATCATTTTCTCACATTGGGACGCTCTTCAAAGTAGTACGGAGAATCTTCACTACAGTCCAAAATACTTTATCAAAGTACCGATTACATGGGGACGTACCCTTAGTCTAAACAGGAACATTCGAAGTAACGATGGTCTTCCATTACGTGAAGAGTGTTGTTTACGGGAATTCGTACGTTTTCGTACAAATTCGTACCATTTTTTTTTGTGGACGAAACATGTTTACTAGGATGCTCCAATATTATAGGCGTTAAGAGCGATCGTTGGATGTTTCGCTTTTACAGAGTCGCGAAGCAATGGCGCAAATCATCCAGTGTGAGTAAACTCTCCTCGCGAGGAGAGTTGCGTCACACAAGTCGTGTACCATTGGTACACATGAAAAAAAAAATCACGAACAACACGCAATCACATACCTACACGTCGTACATACCATGTGCCTCCTGCCACGCTTGATGCACGTCAACTGAAAGTATCCTCGCAAGCTCCTTAAAACATCCACTGACCTTCAAAGTTTGTCGTGCCTTTTTGACATTCTGTTTCGAAATTTTTATTTCCATTTTAAATCTGGTCGCAAAATTTTCGTACGAATCATCAATTACCTCCGATCGTATGAATATTTCGATCAGATTTTCCGTTTGAAGAATACTTTTAGATTATCATAATCCAAATACTAACCTACGTGTTACCAACCGAAATGAGCCAACGCAGATGAGAGGTTGTTTACAAGCCCGATATCATGGAAGACCTTGCCAGTAAACCCTGTCAGAAGTCGTGTCCGTGCATTTACTGGGACCGCCTAATGGAATATAGGCCTAAGGGTGGCCTTCCATTAGCAAAAAAGTGGGGTTTTTTACTGACGGCCGTACTGTTTCGTACAGGTCTGTACATAAATTTTTTTTTTCAAGGAAAACATCATTACAGAAAAATGTCCAATGTTGTAGGCGTAAATTCTGACCGTCGGATGCTAAAACACTTTTTATCCGAGACGCCACGTCACTAACCCTACAGTTTGTTAAGAGCGTGCACATGGAGGACAATTCTCGAAGACTGAACGTGTAAAAATGGGCCGCGTGGAAAAGGGGAAAAAAATCTACGATGAGCGCGCGCGTATGTGTGTACACGTCGCAAGGGCCATGTGCCTTCCGCCATTGTGGCTGCGAATCCGCCCAAATTATCCTGTCACGCTCCCACCATCAAAGTTTGCCGCCGCCTTTTTGTTGTTGCGTTTTGAAATTTTGGGTAGTTCATTTAATGCCTTCCGTACGAGTCATTAATTACCTCCGCTGGGACAGATATTTCCTCCGCTGGTACAAATATTACCTCCGCTCGTACAGATATTGCGTTCAGACTTTGCATTATAAGATTCTTTCAAGATTTTAAGCATCTAATATTAACCTACGTGTTACCAACCAGAATGAGCCACGCAAATAAAAAGTGCTTTACTGACGCGACCTAATGGAAGGCACGCCCTTCAGTAAAATTATCCGTACAATTAATGAGACGCCTAATGGAAGTCCACCCTAAGGCGATAGCACCTCGCTGGCACGACGTGATAGAGGAGTGATCAAAATATTGCTGCCAGTAAACGTTTCCGTACGATTATTGAGAGCCAAAAGCAACGAACTTGGTGGTCAACACAAATTGAGAAATCCCCTCCGTTTGTAAGTCGCACTTTGAAACTTCCCAAAACAACGGGCGAGTACATCGGTCATCGTTATAACGATGGGGTTCTATCAGGAAAATATGTAAACAAACGACCAACTAGCATGACATCGACGGTGCCCAATAAAGTTTCGGACAACGGACAAAGTCTGCAATTGATCTCTCACCAATAAGAACTTGAAGTCATATCAATGACACGATTTTTATGAATCGGACGTTCCTAATACTTTGAAGAATTCCCATGGTTCTAATTGCTAACTTAGTACGTCGATACTGTGTCGCTGTGAATATCCGAAACAACAAAATGTTGTACTTAGTGTAATACTTGATTAGAGAGGACAACAATATTCTTGGCCATTAGATAAACACTTTTAGTAGTGGACAGTCCTTGATGCACGTTTTGTGAAACCGGGTTGACATCCCATTTGGTCCTTTGCTCAGCAGGAGCTCTCCAAGTGTATAAAAGTAGGACTTTGACGGTTTGCCATATGAACAAGTATTGCATCAAAAATTATTTGTGGTGTTGTTGGTAATTTTGATTGAGAGTGACTCTCATATCTATTAGTTGATTTATGAGTAATTTTGCATGTTGTATCTTGATTGTATCGTCTACACAGTGGTAGAGTTTGAGAAAAACTTGTTGTTTGCATGATATCTTGTGGTCATTTACAATTACCTTTCAAACTGGTATCTCTTGGGGGATTTTTGCTTGATTGCACCTGTGATGGCGGGTCGATCTACCTCTTCTAGTACTTAGGCTGTCCTACAACAATAGGATCAATACTTTGTGGAGCACCGAATCGTGCGGAGTAGTCCGGCAGGGTTTTTGCAAAGACGCAACCTTACGGTATTTTTTCACTATTATTATCCTCGTTCCTTTATTATCATCCCAGCCAGTATGGTTATCATTGTTATCATTATTTTTATTGTGATCCTTAAGTTAGAGTGAACATATCAATTTCAATAAAGTTGCATAGACAAAAGGTGGATAGCAACCGAGTTCCCACCTACCAAACGAACGTTAAGGACATCCTCATCATTATCGTCTGTCATTAACATCCTCGTTAATGTCATCCTCGCTATAATCACAATGTTTGTTATGGTTAGTATTATCATCGTCGTATCAATCATTTAATGTACCCCAAGAGCTGACAAGATAATATCCTCACAAACGTCAGAAAAATAGGATGGAAATAAAATTTTTCCTGATAACATTTTGGAGTTTCAGATTCTTTTTATAAGTCCAAGGTTCTAGAAATCAATTGTCACCAAATTCTCTTTGTTGCTTTCATCTATTAGACTGATCCATTTCTGCTATTTAGTTTGATCAGTTTTGGTGCTTTGTCGACTTAACCGATGGCGTCATTACGGGGAAGAACTATAGCCGATATCAAACAAAGGTTATACTGCAGAAAAAAGAGAAGAGTACTTGACGACATACTATTTTTAAAATTTCTTGATATTTTGATGATTTTAGTAGGATGTGCTATTCGGATTAACCTCCACAACTGTGACGGTTGGTATTTATTAAAACAATGTATTCATCCATCACTCCAGACCTTGCCTTTTCAGAACCATCCATCAACAAGGCTGTCGTTAATCAGCAATACCAAAAACACACTAGAATTTAAATAACTATGGTCAACCAAATTTCAAATAAGAAAATCCATTGAATCCACCATCAGGTAATCTGTTCATACAACTGATTTATATATACCCTAAAAGCTGATATTTCTATCCACTGGCAAGACGATAAACTGCAGGTTAACAATTGCACAGCTGGCATAAACGGACGACCTGTTTTTTTATGTGCTTTTCTGTGCACAGTAACAGTTATCATATGCTTTTTCATGCAACGAATTATCCTTTTAGTAGAAGCCATCTGATGTCGAAAAGTCAAGACTCAAATCTTACTGGCAACTTTGATGAATTATCTCCTTCCTCGAAATTGATTCCACGTGCCGTCACTTCAATACAGGTCTTCCCAAAAGACATGCTGACCTCAACCTTCCTTTTCAACCCAAGCGTGGTGTCAGACATGTCCACTGTAAATGTGCCCTCCAGTACCACTCCTGCCTCATCCACAAACTTGGGTGACTTCAATTCGGTACTATACACTGCGATTAGCATACTTACTTGAGTAGCCGTCACTGGGACAAGTTCATGTTTTACGACCGAATCTGTCTCAACTGTTGTTCCATTTCTCACAAATACTTCAAACAAACTGTTGCATCTAACTTCTCCGTTGCTGAGGACCATCCGTTTGCTTTCTGGATCACCATACTCAAAGAGCTTGGAAATTGCTACTCCGTACGTTTTTCGTGCAACTCTTGAAAGAATTTTTTCCGGATGCAGAATCTGCAGCAGCGCTCCGTGACAGATGGCGGCACCGGGTTTGGGCGGCACCACAAACTGTTCAACTGCAGCTCTACTCTTGAAATTCTCCTTCAGTCTCTTAATGAGATAGGCGTTTTCTGAGAACCCCCCCACTGCGAGAATGGCTTTGCATTTCTGAGCCTCTGAGAGTTGTGCCTTCACAAGGCTGATCACTTTATTTACTTCGGGGTCGAAAATTCCCCTCATGTCCTCACGCGAAAGCTCTATCACATCAAAATCCGGTTCATTCGCACCCGTCTTCTCCCAAGCAGTCGCAAGCTTGCTTGGAACGTCAAAGGTTATCACGTCCTCCTCACCACTGACAACATAAAAATGCAACACCAATTGTCAACAAAATTGCCATAGTTCAGAAGAATCAAGCAGTGGGATAGTCGTAGGGGAACATGAGTACAACCGTATACAGACACAAGTTATCTCACAACGAAGAAACAAGAATCTCAAAAGTGAAACTAAGTGGGACATGTACCTCGATTTCTGTCAAATTTTAGAGTTTTGACAGGATAGATGTGATCTCACCTGAATGCCCTCTTGATTTCATCCCATTGCTTCGTCAGCTTTACTACCATGCCCGGATCCTGCTTCAAAAAGCTACGTAAACAGCTCATCCTCTGGTTTAAAAAATTAAAAAAACGGTCGTCGAGGAAGGAAGACCCGCAGAGTCCTCCAGTGCTTCTCGTTACCTCTCTCACCTCCGCTCCCTCTCCCACCTTCTCATGAACCACAATGTCCACTGTGCCTCCTCCCGCGTCAAGAATCAATATTCTGTCTTTTTTCTGCAGTGGCACCGCCTGCTTGTGGTGGCAATACGTGGAGGCCGCCTCTGGCTCCAGAATGATGCTGAGAGGCGGAGATCCTTCGACAGTCATCCCGGCTTCTCTTGCGAGATTCCGCATTTTCTGTTTTGCCTTTTCTCCCCAGATAGCGGGCACAGTGAGCGCCCACTCTACTTCCTTCATTCGCACGTGTGAGCCGAATCTTTTATGCAGATCTTCCAGAACAAACGCAGACATGCCTCGCAAGTAGTCGGCTATCGCCATGTCGGCGGTAACACCGGGAGGAAGCCCGCCCTGGATTTCCGGCATGCCTTCATCGGACAGGTGGAGCTTGAATCGCTTCAGAATGTATCCTGCAGGTCTGTCCGACTCCGTTCTGCCGCTGCTCTTACGTTTTGCGGCGATGAGTTCTTCGGTGTAGCCGACGACGGCCGGCCAGCCCCACGCACGTGCGACCCAGGCATTTCGTTCGCCCCGCATGTACCAAAGCGCAGTCGGCGTTTTGCAGTACTCCATCGCAGCCGCTTTCTGCGCCGGCCAATCGAGGATAAGGACGACATCGTCAGGAAAGGACTTGCGAGCGTATGCGACGCCGGAAAACGTGGTTCCAAAGTCGAGAGCGACGACGTATCGTCCACCATGGGGCTGCGCTGACATGGCCGAAGGTTTTTATATTACTTTTATTTTCCGCTTCGCAGAGGTGACAGAGAACACTTTCTCTGTCACCAGGAAGATGGGAATTGGCTATCAATAGAGGGAGTTCCGTAAAAAAACGAAGAACTTTCCCCGACTTCTTTCGTCTGTGGTTCCTTTGTGTTTATCGTCTGAACGAATTCTCTTGCCTTGTTAGCCCGTCAACTTTGACTGTTCAATGTATTTCACACCGTCAGAGATGACGGCAACACGTTTTAGAAAATGTATTCAGAGTGACCGTAAATGCTACATAAGTACATATAAACGGCTGGGGGCCATTGGGTTATAAAACGCTACACCGCGCATCGTTATTAGTGTCAAAGTTTAAATAGTGTGTAAGTAAATATACCGTCATTGACGCTAATTAAGAATTTTAAAATTAAAAAAAAAAGGTTTATTCTAATTTCAGTGTTAACGCTAATTTGGAACAGCAAAATTGGAAAATTTTCTGTACGATTATATACAATCGTACACCTTAGTGAAATTTAAATATCCGTACATGTCAGACTAATTTACGTGTCAGACCAATCCCGATTTTTTTGCGCACGTTCTTATGCGTACGCGTCCGATTTAATTCATGTTTAGTAAAAATTTCACTTCAAAAAGGTACATTTATGTACGATCTGACATCGACCGTACACCACGCTATTTAGATATTATTGAACTTTAGTTCTTTACGCTATTTTGTACGGTACCTCAATTAACGTCAAGGAAAAATTAAAATCATGTATCCTATTTGAGGAAAAAAATCAAAATTTTAAGAACCCAAATTAGTGACTTTGACACTAATAACGATGCGCGGTGTACTCCCTGAATCGCTACACCGCGCATCGTTATTAGTGTCAAAGTTTAAATAGTGTGAAAGTAAATATACCGTCATTGACGCTAATTAAGATTTTTTTTTTTTTAAAAAAAAAGGTGTATTCTAATTTCGGCGTTTATGCTAATTTGGGAACAGCAAAAATGTAATATTCGTCGTACGATTATATAAATTAATATATGTATCCGTACAAAATTTTAAAAATTGTACGCCGTCGTGAAATTCCAATATCCGTACATGTAAGACTAATTTACGTGTCAGAACAATCCCGTTTTTTTAGCGCACGATCCTATGCGCGTCTGATTTAACTTATTTTTTGTAAAATTTTCACTTGAAAAGGTACATTTATGTACCGTCTGACATCATCCGTACACCATACTAATTATATATTGTTGTACTTTCGGTCTTGACGCTATTTTGTACAGAACCTCAATTATAGTCAAGGAAAAATTAAAATCACGTATACTATTTTTGGAAAAAAAACAAAATTTTAAGAACCCAAATTAGTGTCATTGACACTAATAACGATGCGAGGTGTACTGTACCGACAAGTACAGTACTACACCGCCAATCGCTATTAGCGTTAATCCCGTCCCGCTTTTTTTTTTTTTTATTCTCAAATAGAATTACCCACACGATTTAAAAAAAAAACCTAATTCCTAATTAGAGTAATCGATTTCTTCGAAAATTTCCAAATTCCCAATTAGCGTAGACCACGCTAATTATTTGTATACGCTAAAGAAACTTCTACGCTAATAGCGATTGGCGGTGTATAGTACAGTGGTGTAAAGAAATTGTTAGTGTAGGGGGAAAAACAGTACAGCATTATAAGTTCTATTGTAGGCTGAAGGGTCGTAATTTAAGGGCGTCAATTGTGTTATCAACAGTATTAGCAGTTCAAAGTGTTTGTCGTTTTCCACTCATAACCGCAATCAAATGAACTGCAAAAGCTCAATGATAAAAATAGTTTTGGGAAATCGGCTTAACTGGTTATGGTATTACACGTGTCTTTCTTGAAAGAAATAAAAAATACAAGGTACGCTGAAATAGTTTTATCCGTCTCAAACAGCAAACTGATTCTTCCAAATTGGAAGCCGAGGGTACGTCCCCATGTAATCGGTACTTTGATAAAGTATTTTGGATTGTAGTGATGATACTCCGTACTACTTTAATGAGCGTCCCTATGTGCGAAAATGAAATCGGAACTTTGAAATGTGACGGTTGTAGAAGTAGGTACAACTTGTGACGATTGAAGCCGACTACGAAACTTCCGACGATTAGTGACGCCAACGAAAACAGCGACAGTGGTAGACGCCTAGATTTTTGTGAAATTGTAGATGTTTCGGGTTTGGTGACATTGTGACGTCATGCTCACTTGTGACAACGTCGACGTCACTGATTCAATAACTTTCCGCCATGGTTTCTCGATTTCGTTTTTTCTACTTTTTTCATTCGATTTGCCATTAAAAATAAATCTAAAAATTTTCAAAAATATTATTTTTAAAATATCTTTCATTTTATACCAATATTGTCGTGTCTCATTCCAAATAGTGTGAGATAAAAGCGATAGTGTGAGAGGGAGAGGGGAGAGGCGACGACGGCGCAAAATTTTGCAAAGGACCCCATGAATGAAAGTGGAGGTCCGAGACCCCTGAATTTTTTTTTCCGTACATGCGCGTGACGGGTACAGAGAAAAATAGAGAAGACTCTCCCTCGTCCTAAAATTTTCCCACTCTTGTAGCGCGTGCGTGGGTCATTTTTCATTCGACCCAGCAAACTGACACCAGAACATATCATTCAGCAACAGAGCACCCAGTTGGCCGCTTTGGCAACAGAACTCGCTGCTCTCCGACTGAGATCCCCTGCCCGCACTCCTCAACCTCTTACGCCGGCTCAGAAATTGCAGATGCAAAAACAAGAACTGCTACAAAAGCTAGCGGAGCTAGAACAGCAGACCACGGTGGGTGGAGATGATGATGACCTAATGGGGTGGGATATGGAGCCTCCAAAGGCTCATCATGCTCGGACATTTTTGTCCGGAGCCTGGAACGTTGGTGTAGGGGAAAGTCGAAGGCAACTGCGCTCTACAACGTCCTCTCACAGGAAGGACAAACAACCGATGGAACAAAAGGACCACAACCGCAAAGCCACCGTCCCTTATCCTTCACACCGCGAGCAGTCCTTCTGAACACTAACATTGGACTGGGACTCAAGCCGACTCATCCGCCTCCCCCAGCTCCAAAGAAACTTCCTCCTGGTTTCGAAAATTTTAAGAATCCCCAGCCTGAAAAAGATTTTTCAACTCCCGAAACAGATCAGGAATGGTTCGAAAGATATTTGGCCGAAAGACCATCCACGGATCTGCCAGTGACACCTCCAACAGCAAATTCTGACGCAGAAAGTGAGGAAGAAGGGGGGAGGAGATAGGAGAAATCGGAGGACGAGGACTCACCAATTTCATCGCACAAAGCTCAACCTCCTTCCTCCAAACTGGGAGTCATACTAGTGCGGCACTTGATACCCTACGCCTTGACGCACGTCAAGACTCTAGCATCCTCCCATAATCTGCCCGAAGAAACCCTCATTCATGCACTGGGGGAAGAGATTCACACCAGGAGGGAAAGGGTCGCGTTGGCACAACCACCCAAGACAGTCTTCATGTCGACGAAACCAAAAACTTATATGGCGGATAGAGATTATAAGGCCCTGTCAGTGGCTCTTATTCTAAACAGAACGGGTAATTTTAAACTTAATGGATACGGCGGGTACCAGGATGCACTGGTGGATACCGGAGCTCTCCTTAATCTTATCACCACCTCAGCATTACAACAAATGCCCGAGGAACTCCGGCCATAAATCAGCCCCAACGACATATGCCTGAGTAGGGTCAGCAGTGGGAGCCAACCAGTATATGGTATCATAAATGCCATGGAAATCTAATCTGCGGATGACGCAGGCCAGCACGTTCAAATTAGCACCCTTTTCTAGTGGTGGAAGGTAAAAAATTCGAAATTTTGCTAGGAATGGCCACGTGGACAAGATTGAACATCGGAGCATATGGAAGGAACAAATCACACTCTCACACCCGGAGGATCCGGAGGGTACCAAAGTGGTGGTCCCCTTGGAGTTATGGAACCGAGTAAAAACAGCTGTTCTGGTGTCTAGTTGCTATCCCGTATACTCTACCTCAACCCCTTTGGAGTTGTTCAACAACTCCATCGATATTGCCAATTCCATCTAGCAATTCTCTATTTCCAAGCGGTGGGAAAGGGAGTACCGAAATCGATTAAGACAGATGGCCACACTTCGGCGGGAAGTGGACAGGAGCTTTGCTGCAATATTATCATGAACAGCAAATGTTCCCGGGTCAGAACTTCCAACGGCTCCTAACAAAGGGAAAGACTTCAATCGACAGGTGGTGTCGCTGGAGGTCCCGCCATCAAGACTCAGGATTTTATCCCTATTTTCTGGCATTAGCTCCGATCTGGGGGCCGTCCTAAAGGTTGAATACCAAGTAGAAGCGTACTGAGCAGTCGAGGTTGATCCGGACGCCCGTGCAGTCAGTGAGTACCGACTGCAACAGTTACATCAACTTTACCCACAGCAACTACCGATGTCCGCCATGTCTAACTCTCACCATACGCTTCCCCAAAATGTGGACAATATCACCAATTCACATTTGGAAAAGCTTGGAAGGGTGGACATGGTAATCGTTGGATGGCCGTGCCAGGGGTATTCGTTAGCAGGATAGGGCAGGGGACACCAAGATGTCCACCGCAAAACATTCTTCCACATGACGCGACTAATAACAAAGATACAAGAACGCCAGGACACGCCAGTGGGGTACGTCTTGGAAAATGTTCACCCAACAGATGATAAAAGAAAACAGGTGGTCAACAGCTAGAACCAAGTAACCAAGGTTCTGGGGACTCCAATAGTTTTTGATGCAGCTCAGGTCGGATCAAGAGCCCACCGAGTTCGGGCTTATTGGACCAACTTGGTTCCTTTTCACATCCTCCAAAAGCTGTTAAAAACCCAGGTTCCGATCCCAACATCACAGTTCAACAGATTCTCGGACCAGAACGCATGGCCACTCTTGTGACCAAAGCCGACAGAGCACCCTTTTTCTGTTGCAATAAACCTAGATATCCAAGGAAGGCCCTACCAACCCTGGTATCTTTTCCTAATAGCCACGGTTACCCGAAGGGCGCACCAGGAATGATCTTTGACAGTACAACCGCCACATGGACAGCGCCAAATATTGGAGAAAGGGAACAAGCAATGGGATTTCAACAGGGAACCACAGCTGCGCCAGGGGTCTCGGCCTCAAGAAGGTGCAGTTTAATCGGACAAAGTATGGATTTAAACGCAATTTCCAGGGTGCTGAAACATTCTCTTGCATTCTCAAGCTTTCCGTCTCCACCATCACCGACAACATACCTTCAAGCCTCACAGTTGTTGGCCATGCACGCAACTTTAAAGCTCGAGGGGGGGAGAAAGACAAGGAGGGAAAAATTCACATTTACCAAATTTCATTTAGATAGCATACCAAACACATGAATTTCCTCAGTGGGGGGGAGCGATAGCACACTGGACTCAGGAGTTTCCTCAGTGGGGGGGGACAGAAGCTCAGAACAGGACAACTTAGGGGAAGTTGTCAGCAGCAGCGTTTTAACAGCCGAACAAGGGACAGATCCACAGGTAGAGCGGAACTTCGACATCTCCCTCTCGGGTAGGCCACGGGAAGCATAGGCGGCAGTGGAACCCGAAAGATGGACTGGACTCTAAGTGAACAGCTAGACCAAGAGCAAAAGGCCTGGCTCTCTAAGTTGTTAGAAGAGAACTGGCAGGTATTCGCCTGGTCTGACATAGATGTAGGGATCTATAAGGGGACCCCTTTTCGTGTTGACCTGATCGATGAGACGGCAACTGTTTGGCAGAAACAGTACCCTCTCAGTTTCAAGGAGAAGGAGTTCATCACTTCAAAGCTGTAGACGTTGGTGGACGCAGGGCTGTTTCAGGAGAGTACACGGCTATATGGGTTTGCTTCACCAACTGTACTCCCGCCAAAGAAAGACTCCGCCAGAAAAACGGTAGATTTAAAGATGTGTGGGGACTACCGGATGCTCAACGTGGCAAGTGTCTCCGACCGTTATCATATGCCTACCCCGGAAGAGATCTTCGACTCTCTTGCTGGGGCTACCATCTACTCCACGTTCGACATGAAGAATGGATTTCACCTGATTGCAATGGAGCCGAAGCACAGGGAGAGAACCGCATTTTGGGTAGGATCTAGGCTGTATACATGCCCTTTGGCCTCAAAAATGCACCTGCCAAATTCCAACGGGCCATGGACCAGGCTCTCCGGGGAATTGACTTCGCCCGATGCTACATAGACAATGTAATCATCTTCTCCAAGACATTCGAGGAACACTTGGAGCATATACAGATTGTTCTCCGGGCGCTCCAAGCAGCAGGCTTGAAGTGTCACCCCGGGAAGGGCATCTTTGGGGTGCAGAAAATCGTTTATTTAGGTCATGAGGTGACTCCCGGTACAGTGGGTCCCCACATGGTGAAGGTGGCAACCCTAGACGCTATCCCACTTCCGCAAGACATTTCAGCTCTTCGTACTTTCCTGTGCCTTGCCAACTATTACCGGCGGTTTATTCCTGAATTCAGTAGCCACGCTAAGCCATTGAATCAATTATTCCGAAATGACCAGGAGTGGCAGTGGAAAGAAGAACAGCATATAGCGTTCCAATTCCTGAAGGATTCCCTCAAACAGCATCCGGTGCTCGGATAACCGATCACCAGCGGCCTTTTCTCCTTTACACAGATTGGAGCAGGTTCGGATTGAGAGCAGTTTTGGCTCAATTAGACGATGCCGGGGCTGAGTATGTACTGGCCTACGCAAGCCGGAGTAATAACTGAGCCGAGGGGAATTACAACAGTTACCATGGGGAATTACTTGCCGCGGTGTGGGCCATCAAGCACTTCAGGCCTTACCTCTATGGAGTACACTTCACCCTTATTACGGATCACCAGCCCCTTAAATGGATCATGGAGAACCCTAAGATGACTAGAAAGTTAGCCAGATGGTTTCTCATCTTGCAAGAATATGATTTCAGCATTATCTATAGAGCCGGGGAGATTCATGGGAATGCCGACGGACTCAGCAGGAATCCGGACTTGTCCACCAGAGACTCTACTGGGGCGCGGCATGATGAGGACCCTGAGCTCAGCATGGAACTTATCTGGGCATCTTCTGCTTTTATTTGGCTTCCTCGGGCTGAAGGAAAACTATCAACTTTTGCTGCAGATGTAGAAGGGACGGCCCCCACCGGAGGCGGCCGGAAGGATATATGGAATGACACCGATTCCCTCCAGTCTATCCAGAAAGGCTCTCCTCTACCCCACCTTGCCGAAAGTCAATTGTCCCGTGTTCAGAACCGAATGGCGGCCTATGAATGGGACCGAGGCATTCTTCTCTGGAAATGGGCCGATGGGACGAGGAAAGTGGTTCCTCCTCCGACAGAACGGGAAACGCTCATTGTTCGGCTTCACCAGCAAAGCGTGCACTTCGAATAGAAACGAACTAACTCGCTGGTCAAAGGGTCGTATTGGTGGCATGGGTTGCGGGCCCAATTCAATCGTGTGGTGCAGACGTGCCCTTCTTGTGACTGGGTGAAAGCTGCTTTTGACAAAAAGGGTGGGACTGAACTTCACTCCCTCCCCATTCAGGGAATGTTTTACAGATGGTCACTGGATCTGCTGGGACCACTTCCCACAAGCTGGAGGGGGAACCTTTTTTTTCTGGTCATGATTGAACACTTCTCTAAATGGATTGAATTTGTGGTTCTTTCACAAATGGAATCCAAAGCGATCGCAGACGCATTCGTGCAGAGAGTGTTGTCTCAATTTGGAGCACCGGCCGAAGTTCTGACAGATCAAGGGTCCGAGTTTGCCGAAGAATTTTCTAACCTTCTGGAGAAGTGCCTCATTGACCACAGGTTGACCAGCTGAGACCACCCCCAAGCCGACGGATTGGCCGAGAGGTGCGAACATAGAGTGAAGCGGTCACTACGGAAATATGCAGTGGGAGAGGATTTGGGGGAGTGGGACACACGGGTGCCTTGTGAAACTCTGAGACCTCCATAAGTCCTCAGAGTAGACAGCTTCCAAGAGGCCTCTAGGATAATCCTGACCCCTTTGTGTTCCAGCAAAAATAACTGCCATCCTGGCAGACAAAAACCCTGACCACCTCCACCCCTATAAAGGCAAGACTCCCCTGAGTCGGTAGCAAAAAGAATCTCTGAATTTGCTCCCCTGAGCAGTAAGTTATGGAGGGTCAAAGTTGACCTTTTGTATAGAAGCTCCTTGTGAGAGAGGGTCCTATCTACCAATATTTCTAAGTCCTATCTCTCTCCCATACTCTATCTACTGATGTACAGAGCCAATCATATTACACTTCCGTACACAAAAGTACAGTTGTCGGTGTACTTTCTGTACGGATATTGTACGACATGGCCTAAAAGTCGACACATGTCATATCCGGATTCGGTCCCGTAATTCCCAAAAAGGCCGCGATCCAACGCAATTTTGCCACGTGTCATCCGATGTGGCGATGACCACAAACCGCCGAGATTCTCTACCACAATCTCGGCTTTCTTCCCGGTCGTCTGATTGATTGCAGATTTAAATCAGAGTCGTCATAAATACTTGCGCGGTATTTGTTTTGTTTAAAGAAACAAATGCGCGGAACTTGTTTCTTATCTGTACCGTAATCCGTGCTTCTGCATAACTGACTCTTTGTATTCTGTAAGCAGTTTTCGTTAAATGAAATATCCTATATGGTAATGTTTAAATAAATATCAAACCCTATAGCATGTATCTTAACTTCTAGACTTAACGGTTAAGGCTACCGGCTACCGACGTTGGCGTTCTGACGATCGGCAGGTACCAAGATCAAATCTTGGTTGCATCACTAATCTTTTTAGTAAATAAACTACCATTCAATAAATTAGCTAATCTATTTCCCGTAAACCTCTGGATAGCCTAGGTAGCCATGGCTCTAGCTTCCTCTCCAACTTCTCAGTCACCGCGACAACTGTGGGAGTTGGAGAGAGAAGTTAGAGATAGACTGCTTCGCCTTCTTTCTGTTTTTTTGTTTAGACCTAGAAAATACTTAAAAAAGGACCATCAATTTCTACATTGATGTCCATCTGGTGTACTTCCATGTCTTCTACAGCTGCCAGACTGAGAAGTATCCAGACCGAGGGGAGTCTGACGATCAGAGCAAAGGTATCTTCGTAGTCTATTCCCTCTTTCTGAGTAAAACCTTTGGCCACTAACCGGGCCTTATACCGCTCAATAGTATTGTCAGGATTCAGTTTCAATTTGAAAACCCACTTACATCCAATTGGTTTGCGATCAGGTGGATTGTCCACCAACTCCCATGTATCAGCCGCATTGATTGAAGCCAACTCTTCATTGATGGCCATCTTCCATCGGGTTCTCTCCGGGCAGTTCATTGCCTCTCCATATGTTTGAGGTTCATCCGGGAGAGAAAGTTTAGTTACCTTGTTGTTAACTTATTTCTCTTGAAGCCTTTTGCTACCTCTTCATCCTCCCTCAAAAACAGTGGCCGGAATAGATGGTTCTTGTGGATTCTTTCGAATCACCACAACTTCTCCCCTGTCTCTCGGATCCATATTCGTTTCCACCACGTCTTCCGCTTTAGGTATAGGTGTCACCGGTGTTTCCAAGTCTTTCTCGATCTGTTGTGAGCCTGCAAAGATATCTTCTTCCAGGAGACTCGGATAGTTAGGAAGGTGAAAGTCATCAGAAATATCTAACTCAAATCTGATTCTGACTGTCTTTGAGGAGTTGAAGGGATCTACTGACTTCCCTTCATCCATAGCTACCAAGTACTTGACTAAAATTATATCTTCTCTTTTTAGATCATACACTCTATACCTTTTTACATCCTCATCATATCCTAACAAGTATCCGGGTTTCCCTTTAGGATCTAGTTTCCAGTTAGATCTATTTGTATATAAACTGAAATCTTTTCTACCGAAAACCTTTTAGTGGGATAGATTTGGTTTTCGGCCGGTCCATCTCTCATATGGAGTTTGGTCTTTCACCGCCGAAGTAAGTACTCTATTTCTCAAATAATTAGTACAATTCATAGCTTCGGCCCAAAATCTTTTTCTTATCCTTTTATCTGATAACATACTCCGGGCACTATCATTCAGTATCCTATTCAATCTTTCGGCAACACCATTCTATTCCGGGTTTTCCGGAACTGTCTCTCTTAAAAACTCCTCAAACTAATTGGAGGTATATTTCCCTCCATTGTCACTTCTTACTCTTTTTATTGAGGTCTCGTGAAGCTTCTCGGCCCATGCTTTATATTGTTTGAAATACTCCACAGTTTCTGATTTGTTTTTCAGAAAGTATACCCTGGAGTACCGAGACTTATCATCGGTAATGGTTAGCATAAATCTTTTTCCTCCGGGTGATTGCACTATTGCCGGTCCCCAAATGTCTGTGTGTACCAAATCAAGGACTTTTTCTCCTTTATAAGTTGCTTCCTTTGGAAATGGTAGCTTGTGTGTTTTACCTTGAGCACACCCACTGCAATCACTTACATTGTCATTTTCCCCAAAGTGTATCTTTTAAACTACTCCCATCTTTTTCATTCCTTTTAGTTTTTCTAGATTCACATGCCCAAGTCTCTTATGCCACAACATAATATCATTGACACCATCATAGTAAAGTTTGAGTTTTTTATTACTTAAAGTAAGTCTGAACATTCCTTGGCTACCTTTCTCATCAGTGAAGTACACATCTTCCTCAAAGCTAGCTGTAAAAACTCTTTTTTTGGTTCTAGTTTCAAATCCTTTATCATCTAATACAGATGTAGAGATAAGGTTTTTATTTAACTCCGGAATAAACAATACATCGGAGAACGTAACTATTTAGGTTTTTCCCTCCACTACAACTTTCATATCTACCGATCCTACATAAGTAGTGGTAACTACCCTCCCATCCCCATATTCAATCTCTACTGTATGAATCTTTCTCATCTTAGTGAACAGATGCTTATCCTTGCACATATGCATGTAGGCATCTGAATCTACAATCTAGCCTCCTTCACCTTTTAGTCCACCGAAAGCACATTTGTGCTTCCGTGGAATTGCGACTTCTGTCTTTGCCTCTAACTCCTCATCCAAAAGAAGTTCGTCGTCCTCCTCATCGGATTCCTCCTCGAGTACTTGTGTGACAAGTGCCTTTTTCTTCCCTCACGGCTGACCCCCGGTCTTTCCCTCCTTTATCCGAAGCTCGGTTAGTTTGGTGCATTCCGCCATGTAATGCCCGGATTTCTTGCAAAAATGACAAAGCCCCTTTGGTCCCCTTGTTCCGAACTCATCAAATTGATTTTCCAAGTTTTCCCCTTCATGACTTCCAAGGGGTTTCCGTGAATCTTTGTTTCTCCAACTTGCTCTGGCCGCCAAGGCCTGTCCATTTTTAACTCCCCTCTGGATTTCGATTGTATTCTCTCGGACAAGAATCATATCAACTACCGAATTCCATATCCACCTGGAGTCTGGCAGATCCTGTACCCATTTCACAATGTTCTCATACTCATCGGGTAGTTTCATGAGTAAGCAGTTTACCTTTGCCTTCTCGGTTTCTACTTTTCCGGCACACTCTAGATCCATGAAGAGTATAGCCAGCTCACTGCAGTAATCGAGCATCTTCTCTCCTTTGTGAAAGCATCCATTGATCCTTTGATGTGCTAGCTTCTGTTCTTGAATAGTACCGTTTCGGTACATCTCTATAAGCACATCCCATAGATCGGATGCCCTTTCCACCTGCAAACGAGGTCCTACGAGTCCTTATGTGAGATGACGGAGAACAAAATGCTTGGTCGCCATGTTGTTGTAGTCCCAGGTATCGATGTCATTCTCCTCATTCCTTAGAATAAGAGACAAGAAAGCAGATCCGGTTGCTATAGGTGTGGTTTTCTCTTTTTCTTTCCCCTTTTCCATCAAGATGCTTTCTGCGTCTTTTGAGTCCTCTGATGACGGTGGATTTGGTTTCCTACCAAATCTGCTTCCTCCAAACCCTTGGGGAATAGCAGGACCGGATGGGCGCTTCACTCGCCCACTCACTATTCCCCAAAATCTTTTCTCACATAGGGCTCCCATCATCATACTCTCCAAGTAGATGAACCCAATCCCATTGAATATGGGCACCCTAGAGGGTGGGCCCATAACCTGCAACTCTGAGACCTCCATTGGTACTCAGAGTAGGCAGCTTGCTAGAAGCCTCTAGGATAACCTCAGTTCTTCGATCTTAGTCTGAAAATTGATGACACCTTGACAGAATACAGATAGACCAAACTGCACCCCTCGAAAGAACTGACTCCTTTGAGTCTGCCATAAAAAGAATCGTTGAATTTGCTCCTTTGAGCAATAATTTATCAATGGTCAAAGATGACCTTTTATACAAAAGCGCTCTAGGAGAAAGGCTGCTACCTTAACATTTTCTAAGTCCTGAACCGTTCTCTTATCCCTCTTCTACTGAAGTACAGAGCCAATCAATTTACTGTACAATAGAGAAAGGTACTTAGCCCGAAGTACTTTCTGTACGGCCATTGTACGACATGGCCAAGAAGATGACGCTTGCCATTTCCGGGTTCGCCATGGTATGTTCTGGAGATGCCGCCATCCTATGTCATGTTGCCACGTGTCACCCGGTGTGGCTGAGACCGCAAACCGCCAAATCGGCATTCCGCGATGCCGGCTTCTTCCTTTGCCGTCCGATTTATATTGGTCTCAATTTATAGCCGTTAAAATACAAGCAGTACATTTAGACGTGATTATATCTAACTATATCTATGTGATTTATAGTCCGTTCGTTAGTTAAATGAACTTTGCTATTTGTACATCTTTAATTAGCTATCGTACCCTATATACCTTGAAACAATTTCTAGGCTACATGGTAACGACGCTGGTCTATTCAGACAGACGGTCAGATCTTGGGTCTGTTAACCTTTTTGGTAAGTTTAACAAAGAACTGCCTTCTGACTCTAGCTTCTTCTTCAGCCTCTAGTGACTACGACAAGTATGGAGCTAGAGAGAGAAGTTAGAAGCAGGTTGCCTCTGCTTTTTCTTCCTCATTTTATATTACTTTAAGAAACCTAGAAAATACATAAGAAAGTTTTTTAATTTCAACAAGTCTATGACTTTTTGGAATACTGCCGGTGCATTTTTCTGTCTAAAGGGCATAACTGCCCATTCCCAACGTCAGTCACTACCCCAAAATACAGACTTGTGTCGATCTTTTTCCTCTATTTCGATTTGATTAAATCCTTGTTGCAGATCCAGGATGCTGAAATATTCAGCTCCTCCAACATGATCAAAAATATCCTCAGCCAACGGCATTGGATGTCGGTCCTGGATTGTACGCGAATGGAGTTCTCGATAGTCCCCACACATGCGATGTTCTGTAAAATTCCCTTCCATGTCTTTTTTACAAGGCATAACAGTGGGCGTCGCAAAGGTGGAATCAGACCTATAAATCAAGCCTACCTCTTCTAATTTTGTGTATCGTTTGTCTACGGATTCCCATTCAGTTTCTGATAGGCGATACTTGGACTTTAATATAGGACTGTCATCTTCAAGGTCAATGGACATTCTCTAAGTGGTGTGTCGACCTAAGTCTTTCATGGAGAATGCGAATGCGTCTATATGTCGGTTTATGACTTCATCTAAAAAGTCGTGTTCCAACTTTGTTAGTCTCGTTCTGAATTTCCTTGTCCGTTTTTCGAGCGTGGTGATGGTCATGGCTTCCATGGCACGTTCAAATGCTAGCTCCTCATCCGCTGTTAACGAGTGTCCCAACTCATACTCAACAGGGAGTTTATGCAAACAGTTTACTGCATGATACCAACTTCTAGTTGGAAATGCAGCTGTCGAGTGTGGTGATGCCCGTACTGGTATCTTAGATCTAGCAGTCGTGTATGCTGGGAGGGACCAACTCATATGACTAGGTTCCAAAAAAATCATAAATATTGTGATTTGTGTCAGACTTAGAGGGAAAAGGAAAAAGAGCGAGTTGAAAAGTTGCACCCCGAAGAAAAGGTGAGGATTTGGAAGCTGTGTGTTTAAATGGTGTATGCCCCCCCCCGAACTGGTTGAGACATATAGTTCTGTGCGTATCGACCGGTTCCAAACCCCATGCCTAAGACAAATCACAATGATTGAGGGTCCATGACACGACCAAGTAAGGTGCAACGTTGCCACTCGGTGAGTCTCGGAGCAGCAGTGGTGCCTGAAATTAAATGTAAGTGGTGTTCCCGTTCTGCAGCAGTAGGTTCTTATAAGCTACCTTTATGTGTATTCTACAGCATGCCCGGTCCGTTATGGGAATATGCGTGAGAGTGCGGATATGCGACTAGTGTGGGGAGTGCACGTAGTGACTGGCTGGGGATGTTAAGACAAAAAGCAAGGGGATAGTATGTCTGGATACATGTCTAGACCTTATGAAATGGAAGAAGTGCATCTTGAATAGACAGGTTAGGTGGTGGTACAGCGAGGTTAGCTTCTTTGAGCCGGCCTATGTCTACCAGGTTAGTCCATTAGGAACAAACCCGGTGGGCCAGCAAACTGTGGCGTGCGGCATGAATGATCAATGGTGGTCCAATTATTGATTCAATGCGTTGTAATCTGCAAGGACCGTGGGTCGAGGGTCATTATAAGCTACGAGGCTTTATAATACGTATCCAAAAGGATGGCCCGGTTTTTGGAAGAAGTGGATAAGACGCACCACCTTGAAAAAAAACTTAGTATGTGGATCCGCAAGACCCCAAACCTTTCGCGGCTCTAGACATACCTTGACATTCCCATCCCGCAAAAATGAGATCCATTGGTTCTAGTTCCAATAAGTGGTGATTTCCTATTAAGCGGATATCTTGTGGTAGAGCCGAATGCATGTCATGAAAAGGGGACAGGGGTAAAAGGTGTGGATATTGTTCATGCAGGATTTGACAGTAATGCAGCTGAGAGCGCCTAGCCAAGAGATCAATATCTACCGAATAATAGTGTTTAATAAGAAGCCCGTTCCGCAAGCAAGAGAGAAGTGAAGTACCGATTCCTGCGAAAAGGTCTAAAACAACTAGACAATTCGGGTGAGGTTGTAAATTGACCGGTTTCCATTTAATGGGCACGAACCCGCAAGGATCCATCGTAATGGAGGGTGGATCTGGAATAGTGGATAAAAGAATTGGAATAGTAAATTTGTTTAGTCGGTCAAAATCTGAAGAGTCAATGGTAAATCCCTGAGTACTAAATAATTATGTTAAACCTGCGGGATCTGGTGAGATTTCATCCGCTGTTAGAGATTCAAAAATGTCTGCACCTATGCAAACTGCGACATAGGCTGGCACGATCAGCGCCGAATGGGCCGTAGTAGGCATGGGTTGTCGGGCCGAGATAAGGGGTAAGCAAATTTTACGTTCCGGAAAGTTGTTCGGTCTGTACGAAAATGTCTGATCATGCATATCAACCCCCCCCCCAACTCAAAAAATTACGTCTTGACCGACCAAGCATTCATAGTCACTACACTTGGTGACCAAGGCGTGGGCATAAATTTCTGCGAAATCCGTCGCTGACTGACTCTGAAATTGAAAACAGATTGGTTCTATCATAATACCGAGGACTGGCTCTGTGGTACCTGCGGAAGTCAATAGACGTGTGGTAGTGTGTTCTAACTTATTGAAACTGTGAGACCTCCATAAGTCCTCAGAGTAGACAGTTTCTAAGAAGCCACTAGGATAATCTTGACCCATTTGTGTTTCAGCAAACATAACTGCCACCCTGGCAGACAAAAACCCTGACCACCTGCACCCCTGTGAAGGCAAGACTCCCTTGAGTCAGTAGCAAAAATAATCTTTTAATTTGCTCCCCTGAGCAGTAAGTTATGGAGGGTCAAAGTTGACCTTTTGTACAGAAGCTCTTTGGGAGAGGGGGTCCTATCTTCTAATTTTTCTAAGTCCTATCTCTCTCACAGACACTATCTACTGATGTACGGAACCAATCAAAATTGAGTTCCGTACGCAAAAGTACAGCTGCCGGTGTACTTTAGGTACGGACATTGTATGACATGCCCTAAATGTCGACACATGTCATATCCGGATTCGGTGCCATAATCTCCGGAGATTCCACAATCCAACGTAATTTCGCCACGCGTCATCCGATATGGCGATGGCCACAAACCGCCGAAATCTTCCTCCGCAATCTCGGAGCTAATCCCGGCCGTCCGATTAATTTCGGATTTAATCGTAGCCGTAATAAATACATGCGCGGTATTTGTTTCAATTACGAAACAAATGCGCAGTATTGATTTTGTCTGTACCGTAATTCGTACATTATATATTACTGGATCTATGTATCCCGTAATCCATTTCAATTAAATGATTTATCGCACGTATAATCATTTAAATAAATATTAAACTATATGCTACGTAACACTACCGCTAGGCTTAACGGCTAAGGCTACCGGCTATTTCCTGTCTGCCGGCAGGTAAGTACAAGGATCAATTCTTGCCGCCGGCACATAGTTTTTAAATAAATAAACCCTAACTAATATAAATTTCCCGTAAACCTCAGGATAGCCTAGGTAGCCATGGCTCTAGCATCCTCTCCAATTTATCAGTGACTGCGACAAGTTTGAGAGTTGGAGAGAGAAGTAAGAGGTAGACTGCCTCGGCTTCTTTATTTCTTTTCAGACCTAGAAAATACTTTAAAACCATTAGTTTCTACACTTATCTGCTGTAAGACCTATTTTGAGGGCAAAATCAGAACCGAGGATAATTGGCTTTGCGCCTTTATCCATGAGAGGAAGTCCCGGAGCAAATCCATTAACCGTAAAAACGCCCAATTTGTTATCTAGAAAACTGATGTGAGGAGTGAGGTTAGACCGCTCTTCAAGAGTAATAGCTTGAAGAGTGAGAGTATTACGATGGTTTTGTAATGCTTGTAACGCAACTGCTGAAGGAGTTAGATCTATAGGTTTTTCGTTGCTATCCAACTCGGGAAAGCTTGGTGGAGAGGATGGATAAACGTTCTTTGACCTTATATGTGTCTTGTATACTCCTCTCTAAAATAGTTAATGCCTCAGCGGTGATGCTTGAGGCCGTTTCTGGAATAGGTGAGCGAGGTTCTTTGGCAAATGATAATGGGATTCGTGTGTTTATGGAATTTGACTCGCGATTATGATCGGGAGTCCTTTTAAACTGAGCTGCCCGCTGCTGAACGGTGGACTTCTGAAGAGATCGCCCAGCAAAAGAGGGCATATGGACCACAGTTCGAGCCATTCCAGTTAATTGCGGTTTGACTTGCGCCATAAGCGCGGCAAATTGCTCCTTCATCATGGCTGCGACGGTAGCCTGCATCTCGGCTTTCTCTCGGTCCCTCCTGCTGATTTTCTGAGGGTTGTCTTTCTCTACCCCTTTGGGTGGAGTGACCAATTTTGTCGAGCGAGCAGGTATACCGCCGTTTTTGATTTGATTTTGATAACTGAAATCGGGATTTTTAATGTGGCATCGATGTACATAATGACCCGTTTGATTATAATGAGTACACGTGGCAGTCTTATCCGGACAGCCGCGTGCGTCATGACCACTGTTACCACATCGGAAGCATATACGAACATGGGTCGTTGGTAATGTTCCCATAGCTAAAGCCCTTCAAGGTCTCGGATTGGGCCATTGGTTGCGTGGATTAGGATTAGGATTCGATTTTGCATTAGAAGAAGAATTAGGTGGCTCGTGAACGTCCCACCAGCTGGTTTGCATTTCATACCGTACAGCACATTCTGAAGCCTGCTCGAAAGTAAATTTGAGGCCATTGCCTCAGTCAAATGGCTTTGATGAAACGTCGAGATTGGGTGGGAAATTGCCCCACAGATTTTTGAACTGCCTCTGCGTCTCACATGAGATCTGGCAGTGCTTCACGTAATGTTTCCATACGTGCTCGCAAGGCCAAAGCGGTTTCGCCTGGGCGACGTTCGAAATTCATTAGTTCTTTAACCTGATCGGGATTCTACATTCGGTACTCTTCCTGTAATAACCTGCAGACAAATGATACCAGTACTCGATACTTTTCCTGTAATAAACTGAAGACAAATGATACCGGGTCCCTTAGAGGAACCAGATTGCAGGGCGAGCTGGAATTGCTGCCCGAGCTGCGACGGCGAACTGATGAGGGACCTCAAGTATTTCAAGTGAAATTTCGTTACCTGCAGAGTCATAAACTCCAAGTACCGCGGCTTGGAAAAGAGTTTCTTGATTGCCTGTTATGGCTAAAGATCCATAATATGTGGGTGCCATTTCTGTCATAGCACAAATTGCCGCATATTTCCTTGTATATAGAGATAGGGCAGATCCTCTAAGGTATCGCCCAAGTAACGAAAAAGCAACCCGTAAATCATAACAGTCTTAATACCAGAATGCGAGATCGCGCATCTCGGTATCAAAAAGCAACCAAAAATGTGACAATGACATAGTTCTTTGAGACCCAAAAAACAAAACTGATTTCTACCTCCTCCGGTGTCTATGGACGAAGCCATACCCACAAAAAAGGAATCAAATTTAGTGTGTATATTTCCGCCAAAGAAAAAAGCGAAGGCGGTAGATTTCAATCTCGGATATCAAAGGAGTCTATGTCGAATCTTCCCCCCTGCTATGGGAAGAGGACGAAGAGATGGATGATGTAGATCTATATGTGGTGGTTATACCAGATCTAGAGTCGGGTGAACCCATAAGCTGAGACTGAGCAGTGAGACTGAGCGATATGACCAGTATGACTTAGAAAATAGACACGAGGTGAGCGGGCGGGAATCAAATCCCGGTCCAGTCCACGGTAAAGACTGAAGCTTCTTTTGTTCCAGTCTGTTCGCATGTAAACAGACAGTCGTCATATCCGGATGCAACTAGATGCCACACCCTACTCAGGGTCAGTGTGCAAATGCTCACTGCTAGATCTAATAATCAAATCTCACAGGAAGTCTTCAAATTCACACAAACAGGCACCCATGCAAACAGGCACCCCCGTAAACGATTTGATCTATTTTGTTTCACCCGGGTTAGTCTAATCGTGAACACCCCTAACAAGGTTGTTCACAACCAGATCTAAGCAATACCAAAATAAGTCACTTCAAGCCACTCGAAGAAGAAACGTGTCACCTATGCAAGGCAACTTGTGGCCAGATTTAATAAAACATGAAATTATTCAAGGCCCACAAGGCCAGATGTAGTAATACAGGAAACTATCCAAAGCCCACAAGGCTTGATGTAATAAAACAAAAAATTATCTAGGCCCAACAAGGCCAAATGTAATAGACAAGAAGTCGTTATCCAAGACCAATCACGGTCAGATCTAAAGAAAATGCAACCACAATGCCTATTGGGAAAGGAAGGCACGGCTTTCAGTCGGATCCTAACCCCTCTACGTTACCGCGCTTTGTAGAAATTAATGGTCCGTTTAAAGTATTTTCTAGGTCTAAATAGAAATATAGAAAGAAGCCGCGGCAGTCTACCTCTAACTTCTCTCTCCAACTTCTCAAACTTGACGCAGTCACTGAGAATTTGGAGAGGAAGCTAGAGCCATGGCAACCTAGGCTATCCGAAGGTTTATGGGAAATATATATTAGTTTATTTACCGTTAGGGGTTTATTTACTAAAAAGATATGTTTCGGCCACAAGAATTGATCCTGGTACCTGCCGGACGGCAAGCAGTCGGTAGCCGGTAGCCTTAGCCATTAAGTCTTTAAGTAGTGTTACATACTGTAGGGTTTGATATTTAATTAAACATTAATACGTAGGATAGTTCATTTAACTGTAATTGTTTACGGGATACATAGATCCATTAAATGTTAAAGTTCAGAATACGGTACGGATAAGAAACTAATACCGCACATTTATTTATTTAGCGAAACAAATACCGCGCATGTATTTATTACGGCTACGATTAAATGTGAATTTAATCGGACGGTCGGAATTAACACCGAGATCGCGGAAGAGGATTTCAGCGGTTTTTGGTCATTGCCACATCTGATGACACGTGGCGGAATGACATTGGATCGCGGCATCTCCGAGGATTAAGGGAGCGAATCCAGATATACAATGTGTTGACATTTAGGCCATGTCGTACAAATTCCGTTCCAAAAGTACACCGGCACCTATACTTTTGTGTACGGAAGTGTTATCTGATTGGCTCCGTACATCAGTAGATTTCATATCCACGGCCACATGAAAACCTTGCCTT
>JBBHKE010000047.1:76853-127519 GCA_037447655.1 Zygnema cylindricum | reverse complement strand
TTATATTATCATATCTTGTAAAGCCTTACAAATTAATCTATACGGCTTCGGCTAAGACCTACACGGTTTCCCTTCACTTTTCTCATCTTTTGAGTGGATTTCGACCGCGATCTCACAACACAAACTTCTTTTCCCGATTGTGGCTGAACTTTAATTAGTGTGGAAGTTGCATGTTGGGATTATTGTTGTGTTGTTTTTATTTATTGTGATTTTGTATTTATTTCTATTTGGCTTTTGCGCATCTTTTGAGTTTGGTTATCTCAAACCTCATAAGTGTCGGGCATATTGTCATTTGCGGTTTTTATTTATCTTTCCCGGTTGTTTATGCTTTGATTTATTATATTTAAGTATAAATTCAGATTATCCTTGATAAGATAACTCCTGCAAGGAATATAAATAGACCGTGGGGCCTAGTGGTCATCCATCGGCTTAGTATTCCTGCACTTTGAAAATTGTCCAATAACCAGCTAAGTCGTTGACCTTTCTTTTTCTTCCACCTTGCCTGTTGTTGTATTTACCCATTTTTACTTTTATGATTTATTTCATTTCCGATATCTCGCTATCATTTGAGTTTAAGTTGAGCACAGCTGATGATATTGCATGCACCTTCATGTTATTGGACACATGCACGACAACGCGCAGACGCCGATTAAAATATCTAGTAGCGTCACGCTAATGTACAATGTGAACATTCTTAGGGTTGTTGTCGTACCAACGGCCACTAAAACTGTTGCAAAATTATAGTTTGTACAAATGTCCAAGAATGTACCATTTGTACGTGAATGTATTATCGCTGTATCGCACATTTATGAAGGTGGCGTGATGTCCTACAACCAAGTTTTTTTTGTCGTTGAACAGGGTGGCTTTGATGTCAAAAGGTACAAGCCATTTGCCACATGTAACTTTATATCTTCACGTCCGTCGTGGATCGACGCTGACTTTACAAGTGGACCAATACACGCGTCCAGTAAGCGTTAAGTGTACTCCTGAGGACAGTCGGAGGAGACTAGCCAGGTACAGGAAACAAGGGACGTTTGTTCGAAAATTGAAAATCGGACGATGGTAATTTTCGCCAAAAAGTCTCGAGAATCTCAAAGACTTTTTAGTAAACATCTTTTGTAAAAAAAAAAAAAAAAACCATACGGCTTAGTACGGCAAGGTACTTTCTCCAGTAAACAACCCCATTTTTTGCCTGATGGAAGGTTACCCTTAGGCAAACGACAGAAAAAACCCTTACTTATGTGCATGGGGATATACCTTCAGTCAATTAACGAATGTAATTAACACGAGTTCTAAATAATGTACCTTCTGTCAAATGCATCTTAAAAAGTTCGTGAAGTACAGTGTATGTGACGTCTTCTCAGTCAAATCTGTATACAAAATTACAAATAATAGACCTTTGGTATCTAAACAGTGAAAACCTATAAATAAGCATTGTCTCTCCAAATCGGGACGATTTCGTGCCGTAAGTTTTATGTCGCGTCGGTTTTCGGTCGCGTCTAGAAATGTCTGTACGAATGTCTACATTAGTACAATAGTATTTAGGGTAGCCCGATGTACTTTAACTTAACTAACCTATTTTGTTTTTTAGCGCGGATCCGGCGGACCCGAATTTCAGGTGTCTCTATGTGTTTACTGGAAACTGTTACTTAACTCTATGACGATTCTATACGTGGAAATATCGGTGACGGCTGTCAACGTCAACGATCTGTCTTGCTGCACCGTATAATTTGAAACTTTTTGAAGCCACACATCATAATTTTTGAAAAAAATTGGCATGTCGCATGTCATTGCGTGACATCGTAGACGTACAACCTTGCACCCGTGGCTGTATGACATGCCTTTGTTTAAACCTCTCCCGTCCGGCCGCCATGACCTCGCAGATTTTTCACCTTCACGGATTTTTCACGTTTACGTGAAATGACACTGCACCATCGAGACCCCTTCAAAAAAAACCGTACAAGGTACATGCAGACAAAAACGAACAACCCTGTGCTTTTTTCAGTCGTCAAAAACTTGTGAAAAATTTTAACACGTGGAAATATGTTTTCTTATTTGTGCAAATGGTTCTACTTTGTTTAAAGCACATTGCCGATGTGGTTTATGATAAGTTTGAGGATGACGTGACAGTGGGTCGAAACAACACAAGACGACAAATTTTTGTACATCTTAAGTTTGACGATGACGCAAATTGTTCTCTATAAATTTGCAATTTCTTTGTACGGTCGCAACTTATGCAGTACGGCGCTAAGTATAAAGGAAAACTACAAAAAAAAACACGTTAACCACATGGGGTCTTACCCATAGGCAGAGGTAGCAAAAGTCAAAATTTTAGATAACTGAAACCGACAGCTTTATTTTTTTTAAAATTTAAGTACCCGACGCTCGACTGGGTTATGTCACGCTCAAAAATTATTAAACGTTACTTGATATGCGTTTACGAAAAAAAGGTTAACCGAAATTCGATTTCTCGCGAACACTCGTACCCGCCCGTACCCGAATAATTACAAAATAGTGGTGTATCGCCCTTATACCTTCCATGATACCAAGAATACAAAGTACAATAATGTTCGATAGTATTGACAATACAAAACCTTCAATTTTTTTCGTTTTTTGCTTACCCGATCGTAACCAATTTTTATTTTTTTTCGCAAATCACCCGCCCAAATACGCCTGACCCCCTAAATTTGGCAACCTAATCTGTTCCGGATTCGAGGCGGGCGGTTAGTTAACGATCGGTTACGGTTTTGGTTGACCGTTTGCGACCTCTGCCCTTAGGCTTATGTTCAATTAGGCTATCTTAATAAGCGTAAAAGTAACTGTTGTGTGTCGGCACGAAATTTATTGTGATAACACCGATACCGATATTTATCGGTTATCGAACGGTCAGGGGTCCCAATATATCCTTCGAGACCAACAAATTCCTTAACTGCAATAAATGGAGAAAATATACTACGCTATAAAATAAAACTTTATAATATACTGTAAATAGCGTGGCATGCACGTGTAATGTTGAAATAAGTAGTTTTTGTATTTTCTAGGTCTAAATTAATAAGCGAAAACATATAGAGAAAATGTAGGCAGCATGCCTCCATCTCTTCTCTCTTGCCCCATACTTGTTGTAGTCACCGAAAGAGAGAGAGAGAGATGGAGCCATTGTAGAAATTAATGGTCCATTTTAAGTATTTTCTAGGTCTAAATAGAAATATAGAAAGAAGCCGAGGCAGTCTACCTCTAACTTCTCTCTCCAACTCTCAAACTTGTCGCAGTCACTGAGAAATTGGAGAGGGAGCTAGAGCCATGGCTACCTAGGCTATCCAGAGGTTTACGGGAAATATATATTAGTTAGGGGTTTATTTACTAAAAGGTATGTGCCGGCCACAAGATTTGATCCTGGTACCTACCGGACGGCAGACAGCCGGTAGCCGGTAGCCTTAGCCGTTAAGTCTTTAACTAGTGTTACATACTATATGGTTTGATATTTAATTAAACATTATCAGGTAGGATAATTCATTTAACTGTAACTGTTTACGGGATACATAGATCCAGTAATTAAAAGTACGGATTACGGTACGGATAAGAAACGAATACCGCGTAGTTATTTCCTTAGCGAAACAAATATCGCGCTTGTATTTATAACGACTATGATTTAATATGAATGTAATCCGTCGGCCGGAATTAACGCCGAGATCGCGGAAGGGAATTTCGGCTGTTTGTGGTCATCGCCACATCGGATGACACGTGGCGGAATTACATTGGATCGCGGCATCTCCGAGGATTAAGGGAGCGAATACGGACATACCACGTGTCGACATTTAGGCCATGTCGTACAGTGTCTTTACAAAAAATACATCGGCAGCTGTACTTTTGTGTACGGAACTGTAATCTGATTGGCTCCGTACATCAGTAAATAGAGTATGTGAGAGAGATAAGACTTCGTAAAATTAAGAGATAGGACCCTCTCTCCCTGAGAGCTTCTATATAAAAGGTCAACTTTGACCCTCCATAACTTACTGCTCAGGGGAGCAAATTCAAAGATTCTTTTTGCTATTGACTCAACGGAGTATAACCTTTACAGGGGTGAAGGTGGTCAGAGTTATTATCTGCCAGGGTGGCAGTTGTTTTTGCTGAAACACAAAGGGGTCAGTGTTATCCTAGAGGCTTCTTGGAAGTTGTCCACTTTGAGGACTTATGGAGGTCTCAGAGTTTCATTAACTAATAAGGCGTTAACGAAATGATACACGTCTCGGATTTCAAAGGTATTTAAACCTTAACGCAGAGGCTAGTTAACACCAGACTAACGAAGAGGAACAATTCATGCATGTACGCGAATCTAAACCGTGTAAAATATGTTTTCATCTGACGGCCGGCATTGTAGCTGCCACGCGAAGTGAGCTTTTGGCGGCATTCTGAGATAGCGTCACGCAGTGCCACGTGGCGCCACGTTATTTGATACCAGAGAAGATGGGAGGAGGAACCATGGCTCCCGATTTGACAAGTGTCACTTTGTAGACCATGTCACACAATATCCGTACAATAAGTACATCGCCCATTGTACCTTCTTGTACAATAAAGTGTTCCTATTGGAATAGGGTTTACTAGTAGGTAGTCGTGAGTAGGCAGACCAAGACTTGGTGATATTTCGGTACCTCTCTCTAAGAGAGCTTGTAACTATAAAGGTCATCTTTGACCAACCATAACTTAATGCTCGGGTGAGCAAATTCAGTGATTCTTTTTGCTGCGGACTCAAGGAAGTCGAAGCTACACAGGGGTGTAATAGGTCAGAGTCTTTGCGTGCCAAGGTGACACTTATTCAGTGGGAAAGTCAAAGCGGGGAATATTGTCCAAAACACATATTCAAGTTTTGCATTCTGTGGTAGAACTGAGCACACAGAAGGTCATCTCTTCACAGGGGTGAAGGTGTATTGGGGTTTCAATTGTCAAGGGATCATTCATTTGGGTTAATACCAACTTGGAGTCGCCACTATCTAGATTAACTTTTTTAGGATCTGCGAATTTTGTGGGCAATGGAGCCCATTGAATTTAAGAGTCTTTACAGCTAAGTATGGGGATGAAGTTTACTTCACGGCAGATAAGGGTATCTTAGGAATGTTTAGGCTTAACCTGAGCAATGAAAAGAAGAATGCTTATTATGTTGGTGTTCCTAAGTTAATGATTTGGCATAAGCGGTTGGGGCATGTGCATTTTGATAGGTTCAGGGAATTGAAAAAGCTTGGGGTAGTAGAAGGCATTCAGTTTGGGGATAATGAAATAACAGACGATTGTAGTGGTTGTGCTCAACGTAAGGCTCACAGACTTCCCTTTCCCAAAGCCGCTACATAAAGAGGTGAGAAAATGTTAGATTTGGTCCACACAGATATTTGGGGACCTGCAAAAGTACCTTTGGTTGGAGGAAAGAGGTTTATGATGACAATAACCGTTGACTGGTCTAGGTACTCTAGAGTCTACTTTCTGAAAAAAAAGTCTGAAGCATCAACTTACTTCAAAGAATATAAAGCGTGGAGTGAGAAGTTGCATGAAACCCTCATTAAGAGGAAAAGGAGTGATAATGGGGGGGGAATATACCTCTAACTAGTTTGAGGAATATCTGAGAGGTGAGGGAGTGCAACACCAAAAAACTGTACCATATAACCCGGAACAAAATGGAGTAGCTGAGAGGTTGAATCGAACACTAGGAGATAGTGTATGCAGTATGTTGGCCGACAAGAAAATAGGAAAGAGATTTTGGGTAGAAGCAATGAAATGTGCCAACTACATTAAGAATAGAGTCCTTACCTCAGCTGAAAAGGGAGTGACATCTTATGAGAGATGCGTTGGAAGGAAACCAGATATCTCACACCTTAAAGTATTCGGTAGCCAAGTTTATAGTCTTGACACGGATAGAAAAAACTGGAAACTAGATGCTAAGGGAAACCTGTATACTTTGTGGGATATGATGAGGATGTTAAAGGATATAAAGTCTATGACTTAGCAAAGAAAGATATCATTCTAGTGAAACACTTAGTTATCATGGATGAAGGGAAGTCATTTGACCCTTTCAAATATACAAAGAAGATAAGAATCAGATTTGAGTCCGAAAGAGAGGAGAACTCGGTCAATCCCGAAGGGACATGAGTGAAACCGTGATTGCAGATTTAGGGGAGATCCAAGTTATAAGAGACTTAACGGAAACCTCACATACTCATATGGACTTTGAGGAGATAGAAGAAGCGGGACAAGAACCGGCTTCCATGGACAGGGGAGCCGATGAGACAGTGAGAAGAAATTTAAGACTTCCCTCTATTCCGGCTTCGGAGTTTGAGGGAGGAAGGAGGAGCAGCAAAAGGATACAGGAAAAACAAGTCGCGCATAAGGTAACATCTCACCCAGATGAGCCCCAGTCTTACTCGGAGGCAGTGAATAGTCCACAGAAAGAAAGATGGATTAGAGCCATAAATGATGAGATGGCTTCTACCATGGAAGCAAATACTTGGGAACAAGCGGATTGCCCCCCAGACAGAAAAACCTATTGGGTGTAAATGGGTATTTAAACTAAACTTGAACCCAGATAATACCATTGAGAGATATAAGGCTCGATTGGTAGCGAAGGGGTTCACCCAAAAGGAGGGGATTGACTATGATGAGACCTTTGCTCTAGTTGTTCGGTTCCCCTCAGTAAGGATTCTCCTCAGTTTGGCAGCAACGGAAGACATGGAAATCCACTAGATGGACATTAAAACAGCTTTTCTTAATGGTGAGTTAGAGGAAGAAATTTTTATGAGGCAACCCGAGGGGTTCGTGGAAGAAGGAGAAGAGAGCAAAGTCTGGAGGCTCATAAAATCGTTATATGGACAGAAGCAGGCTCCCCGACAGTGGAATAAGAAACTAGATGAGTTTCTCACCAATCGGGGATATATCCGTATTAGCTTTGACCATTCTATCTATATGTTTGAAGATGACAATGGTGTCATTTTTATTGCAATTTATGTGGATGATCAGCTTGTGTTAAGTAAGTCTTTGGAGAAGATCAATAGGCTAAAGAAAGATCTTAGGGGCAGATTTGATATGAAGGAATTAGGGGAGGCAAAATATATTTCGGGGATCTAAATGTAGAGAGATAGGGGGAAAAAGATTATCAGATCTCCTTAGAAAGAAACAATAGGAAATATGCTTGAGAAATTCCAGATGGAAAATGTTAAAACTTGTACCACTCCTATGGACTTGAAAAAAGTAAAGGATGGGAGTGTAGGAGAAGTGATGATCTTAGACGATCACGTGAGTCCAGAGGAGAGAGAGTTTATGATGTCTATCCCTTATAGACGGGTCGTAGGAAGTTTAATCTATTTTATGAAATGGTACCAGGCCGGACATAGCGGCAGCAGTTGGAGTACTCAGTAGGAGTCTTAATGATCTTAGGAAGAGAGACTGGGAGGCAGCCAAGAGAGTCATGAGATATCTGGTGGGAACTAGAGAGTTATGGTTGCATTTGGGAGGGGAGCACACTGACATCACTACTTGGAGTGACTCCAGTTATGGGGACGAATCTATGAGACGATGCACTTTTGGGTATGTGTTGTATGTTGGGGAAGGTGCTTGCTGTTGGAGCAATAAGCAACAAAAGGTGGTTGTTCAGTCCACTATGGAGGCTGAGTACATGGCCTCTTGTTCTGCTGTGAAAGAGTTGATGTGGGTGAAGTCCTTGCTGCAAGAACTGGGGTATATAAAGGAGGGAGTGCATGAAGTGTTTTGTGATAATCAAGCTGCCATAGCAATTGTAGCCAATCGAAAACATCATTTTAAGGCTAAATATACGGACATAAGATTAAGTTTTGTAAGAGAAAAAGCGGAGAATAAAATAGTGAATCTTGTATATAGATCTGATGAGGAAATGGTGACTGACATGATGACCAAACTTGTGCCCTCTCCAAAGTTAAAATATTGTAGGGAAAAATGTGGATTAAAAGAAAAGTTAAAATTAGACTAAAAAATAAGGGGAGTGTCGAAATAAGTAGTTTTTGTATTTTCTAGGTCTAAATTAATTAGCGAAAAACATATAGAGAAAATGTAGGCAGCCTGCCTCCATCTCTTCTCTCTTGCCCCCATACTTGTTGTAGTCACTGAAAGAGAGAGAGAGAGAGAGAGATGGAGCCATGGCTGCCTCAGCTCCATAGGAAGGACTAAAGAGTGACTTAAGTCACTCTCAACAAAAGGTTGAGACCGGTAAGACTCGAACCCCTGACCAGCAGAGCGCGACGTAGTTGTTAGCTCTAACCAGTCTGTCGTAGAAGTGCGTTAGGAGATATAAGGTTTCATTAATATTTAAACTATTGTGTTATACAGTAGTCATTTAACTGAAACTCTTTACGGCACGCATAGATACAGTTTTACAAAATACAAAGTACTGTACTAAATTGAAACGGATATTGCGTATTTTGTTTCGACAGCGAAACAAATATTTTGCAAGCATTTATTACGGTTGAGATTCCATTTCGCGTCAAATCTAACAGTGCACATCATCGCCGAAATTCCAGAATGGTCACTTTGGCATTTAGTGACGTGGCATGACCCGACGCCACGTGGAGAGATGACATTCGGTCGCGGGAATTCCGAGGAACGTACGAACGAGTGGAAAATGGACACGCGTCCACCTAATGGCCTTGTCATATAGAGGCCGTACAAAAAGTAGATCGGCAATAGTACTTTTGGTACTGTAAAGTGTTCTGATTGGTTCGTACAGGCAGTAGATAGGGGTTGTGAGAGAGAACTAGGAAAAACTAGGACTTAGGAAAAATCAGGTAGATAGTCCTCTCCCTCTTTTGAGAGTTTGTATAAATTGGCATCTTTGCCACCCTATAACTTATCGGTTGGTTGGCCGTTTTCAGTGATTCTTTTTGCTACGGACTCAGGGGAGTTTAGGCTGCACAGGGGTGCAGTCAAATAGTCAGTTTGCCTTTTTTGGGCAGTAGTGGTTGTGGCTTGAAGTGGGTTAGTTAAATACTATCTAGAGGCTTCTTGAATTCTGTAGTCCAATGGAGGACACAGAATTGCATGTAACAACTTGTTTTGTATTATGTGTAAAGGAATAACGGGGGTTCGGTACGACGAACTAAAGAGTACAATTGTAAGAAACGAACCGTACAATTATCGCCGATAGTTATCGGTAGCGAGTTATCGCGATACAAATTTATTGTTTTTTTATCGGGGATAACACTAGTTTTAGTGTATCGTGCGAATATATCGATTATCCGCAAGCCAAAAGAAGGTACATATTGATTATTAGCAAAACCTTGTCGATACACAACATTAGTAAAAATACATATTTACGAAATGCCTTTGTTCCATTGTGTCGAGTAAGTAACCTACTTTTCATTTGTGTGGCACATTTTGGTTGGTACCACGAAGTAAACTTTTAAGATTTTACCAATCTATGAAGAATATTTGACATAAAAGTGTGAGTGCAATATGTGTACCACCGGAGGTAAGAAGTGATTCGTACGAGGTATTGAATAAAATATGTAAGGGTGGAGGAAACTAAGTTTTGTAAAAGCGTAAAAAAAATGACTGAATGGTTAGTGGATGGCAACAGAAGCATGAAAAAATATCCTTTGTCGAAAATTTTATCGCGGCTTTCGTTGGGGGCAATGTCGAAAATTTTATCGCGGCTTTCGTTGGGGGCCATGTCGAAAATTTTATCGCGGCTTTCGATGGGGGCCATGCAACAGATCGCGCGTTCATCGTGGATATTTGTACTTTTTTACATGAGGCACACTGTTATACGTTGAGGCTTTTAAAGTTTACCTCCTTCAAGTCACTTGTTGCAAACGGAATGATTCGACTGATGGTGTATCTGAATTTGCATTCCACGGTTAGGGTTTATGCCCATGACCTTGAAGAACCAAATCACTTATTCGATAACCTTGCTTTTTTGACAAAAAAATAAAATTGGTACGACACTGTACGACACGGTAAGGCCTTCAGTAGACAACCTCATTTTTTCCCTAATGGTACTTCACAAATGGAACTACACCTTGAATCGCTATAAGCGTTATTAACGCTAATTCGGCGCCCCCAAATTTTGGCCTTAAAACCTTAATTAGAATTAATAACCCTATTTTTTTTACAGTAATTAAAGGACGGATTAATTAGCGTTAAGGACTCCAATTTATCGTCATCTTGAATAGCGTGGTGTACGTAAAGTGGGAGTCCATACAAAATGGTACTTTGTTAAATATTAAAGTATGAAACAACGATTAAAATAATCGCAGACGCACTTAAAACAACGCTAAGAGTAAAAGGCAAAATGAGATTATACCTATTTTAGTGTAAAGATATTGATCGCATATTAATTATATTAAAGAAAACTAAAATTAGAGTTATGAATCAATTAGAGTTAAAAAACGCGAAGGTGTACGATTTGTCATCTTTTGTACTCGTATCTATTTAATGCAAATATCTTGATCGCGTATTCATTGTAGGCGAGCAGTACCCAAATTATAGTTGTGAATAAATTAGAGTATTTTTTTTTCCGAATTGTGAAATACCCGATTTAGAGTTACTAACACTAATTATCAATGTTATACGTTTAGGCTCTTGAAATTGACCTCTGTTAGGTCACTTGTTGCAAACTGAAAGGCTCGACCTATGGCGTATCTGATTATACATCCAAGGATCAAGGTTTACACTCATAACCTTGGAGAATCGCATCGGTCCTTTGTTTTTTTGACATTTTTTTCTTCTGGTACGACACTGTATGAAACAGTACGCCTTCAGTAAAAAATATCAAATTTTAAATTATTGAACTTCATTGTGAGTCTTACAAGCTCGCAGCCTTTAGACTTTTGCTAGATTCATAATTTCTTATACCACTTTTGTCAACCGTCCTAGCCGTAGAGATTATTGTACTTTAGGAACTTGCTCGATTCGGTTTTGCAAGCTGCCAAAACTCACCGACGATGATAATAAGGGTCGGTACGTCTAGTGAACATAATATAGAACCATCATATTGCAAAGCCCTCATTGACGATGCCACCAAAGTTCAAAATCCTTATTTTCCTCCCATTTGGCAATATGTGACCGACCGTACACAATGGTAAATAGGCACTCAAGTGTGACACATCCGCGAGGAAGAACACAATGGGTTCATTACAAGTTTCCCCGGTGTGGTGTACCATGGGTACCCTCATTTCACCGTTAGAAGTGCGTCGTACTTATGAGGCTAGCCAAACAAAAGGTTACTGTAATCAAGGGTGTCTCCCCATGTGCCAAAGTAAGGGTTTTTATTATTATCGTTTTCTTTAAAAACTAAGCGACGTACTGATAAAATTATAGCCTTACGAAGAAAGTGAAAAAAATGAAAACACAATTTGCATCAACTTCAAACTTGGACACTGCCCCATGTGGCTAAGAAATGGTTTTTTTTGTTGTAAGTGCCTTACTGCTAAAATAGAAGCGAACGAATAAATCTCAAAATTGTAGAGTTCACTTTGGGTGATGTTCAAACATAGGATGTAGAACAAGTTGTCGTTTTGTGTTTTTTTACCCACAGCCTACTCGTCTTCAAACTTATCTTAAACACATCGGCGATGTGTTTAAAACAAAGTACAACTGTCGAGCGGGAGTGTAGAAATTAATGGTTTTAAAGTGATTTCTAGGTCTGAATAGAAATAAAGAAGCCAAGGCAGTCTACCTTTAACTTCTCTATCCAAACTCTCAAACTTGTCGCAGTCACTGAGAAATTGGAGAAGAAGCTAGTGCCATGGCTACCTAGGCTATCTTGAGGTTTACGGGAAATTTATACTAGTTAGGGGATTATTTACTAAAAGGTATATGCCGGCCACAGGATTTGATCCTGGTACCTGCCGGCCGACAGATAATAGATAGCCGGTAGCCTTAGCCGTTAAGTCTAGAAGTAGTCTTACGCATTATATAGTACGATAATTAATTAAACATTAATTCGTAGGATAAATCATTTAACTATAATTGTTAACGGGATACATAGATCTGGTATGTAAAAGTACGAATTGCGGTACGGATAAGAAATCAATACCGCGCATAGATTTCGTAAGCGAAACAAATACCGCGCATGTATTTATTACGGCTACGATCAAATGCGAGTTTAATCGGACGGCCGAAATTAGCGTCGAGATCGCGGAAGAAGAATTCGGCGGTTTGTGGGCATCGCCACATCGGATGACACGTGGCGATGTTACATTGGAGCGCGGCATCTCTGAGGATTAAAAGAGCGAATCCGGACATACCATGTGTCGACATTTAGGCCATGTCGTACAGTGTCCGTACATAAAGTACACCAGCAGCTGTACTTTTTTCGTACGGAACTGTAATCTGATTAGTTCTGTACAGCAGCAGATAGAGTCTGTGAGAGAGATAAGACTTAGAAAAAATTAGAAGATAGGACCCTCTCTCCCAGAGAGCTTCTGTACAAAAGGTCAAATTTGACCCTCCATAACTGACTGCTCAGGGGAGCAAATTTCAGATATTCTTTTTGCTATCGACTCAGGGGAGTCTTGTCTTCACAGGGGTGAAGTTGGTCAAAGTTTTTGTCTGTCAGGGTGGCAGTTATTTTTGCTGAAACACAAAGGGGTCAGGGTTATCCTAGAGGCTTCTTGGAAGCTGTCCACTCTGAGGACTTATGGAGGTCTCAGAGTTTCATGCATGAGAAACATGAGAGGAGGGCCCACTGCCCGAAGTAGTCTGCATCGGAGTCCTGCAGATAACCCCCAAAATGCAAATGCTTTGTGTGACAAGGATCATGCCAACTGCTGCGCGCATTCCTCCTATGAACATGCATGCAAAATAGGGATCAATGCGTGGGGAGGGCGAAAAGATATCCCCTCCTACCCCCTCTTTTCCCCACCTAGCCGGGGAAAGGGATAGGATTATTGGTAATGGAGCCAAGTTCTTGATTTCCATGACACTCTGTTGAAAGTCTAACAAAGATTCTCTCAAAATCCACTATTATGGAACAAAAGATTTTGGCAATCCACCCTGGAGGAAAACGAACCGAAGCCCCAAAAAGGACTACCAAAGAGAGAACAAAGATACTTCCACTCAGAATAATGAAAGGATAAAATATAGATATGCTATTAGAATTAACAATATCACCTTACCCTAGAAAAATAGAGAATAAAAGTAGAATTTGGAATGATATCAAGTAAGCTCAACATACCCCCAAAACTTAACGATGACAACAAGAGGAGACGAAATCTCTCCAGAAGACAACGGAACAGGTAAGGCCTCCTTAACTCCTCTGTTTCAAAACCTTGAACCGGTAAGACCCTTCTCGGTTTCCAACAAACACTAGTCCCATATCGCCCACACAGGAAAGATTGTGCCAACTACCCCACCAGACTACGAATTCAACAAGGGACGGATGCAAACCAAGATGGTAAAAGGGTCACAATCACATACAAAACAAAAGTTATCCAAAAGAAAGTTTGCTCGAATTTCTAGGGTTTTTTTCAGAAGAAAGTACTAAAACAGCAACCTATCTCCTTCGACCCCAAGTGCCTTATACAGCAGTCTTTGTCCGGTTTCAGATCCAAAAGGTCAACGCAATAAAACGAGCCAATCACCGGAGAACATTTGCTATCGAATTGATATAGGACAAATAAAGCCGTACCACACTTAGGGCAAAAGTTATACGTCAAACTTCGGCTAACTATGGAACTGAGAGTCCAAATCGGAACCAATAATCTACCCAAAATCCTGAACTCGTGTAATAACACCAGAATTTGACCTAATTAATGGATAAAAAGTCAACGAAACCTGAACTGAATTCCTACTAACACCTAACAACATAATCTAAATAACAATCCAAAAAGTTACGTGGCAATCCACAATGTACCCCCCACGAGGGCCGATGTAAACGGAATCACTTTGTCGTCCGTCCTCCGTTAGGCGCAAAATAAAGTGCGTTACGCTCAGTTTACAAAATAGAGGAATCTTGTCCGGCTGGGTACACAACTTCCTTTGTACTCCGATGACCGTACTGTTGAAATTAATAGATTTCTAGAGTATTTTCTAGGTTTAAATATGTTAGTATAAAAGGAAAAGAAAAGGACAGACAACCTGTCTCCACCTCCTCTCTCTAGTCCCCATACTTGTTGTAGTTACTGAAGGATAAAGAGGGTGGTTGATCCATGGCTGCCTTAGTTCAACAACCAGTTATTTTTAGTAGGTTACTAGAAAGATACTTGACGGATCTAGGATTTGATCCCGGTACCTGTCGTCCTTCAAGTTGGCCGGTAACGGTCCGCTTTATCCTATTAGTCTAGGACTAATGCTAAATGCTATAGGGTTTGATAGATATTTATATATTTATGAATGAACTAATTCATTTAACTAAAACTATAAACGACATGCATAGATATAGTTTTTGTAAAGTACGGAGTACGGTAAGGTTTTGAAACGGATACCGCGCATTTTGTTTCGACAACGAAACAAATATCGCGCAAGTATTTATAATGGCTGAGATTGCATGTCGAGTCAAATCCAACGGCGCACGTCATTGCCGAAATCCCGGAATGGTCACTTTGGCATTTAGTGACGTGGCATGACTTGGCGCCATGTGGAGAAATAACATTCGGTCGCGGGAATTCCGAGGAACGTACCGACGAGTTGAAAATAGACATGCGTCCACTTAATGCAAAATTCTGAGACCTCTATAGGACCTCAAAGTAAGCAGCTCACACGAAGCCTCTAGGATAACCTTGACCCCTTTGTTTTTCAGTACGAATAACCACCACCCTGGCAAACAAAAAGTTTGACCACCTTCACCTTTGTGAAGGCAAGACTCCCCTTAGTCGATAGCAAAAAAAATCTTTGAATTTGCTCCCCTGAGCAGTAAGTTATGGAGGGTCAAAGTTTACCTTTTGTACAAAAGCTCTCTAGGAGAGAGGGTCCTCTCTACCAATTTTTTCTAAGTCCTATCTCTCTCACAAACTCTATCTACTGATGTACGTGTAACAGGATTTCCTACCTCTCTTAAAATCCCATTACTACAAACAATCACAACCACACATTCCACACATTGGAAAATACACATCCACATTGGAAAACACTCACATAAGGATAAACTTTAAATTAGAAGAAGCTTCTGTCCACATAACATTAGCTTGGTCTCTTGCCCTCGTGGCTCAACCCTTCAAATTAAAGTGTTTCCTCTACCCTCCACTCTTAATAATTCTATCTCTTAACTACTAAAACACTATTTAGTTAGTAAGAGATTTTAGTGCAAAAATGCATTTTCTCCAATTTGGTATTAATCGCTCAGGACCAAGATCAGCCGGAATTTCCACAAACTTTTCCCAAAGGAAAAGATGTCTACTCTCCTCTTACCCTTCACTATTTATCCATCATCGCCCTGGACTAGCCAGGCCATAGTCAAAGCTCTGTTTGAACAGGCTTTTGCCTAGGCCAATCATTGATCAGCAATGACTTTGACTGACCAATGCAAAAGCGTGCAAAATCTCCCCCTAACTACATAGCATTTACTAACCAATCAAACACTACATTTTACTTCGTAGCATTTACGTGCAAAAGTGCACGCAAATCGAAACGCGACTTCGCACGATCGTGCGTCGCGAATTTAACTTGCGAAACTACCTACGAAACTTACAAATTTGAATTATGACGTTTCGTACTAAAAATCGTATGAAACGAACCATAATAGGTACCAAACCAATATTACTACTTTATATAGACGTACGCCTTAAATTCCGCGACTACTTTGACCCATAACCCGTTTCAATGTTACCCACCTATTATTTTGACCCCTAACTGTCACCTAAATACACCCTTCGCTATATCTTTTGAAATAGGACTCTAAATCGCGCGATTCTTTCGCGGACGTCCACCAAATTTAGTACTTTATATTCATAACACCAAAATACCCCTTTACACACAATTTCGATCTGCTTTTAATGTTACATCATTCCCTCCTTATTTTTAACTAACCTTAGTTAAAACTCTTTCATTCTCAAGACGAGACTTCTATATTATTATCCCTCCAATACCTTTGCAAAAACTCAGAATTTTTATCTTCTAAAGTTAACTCATCTTCTGGCCTTCCTAGATAATGCACTTGCCAGAATATAGTATTGCCGACCTTAAACCGTTGACCAACCCAATCTATTACCCATCTGTGAACCGCAGGTTCTATAATTATTGAGGGATCCAATTCCAATTCTCCTTCAGTTGGTCGAAGATTTGCTAGTTTTAACTGGCTGATATGTATCACTGGATGATTTTTTGTTGAAGGCGGAAAGTCCAATTTGGCAGCAATTGACGATATCATCTCGATTACAGTAAATGGTCCGATGTACTTAGGAGCAAATTTCCCATTAGGCTCTCCTTGTCCCTCGATCTTGCACTTGTAATGAGTTGTTGAAAGCCAAACCTTATCACCTGTGCTTACCATCCAATCACCCCGTTTGCGATTAGCATTTAGTTCTTGCCTTCTTTGTGCCTCCACTAATGCATCCCGTACCGTTTTTCAAACTGTTTGAATATATTCCCAAAATTCCGTTCCAGAACCCCTATTGTCTTGTGTGACCCCTGTCAGTAAGTCTAATGCTTTTCTCAGTTGGTATCCGTATGCAACTTCAAACGGTGAGAATCCTGTACTAGCGTGTTTACATAAATTGTATGCAAATTCCATTAATGGCAGTTTAGATTCTCATGTGTTCTGAACTCCACTGCAAACAGTCCTAAGCATTTCTTCCAGTGTACGATTCATCCTTTCTGTTTGTCCATCTGTCTGAGGATGATAAGAGGTACTCATTTTTAATTCAGTACCTAAATTTTGCTGCAATTCTTTCCAAAATGCAGATGTAAATTTAGAATCCCTATCACTGACTATAGACATGGGAACTCCATGATGTTTGACCACGTTGTCAAAATATAACTTTGCAATATCTACAACTAAATGAGTAGTTTTGCAAGGGATAAAGATTGCTATTTTACTGAACCTATCGACTACGACCATGATACTGTCATTTCTTCTAGATGTAGCTGGTAACCTGACAATAAAATCCATACTGACAGTTTCCCATGGTCTTTCGGGGATATCTAAAGGTTTTAAGAGACCTCTAGGTTTCTGGTTACTACGTTTACTCTGTTTGCAAGGGACACAACTTTCCACGTGTTTCGACACCTCCTTTGCCATCCCTGGCCAAAACAATCTACTCTGCAACCGACTAAGAGTTTTATCTTGACCAAGATGTCCTAAATGCTCATGGGCTTCCTGCAAAAGTTGTTTTCTCAAGTCTCCCATTTCAGGAATGCATAACCTATCCCCTGTTGGCAAATACAGTAAACCATCTTCTATTCTAAAGTTTTTGACATGCCTCTCATTCAGTGGGTCAGAATTCCCTCCCGAAATATTCTTGCAAATCAGAACAAATAAAAGATCTTTATCATAACCATATCTAACTGTATCTAAAAACAATTCATCTTGAACCATAACACTTATTTCAAAACATCTACTTAATGGATCTGCGACTACATTTGTTTTCCCAGGAATATGTTTGACATTAAATTTGAAATATGTTAATTTTTGCATCCACCTAACTTGTTTGCCAGTCATAATCTGCGCATCACTTAATCTCTGTAAATAAGAGAGTGCTTTATTATCACAGTGAACTGTAAATTCTTTATTATGCAAATAACAACGCCATTTCAACAATGCATGTACAATTGCAAGTAATTCTTTTTCCTGTGCTGTATAGTTCTTTTCAGCATCATTGAATTTTCTGGACTCAAAAGCAATAGGATGAAAGTGTTTGCCGACTTTTTGACTTATGACTGCACCTAGACCCTTATCAGATGCATCTGTGGTGATCAGAACTTCAAATTCCCCGACAGGGGCAGGATACACCAGTGTAGGGGCAGAGGTCAACTTCCCTTTTAATTCCTTGAATGTTCCCTCCTAATCAGCTCCCCACACAAACGTCTCCTTCTCCCGAAGTAAATCCGTCTAAGGTGCGGCGATCATACTGAAGTTCCTAATAAATTTCCTGTAATAAGTGGCCAATCCCAAAAACGATCTAACTTTTGTGACATTAGTAGGTTGTTTCCAATTTTGGATTGCTAAAATTTTGGATGGGTCTGTTTTAACACCTTCCCCACTAACTATATGTCCCAAAAATAATTGTTCACTTTTAAGAAAACTAGATTATGACAATTTTCCATATAATTTTCTTTCTCTTAACCTTTCCAACACTCTTCTTAAATGAATTACATGTTGTTCTTTAGATTCACTGTAGACTAAAATATCGTCTATAAACACTTGGACAAACTCATCTATGTAATCTGAAAAGGTTTGGTTCATTAATCTTTGGTAAGTAGGCGGTGCATTCGTCAAGCCGAATGGCATCACTATCCATTCGAAATGACCCACCTTAGTCCTCAAAGCAGTTTTATCAACATCTTCAATTCTAATTGGCACCTGATTAAAGCCACTACGCAGGTCAATCAACGAAAATACTTTAGCACCTTTTAAACGATCTATCAAATCAAAAACTAAAGGTAACGGATACTTATCCTTCACCGTAATCTTGTTCAAACTACGATAATCGACACACATTCTCAACGTTCTGTCCTTCTTTTTGACGAAAAGAACTGGTGCTCCGTACGGTGATTTGCTGGGTTGAATATGTCCTTTCTCTAGGAGTTCTTTGATCTGTTTCTTTAACTCCTCTTGCTCAAAGAAACTGTGTTTATAAATTCCTGTGACAGGAGGATTACATCCAAGTTCAAGGTTAATAACATGTTTTACATCTCGGGAAGGTGGCCTCCCTGAGGGTAAGTCATTAGGGAAAACATCTCTAAATTCAAAAATCAAATCTTTAAAAGCAGCATCAGATGTATTAATGTCAGTTACAAAATCAGATTTTTGTTTTTCGAAAGTTTTAGTGGTGTCTGATTTAGGGATGACATCAATGTTAGTGTTTTCTCCCCCCCTTTCATCAGTAAATGCCTCAGTTACTAATAACAAGAAAGCATGATTTGTTTTATCTTTTAAGTGCTTGTTAAATTGTTTAGCAGATATCAAACCTTCCACTCTCAATCTGGTTATGTTGTTTATATGATTCCTATGCAATTTCTTAGGAGATAATGCTTGCAAAACCTTCCAACCGTTTTTGGACTTCACCTTCAAGGTGTTAATTTCCCAATTAATTTGAGGATTGTATTCAGTTAACCAAGGCTTTCATAAAATTAGTTCTTCACTTCCCAAATTCATTATTTCACACACCACTTTCATTTTATGACCCTGGATATCAACTTCTATCGTGTCAGTTTGTAAGTCTAATGTGGACTTATTACCATTTGCCACTTGAACATGTAAAGGCTTTTCCCTTATGACAGTAGGAATTTTATTTTCCTCTACAAACTTATGTGAAATAAAATTATGTGTGGCACCTAAATCAACCATTACTTTCAACGGTTTTCCTTCCACTAATGACTCGAATCTAATCAAACTTTGTCTGGTGTCATCATTACTTAACTGTCCTAACATAGGTCTGTTGTTGAGAATTTCATCAGAAGGATTCTTTAAACTATGCAATGTAGTGAGAATCATAATAAATTCAGCTATCCTAACTATTCCATTCATTAATTAGCCCTCCAAAGTTAACTCTTTAACTTCTGGATCCGGTTGACTAAATAGAGGACTTTCAGTTAGTCCATTCCGTTTCCCACCTCCTGGGCTTCCTGCTCAGCTAGGTATAATGCAATATCCTCTTGGAGACCTTCATTTACATTGACTGTTTTGAGAGAACCTTTATCTGTACAGTCTTTAGCGTAATGATCTGGACCTCCGCATTTGAAACAAGTGACTTTCTTTTTGGGTTTTGTGCACTCTTTACTAAAATGTCCCTCCTCTCCACAGTTATAAAAGTTAATTTTTTTCAATTGTGCCCACTCAAATGCTCTATGACCCTTTTTCTGACAAATAGTGCATGTGGGGATGGTAAGGTTAGGCTTCTGAGCATTAATGTTTGGTTTAGGACTTTTAATGTACCCCCCTCTATTGTTAAATTTATTTCCTGCATTAACACTATGTCCACCCCTTTGATTTCCCTTGAAGATAATTTGCCTATTTACCAGACCAGCATTCAGACCCTCTTCAACATATTCCTCCTCATCCCACTGTGATACTTCATTTAAATTACCCCTGAGTGATCGAGTTTCCCGATTATACCCCAACTAATCCTCTAATTCCAATAACTTATCTTGTAATTCCTTCAAATTATTAAAATTTTGATGTTTTAGCTCTGATTTCAGTATAGGATTCAAATAGTTCAAGAAATGCAATTTAGCCATTTCATCAGTCAAACCTATGACATGAATGCTAGATGAGTCAAATTCCACAATATAATCCTTCACAGATCCAGTCTGCTTACAATTCAACTATTTTTCTTCCATTCTGGATTTAAAAGTGACAGACAAGAAACGCGATTTGATCGAAGTTTTAAAAGTTTCCCAATCAGCATTATCAGGAATCAATTTAGACCTTCTCTGAGTATAATACCAAATTTGAGCATCGCCTTTCAGACAGCTAACTGCAAAAGAAGTGTAATCATCACGATCGCAATTTCTAGACTTCAAATAATACTCCATATGAAAAATCCAAGCATCCAACTCATCGATCCTCTTACCATCAAACGATGGTGCCTCACTATTAGACAATTTCAGATCACTTATCTTCTTAGGTCTATCATGATCATCCTCCCTAAAAGTGGCATTTCTTTTACTACTCTCACCCTTTTGGTTATTCATATTATTGTTCGTCTGAATTAAGTTAATAAGTTCATCTAATTTCTCATTAGAAACATTTGCTTTTTCTTTAACAACTTTCAATTCACTTTTCAATTCGGAAATGGTTTCATCCACAACGGCAACCTGATTATTAAATCTTTTGACCAATTTCACAGTTCGCTTCTTCAACACATTCAAAGCATTCTCCATTTCACGTTTCCATGCAGAATTTGCCATTATCACACAATTAAATCAAGCAAAAGTAAAGATAGAGTATAATTTCCCAAAGAAATTTGCTGCAGATTTGAAGTCCTCAGATTGCTCCAATCCAAAACTTCTTCTCCTTAACAAATCCTTTGAAAAGATCAAGATCTGAGAGATTAAAAAGACATTGACTGTAAGTTAGTACAAATTCAAATTTTCAATTTCCCAACATTGAAACAAAAGTTAAAAATTTCCCCACAAATTTTGCAACAACAAAATTGAAAGCTCTCAAAGGTAAGATTTAACCATAAATTTTGCAACAGCAAAATTGAAATCAATCTAAAGTAACAATTTAGGGTTTGAAAAGTTTTGAGTCATTTCTAGACTCTTTTGCTCTTGAAGAAGTAAAGTACTCCACTTTCCTTCTCCTCCATTAGCAAATTTCTCACTTCCCACTACATCAAGATCTTTTTTCTCTCTAATCCTCACCTCCTCACCCTTCATGGCTACAAGCCCTTCCACTACACATGAATCATTGCTAGGAGAAGGCAAGTTTGTTTCACCTCTAGGTAATTGGAGTGAGCTTCAGCGGTGGCTACACTGCCCACCCCGCCTTAGTCCTTAGGACCTGAGCACGCCCCACAACTAACCATCGGCCGCTGGCTGTGTGATCACTCAGTTTCCCTCCAATCCCCTACCACTTCACATTGTGGTTCTACCGACACAGGTTAGAGCACCCTCACCGGTCACGGCAGTCGATATTCGAGTGAGCAAACTTCTCCATGGTTTCTAACCAAGCTCCGATACCATATGTAACAGGATTTCCTACCTCTCTTAAAATCCCATTACTACAAACAATCCCAACCACACATTCCACACATTGGAAAATACACATCCACATTGGAAAACACTCACATAAGGATAAACTTTAAATTAGAAGAAGCTTCTGTCCACATAACATTAGCTTGGTCTCTTGCCCTTGTGGCTCAACCCTTCAAATTAAAGTTTTTTTCTCTACCCTCCACTCTTAATAATTCTATCTCTTAACTACTAAAACACTATTTAGTTAGTAAGAGATTTTAGTGCAAAAATGCATTTTCTCCAATTTGGTATTAATCGCTCAGGACCAAGATCAGCCGGAATTTCCACAAACTTTTCCCAAAGGAAAAGATGTCTACTCTCCTCTTACCCTTCACTATTTATCCATCATCGCCCTGGACTAGCCAGGCCATAGTCAAAGCTCTGTTTGAACAGGCTTTTGCCTAGGCCAATCATTGATCAGCAATGACTTTGACTGACCAATGCAAAAGCGTGCAAAATCTCCCCCTAACTACATAGCATTTACTAACCAATCAAACACTACATTTTACTTCGTAGCATTTACGTGCAAAAGTGCACGCAAATCGAAACGCGACTTCGCACGATCGTGCGTCGCGAATTTAACTTGCGAAACTACCTACGAAACTTACAAATTTGAATTATGACGTTTCGTACTAAAAATCGTACGAAACGAACCATAATAGGTACCAAACCAATATTAGTACTTTATATAGACGTACGCCTTAAATTCCGCGACTACTTTGACCCTTAACCCGTTTCAATGTTACCCACCTATTATTTTGACCCCTAGTTGTCACCTAAATACACCCATCGCTATATCTTTTGAAATAGGACTCTAAATCGCGCGATTCTTTCGCGGACGTCCACCAAATTTAGTACTCTGTATTCATAACACCTAAATACCCCTTTACAAACAAGTTCGATCTGCATTTACTGTTACAGTACAAAACTAATCATATTACACTTCTGTACCTAAAAATACATTTGCCGGTGTACTTTCTGTACGAAAACTGTACGACATGGCCTAAAAGTCGACACATGTCATATTCAGGTTCGGTCTTGTAATCCTCGGGGATGCCGCGATCCAACATAATTTTGCCACGTGTCATCCGATGTAGCGATAACCACAAACCGCCGAGATTCTCTTCCGCGATATCGGCTTTCTTCCCGGCCGTCTGATTGAATGCAGATTTCAATCGTAGCCGTCATAAATCCTCGCGAGGTATTTGTTTCGTTAAAGAAATAAATGCGCGGTACTAGTTTCTTACACATACCGTAATCTGTACTTTTACATAACTGGATCTATGTATCCCGTAAACAGTTGTAGTTAAATGAATTATCCTACGTAATAATATTTAAATAAATATCAAACCCTATATCATATATCAGTAGTCTTAGACTTAACGGCTACGACTATCACCTACCGGCTAACTTTCTTTCCGCAGGTATAAGGATCAAATCCCGGTTCCGACATCTATCTTTTTAGTAAATAAACTATTTATCGGTATATAAACTAATCCATTTCCCGTAAACCTCTGGATAGCCAAGGTAGCCATGGGTCTAGCTTCCACTCCAACTTCCCAGTGACTGCGACAAACGTGGGAGTTTGGGGAGAGAAGTTAGAGATAGGCCGCCTCAGCTTCTTTCTGTATTTTAATTTAGACCTAGAAAATACTTAAAAGGAACCATCAATTTCTACACTCCCTTTCTTTTCTAGTCAATCTTTAATTTTTAGACCACACTTCTCCTTGCAGAAAATTAGCTTAGGGGAAGGCACAGGTTTGGTCATCATATATGCTACCATCTCACTATCTGGTCGGTACTCTAAACTGATTATTTTAATTTCTACTTTCTCTCTTACAAAGCTGAGTCTAATGTCCATGTGTTTAGCTTTATAATGATGTTTAGGATTGGCAAAAAAAGGGATTGCTGCCTGATTATCACAAATTTTTTTTTGCACATCACTCTTAAGGTGACCAAGCTCACCAAGCAAAGATTTGACCCACATCAATTCTTTTACAGCAGAGCAAGAGGCCATATACTGAGCCTCCATGGTGGACTAAGCAATAACCTTTTGCTGTTTGCTACTCCAACAACAAGCCCCATCACCCACATATAATACATATCTAGAAGTACATCTCCTCATCAGAGCATCACCATAAGTGGCATCACTCCAAGTAGTGATGTTTGTATTCTCCCCACCCAAATGCAACCATAGATTCGTAGTTCCTTTCAAATATCTAAAGACTCTCTTAGGTGCATCCTAATCCTTCTTAGTGGGAGCATTTAGACTTCTACTCAGCACTCCTAGAGCCGCAGCTAAATCCGGCCGGGTATAATTCATTAAATAGATTTGGCTTCCCAGTACTTGCCTGTAAGGAATAGTCTACATGAACTTCTGTTTTTCAGGACTTAATTACTCATCTAAACTATGACTCCTTCTTCCTCACTCTTTTCACTTCCCTTCTTTAACTTCATTGGAGTAATACAACTATTAGCTTTATCCATCTGAACTTTTTCCAACATGTTCCCTATTGCTTCATTTTTAGTCAATCTTATAATCTTTCTTTCTCGGTCTCTTTCTACTTGAATTCCCAAAATATAATTTGCTTCTCCCATATCCATCATTTGAAATCTCCCATTAAGATCAGTTTTTACTTAATTAATTTTTTTCATTGATTTACTTAAAACAAGCAAATCATCAACATAAATTGCAATAAATATAATACCTTCCTCATCTTCAAAAACATAGATTCAGTGATATGAGCTGATTTCGATATATTCCAGATTCTAAAGTCGAGGTGCTTGTTTCAAACTGTAAAGGGATTTAACAAGCCGGCATACCTTACTCTCCTTTCTTTCCTCCACAATTCCTTCGGGTTGTCGCATAAAGATCTCCTCTTCCAATTCTCCATGTAAAAAGGCTGTCTTGATGTCCATCTGGTGCACCTCCATATCTTCTTCTGCTGCCAGACTGAGAAGTCTGCGAACAGAGGGAAATCTGACGACCGGGGCAAAGGTTTCCTCGTAGTCAATTCCCTCCTTTTATGTAAATCCCTTTGCCACTAATCAGCCTTATAACGCTCAATTGTGTTATATGAGTTCAGTTTTAATTTGAAAACCTACTTACAACCGATTGGTTTTTGGTTAGGTGGACAATCCACCAGCCCCCAAGTATCGGATGCCATAATTGAGGCCATCTCCTCATTGATGGCTGTCTTCCACCAGTATTTTTCTTGGCAAGTCATCGCCTCTCCATAAGTCTGAGGTTCATCTTGATAAGATAGTTTTGTTACCTTGTTATTAACCTGTTTTTCCTGCAATCTTTTGCTACTTTTCCTTCCCCCCTCAAAATCTATGGCTGGAATAGATGGTTCTCGTGGGTTGTTTGAAACAATCTCGGCTTCTTCCCTGTCCCTTGATTCCGAATTTGTTTCCACCACGTCTAATGCTTCCGGTAGAGTTGTCACTAGAGTTTCTGCAGTCGAGTTCTTTTCGGTGTGATTTGTACCTGCAAGAATGTCATCTTCTTTAAAACTTGGATAGTTAGGGAGTTCAAGGTCATCGGAATTTTCTGACTCAAATATGATTGTTACAGACTTTATATACTTGAAGGGATCCACGGACTTTCCTTCATCCAAAACTACTAGATGCTATACTAAGATTATATCTTCCCTTTTTAGATCATAAACTCTATATCCTTTAACATCCTCATCATATCCTAATAAGTATTTTGGTTTTCCTTTAGGATCTAGCTTCCAATTAGACCGATCTGTATCTAGACTGAATACTTGACTGCCGAAAACCTTTAAGTGAGATATGTTTGGTTTCCGACCTGTCCATCTCTCATAATGTGTTTGATCTTTTATAGCTGAAGTAAAAACTCTATTTTTGAGGTAATTAGCATAGTTCATTGCTTCGGCCCAAAACCTTTTTCCTATCTTTTAATCTGACAAGATACTTCTAGCACTATCACTTAGTGTTCTATTTAACCTTTCAGCTATCCCATTTTGTTCCGAGTTTTCTCGAACTGTCTTTTGGTGTTGGACTCCATCTTCCCTCTGAAAATCCTCAAACTAGTTAGAAGTATACTCTCCACCATTGTCACTCTTTACTCTCGTAATTGGAGTTTCATGGAGTTTTTCGCTCCATGTTTTATATTGTCTAAAACAATCTTGAGCTGACTTGTTTTTCAAAAAAACCACCCAGGAATACCGAGACCAATCATCAGTGATAGTCATCATAAATCTCTTCCCCCCGGTGAGGGCACTATAGTCGGTCCCCAAATATCTCTGTGTACTAGATCTATAATTTTTTCTCCGTTATAGGTGGTTGTTTTAGGAATGGGTAATCTATGTGCTTTACCTTGAGCACATCCACTAGAATCACTTATATTATCACTCTCACTGAAGTGAATCCCTCCCACAACTCTTATCTTTTTCATCTCTGTTAACTTATCTAGATTCACATGCTTAAGCCTCTTATGCCACATCATAATATCATGAACACCAGCATAATAAAGTTTCTTTGTTTCATTACTTTAAATCAGCCTAAACATCCCTTGGCTACCTTTCTCAGCAATAAAATAGACCTCCTCCTTAAAACTAGTATTACAGACTTCTTCCCTAGTGTTAGTGAAAAAACCCCTATCATCTAATACAGATGTAGAGATGGGGTTTTTGTTCAGCTCCGGAATAAACAATACATCGGAGAATGTTACTATAGATGTCTTTCCTTCTACTCGCACTTTCAGATCTATTTATCCTACAAGAGTAGTAGTGACTATCCTCCTATCCCCGTACTCTATCTCTACGGTGGGAATCTTTCTTATCTTAGTGAACACATGCATGGAGGCACCTGAATCTATAATCCAACCTGCTTTATCTTTCAATCCACCGTAAGCACATTTTTGCCTTCGTGGAATTTCGACCTCGTTTTTTGCCTCCAACTCCTCATCCAATAGGAGCTCATCGTCCTCGTCTTCAGATTCTGCCTCATGCACTTTTGTCACAAGGGCATTTTTCTTTCCTTTCGGGGTTCCACTTGTATGCCCCTCCTTTAATCGAAGCTTAGTTAGCTTAATGCACTCTGCTATATAATGCCCCGGTTTTTTACAAAAATGACATAAACCTTTGGGAGCCCTTGGTCCGAACTCGTCGGTCTGATTTTCTGCTCCTTCCCCCCATAGTTTTCGACCCGTCTTCGAGAATCCTTGTTCCTCCAATCGGTCGCAGTTGCCAAGGCTTGCCCACTCTTTCCCTCCCGTCGGAACTCAATTGTATTCTCCCAAACGAGAATCATCCCTAGCACTGAGTTCCATATCCACCTTGAGTCCGGCAATTCCTACACACGGTTGACTATGTTTTCGAACTTATCGGGTAACTTCATCAGTAAACAGTTAGCCTTTTCTTTTTCACTAAAATCTTTTCCCGCACTCTCTAGCTCCATGAAGAGTGTAGCAAGCTCATTGCAAAAATCCAACATTTTCTCCCCTTTGTATATATATTCCTTAACTTTCTGATCATCCAACTGTTGTTGCTGAATCTTACCACTTCGGTACATCTCTATGAGAGCCATCCATAGATCGGATGCCCTTTCTACCTGCAAATGACGACATGCAAGTCCTTGAGTAAGATGGCGTAGGATGAAGTGCTTTGCCGCCATATTGTTGAAGTCCCAAGTTTGAGTATCATTCTCCTCGTTATTAGGAATAGGTGACATGAATGCTGAACCAATTGCTATTAGTGTGGTCATCTCCGTCTCCGCTCCTTTGTCCACCACCTCTCCTTCCTTTGTCTCTTCCGTTGAAGATGGACCTGCTTTCTTTGTGAATCTGCTTCCTTCAAACCCTGGAGGGATTCCAAGACTTGATGGACGCCCCAGTCATCCACTAACTATCCCCCAAAACCTTTTTACGCATAGAGCCCCTATCATCATACTTTCCCAGTATATGAAGCTAGTTCCATTAAAGATTGGTACCTTAGAAGGTGGGCCCATAACCTGAAACTGTGAGACCTCGATAAGTCCTCAGAATGGAGTGCTTCCAAGAAGCCAATAGGATAACCCTAACCCCTTTGTGTTTTAGCAAGAACAACTGCCACCTTGGCAGAAAAAAACTCTCACCAACTTCACCCCTGTGAAGGCAAGACTCCCCTGAGTCGATAGCAGAAACAATCTATGAATTTGCTCTTCTAAGCAGTAAGTTTTGGAGGGTCAAAGTTGACCTTTTTGTATAGAAGCTCTCTGGGAGAGAAGGTCCTATCTACTAATTTTTCTATGTCCTATCTCTTTCACATACTCTATCTACTGATGTACGGAGCCAATCATATTACACTTCTGTACACAAAAGTACAGCTGTTGGTGTACTTTCTGTACGGACATTGTACGACATGCCCTAAATGTCAACACGTGGTATATCCGGATTTGCTCCCTTAATCCTCGGAGATGCCGTGATCGAATGTTATTCTGCCACGTGTCATCCGATTTTGGCGACAACCAAAAACCGCCGAAATCCTTTTTCGCGATCTCGGCATTCATTCCGGCCGTTCGATTAAATGCACATTTAATCGTAGCCGTAATAAATACATGTGCGGTATTCGTTTCGCTATTTGAAACAAATGCATGGTACATGTTTTTTGTCTGTACCTTGATTCGTACTTTTTTATTCTTGGATCTATGTATCCTGTAGACAATTTCAGTTAAATGAATTATCATACGTGGTAATGTTTAAATAAATATCAAACCATATTCTATGTATCATTAATTCTAGATTTAATGGTTAAGGCTACCGGCCACCAGCTGTTTACCGTCCGGCATGTACTAAGATCAAATCATGGACGTGAAACTCTAAGACCTCCATAAGTCCTCAGAGTGGACAGCTTCCAAGAAGCCTCTAGGATAATCCTGACCCCTTTGTGTTTAAGCAAAAATAACTGCCACCCTGGCAGACAAAAACTCTGACCAACTCCAACTTCCCAGTGACAACGACAAGTGTGGGAGTTTGGAGAGAGACGTTAGAGATAGACTGCCTCGGCTTCTTTCAATATTATAATTTAGACCTAGAAAATACTTAAAAGGAACCATCAATTTGTACACTTAATGGCATTGTCGTACAAATGTCGTACAAAAAGTACATCGGCAGTAGTACTTTTATGTACTGTACAGTATTCTGATTAGTTCGTATAGTTAGTAGATAGGGATTGTGAGAGGGAGATAGGACTTAGAAAAATCTGGTAGATGGCCTTCTCTCTCTTTGAGAGGTTGTATAAATTGGCATTTTTGCGGGCTTATAACTTATCGCCTGGTTGGGCGTTTTCATAGATTCTTCTTCCTACGGACTCGACGAGTCCAAGGTGCACGAGGTGCATCAGATTGTCTACTTGTCTGCTTGGGTAACAGTGGTTGCCATTGAAAGTGGGTTAGTTAATAATTATCAAGAAGCTTCCTGTTCTCTTTATTCTAATGGAGGACACAGAGTTTCAGGTTATGGGCCCACCCTCTAGGGTGCCTACCTTCAATGGATCTAGGTTCATCTATTGGGAAGCCATGATGATGGGAGCTTTGTGCGAAAAACAATACTGGGGTATCGTCAGTGGACAAGTGAAATGTCCACTTTTGGGAACTCCACCACGATTTGGAGGAGTAAGGTTTCCTCCAACAAAAGCTGCCTCAACGGAGGAGGCAGATGATGGGGACAGCAGTGTGTCCGAAAAGGGGAAAGGGAAGGAGACACCCCTCACTCCTATTGCCACAATACCGAGACCGGCGACCGTGAAAACCGCGGAGAACGATACTCAAATGTGGAAGGATGTAAACATTACTGCCAATAACTTCTTTATGAAGCACCTCACTCAAGCTTTGGCCACCCCTCATCTTCACATTTACAAGGCCGAGGAGTTGTGGGTGAGTTTGGTGGAGATTTATAGAGTAGGAACTATTCAGGAGCTTTAGTTGGCTGAGCAAAAGCTAGTAAGTTACACTTACAAAGGAGGAAAGATGCTAGATTACTGTGATGATCTTTCTTGTTTATATTTGGAGATGGAAAGTGCCGGGTGGACAGGTACAATAAAAATGAAAGTTAACACCCTTATCATGAAGTTACCTGATGAGTTCGAGAACATAGTGTACCGAGTACAGGAAATGCTTACTAGTTAATGGAAATGGAACACACTGGTCAGGATGATACTTGTGCAGGAAAACAAAATGGAGATAACGAGAGGAGGAAAGAGCATTCAAGCTCTAGCAGCAGGAGGGGACAAATGGGGGAAGGACCTGAAGAAACCTTATAAAGGGGAAAGAGATCATTTTGGGGGACTGAGGGCCCCAAAGGGTCTTTATCATCTTTGCAAAAAGCCGGGACATTTCATCGCAGATTGTATCAAGCTGTCGGAGCTGAGGCTCCAAGAGAACTGTGGAGGGGGTTCTTCCAAAGGGAAGAAAAAGGCACTTGTGGTTACAAAAGTGATAGGAGAAACCGAGGATGAGTCCTATGAGGAGGATGGGGAGCTTCTTCTAAACGAGAGTCTGGAGGAGAAGGAGATCCCTCGGAGATAGAAGTGTGCCCTTCGAGCAATTCGGGAAGCTCCACAGGAAGGATGGATTATCGACTCAGATGCATCCATGCATATGTGTCGTGATAAAGAACTCTTCACTAAGTTAAGAAAGATCCCTACTGTAGATGGGAGAGTGGTTACTACAAATCTAGTGGGATGAGTATTCATGAAATTCTTAGTGGAGGGTAAGACTTCTATACTTACATTCTCAGATGTACTCTACATTCCACAGCTGAGTAAAAATCTTGTCTCTATTTCTGTGTTAGATGACAAAGAGTTTGATATTTTCACTAGAAAGCGAGTCTTTACAGCTAAGTATGGGGATGAAGTTTACTTCAAGGCAGATAATGGTAGCCAAGGAATGTTTAGGCTTAACATGAGTAATGAAAAGAATAATAATTACTATGTTGGTGTTCCTAAGTTGATGATTTGGCATAAGCGGCTGGGGCATGCGCATTTTGATAGGTTGAGGGAAATGAAAAAGCTTCGGGTAGTAGAAGGCATTCAGTTTGGGGATAATGAAATGATGGATGATTGTAGTGGCAGTGCTCAAGGTAAGGCTCACATACTTCCCTTTCCTAAACCCGCCACATATAAAGGTGAGGAAGTATTAGACTTAGTCCACACAGATATTTGGGGACCTGCAAAATTACCTTCGGTTGGAGGAAAGAGGTTTATGATGACAATAACCGATGATTGGTCTACATACTCAGGAGTCTTCTTTTTGAAAACAAAGTCTGAAGCATCAACTTACTTAAAAGAATATAAAGCATGGAGTGAGAAGTTGCATGAAACCCCCATTAAGAGGATAAGGAGTGATAATGAGGGGGAATATACCTTTAACCAGTTTGAGGAATATTTTAGAGATGAGTGAGTGCAGCACCAGAAAACTATACCATATAACCCGAAACAAAATGTGGTAGCTAAGAGATTGAATGGAACACTAAGAGATAGTGCAAGCAGTATGTTGATAGACAAGAAAATAGGAAAGAGATTTTGGGCAGAAGCAATGAATTGTGCCAACTACATTAAGAATAGAGTCCTTACCTCAGCTGTAAAGGGAGTGACACCTTATGAGAGATGGGTTGGAAGGAAACCTGATATCTCACACCTTAAAGAATTCGGTAGCCAAGTTTACAGTCTTGACACGGATAGGAAAAACTAGAAAGTAGATGCTAAGGGAAAACCTGGATACTTTATGGGATATGATGAGGATGTTAATGGATATAGAGTCTATGACTTAGCAAAGAAAGATAATATTCTGGTTAAACACTTAGTTGTCGTGGATGAAGGGAAGCCATTTGACCCCTTCAAATATACAAAGAAGATAAGAATCAGATTTGAATCCGAAAGTGAGGAGAACTCAGTCGTTCTCGGAAGGGACATGAGTGAAACCGTGATTGCAAATTCAGGGGAGATCCAAGATAGAAACGACTCACCGGAAACCTCACATACTCCTATAGACTTCAAGGAGATAAAAGAAGCGGGACAAGAACCGACTTCCATAGATAAAGGAGCCGATGAGACAGTGAGAAGATATCCAAGACTTTCATCCATTCCAGTTTCGGAGTTTGAGGGAGGAAGGAGGAGCAGCAAAAGGATACAGGAAAAACAAGCCGCTCATAAGGTAACTAAGCTATCTCACCCAGATGAGCCTCAGTCTTACTCGGAGGCAGTGAATACTCCAGAGAAAGAGAGATGGATAAGAGCCATAAATGAAGAGATGGCTTCTATCAGGGAAGCAAATACTTGGGAACTAGCGGATTGTCATCCAAACAAAAAACCTTTTGGGTGTAAATAGGTATTTAAACTAAAACCGAACCCACATAATACCATTGAGAGATATAAGGCTCGATTAGTAGCGAAGGGGTTCACCCAAAAGGAGGGGATTGACTTTGAGGAGACCTTTGCTCCAGATGTTTGGTTCCCATCAGTAAGGATTCTCCTCAGTCTCGCAGCAGCTAAAGACATGAAAATACACCAAATGGACATTAAGAGTGCTTTTTTTAATGGTGTTTTAGAGGAAGAAATTTTCAATGAGACAACCCGAGGGGTTCGTGGAAGAAGGAGAAGAGAGCAAAGTCTGCAGGCTCATAAAGTCCTTATATGGACTAAAAGAGGCTCCCCGACATAGGAATAAGAAACTAGATGAGTTTCTTACCGGTCAAGGATATATCCGTATCAGCTCTAACCATTCTATGTATATGTTTGAAGATGAGAATGGTATCAATTTTATTGCAATTTATGTGGATGATCTGCTTATGTCTAGTAAATCTTTGGAAAATATCAGTAAGTTAAAAAAGGATCTTAGAAGCATATTTGATATGAAGGATTTAGCGGAGGCAAGATATATTTTGGGGATTCAAATGGAGAGAGATACGGTGAAGAAGATTATCAAACTTACTCAAAAGAAAGCAATAGGTAATATGCTTGAGAAATTCTTGATGGAATATGCTAACAATTGAACCACTCCCATGAACTTGAAAAAAAGTAAGTGATGGGAGTGTAGAAGGAGGAGTGATGATCTTAGATGATCAGATGAGTCCAAAGGAGAGAGTGTTTATAAAGTCTATCCCTTATAGATAGGTCGTAGGAAGTTTAATCTATTTTATGAACTAAACCAGGCCGGACATAGCGGCAGCAGTTGGAGTACTCAGTAAGAGTCTTAATGATCCTAGCAAGAGAGAGTGGGAGTCAGCCAAGAGAGTCATGAGATATCTGGTGGGAACTAGAGAGTTATGGTTGCATTTGGGATGGGAGCACAGTGACATCACTACTTGGAGTGATGCTAGTTATAGGGACGCACCTATGAGAAGATGCACTTTTGGGTATGTATTGTATGTTGGAGAAAGTGCATGTTGTTGGAGCTGTAAGCAACAAAAGGTGGTTGTTCAGTCTACTATGGAGGTTGAGTACATGGCCTCTAGTACTGCTTTGAAATAGTTGATGTGGGTCAAATCCTTGCTGCAAGAACTGGGGTATATAAAGGAGGGAGTGCATGAAGTGTTTTGTGATAATCAAGCTGCCATTGTAATTGCAGCTAATCTAAAACATCATTTTAAAGTTAAGCATATGGACATAAGATTGAGTTTTGTGAGGGAAAAAGTTGAGAATAATATTATGAATCTTGTATATAGATCTGATGAGGAAATGGTGGCTAGTATGATGAGAAAACTAGTGCCCTCTCCTAAATTGAAATATTGTAGAGAAAAATGTGGACTAAAACTGAAGGTAAAATTAGACTAGAAAATAAGGGGAGTGTTGAAATTAATAGATTTATAGAGTATTTTCTAGGTTTAAATATGTTAGCATAAAAGGAAAAGAAAAGGACAGACAGCCTGCCTACACCTCCTCTCTCTAGCCCCCATACTTGTTGTAGTCTCTGAAGGATAGATTGGGTGGTTGATCTATGGTTGCCTTAGTTCAACAGGCAATTTTTTTAAGTAGGTTACTAAAAAGATACTTGATGGATCTAGGATTTGATCCCTGTACCTGTCGTCCGTCAAGTTGGTCGGTAGCGGTCAGCTTTATCCTATTAGTCTAAGACTAATGCTAAATGCTATAGGGTTTGATAGATATTTATATATTTAGGAATAAATTAATTCATTTAACTAAAACTATATACGATATGCATAGATACAGTTTTTGTAAAGTACGGAGTACGGTAAGGTTTTGAAACGGATACCGCGCATTTTGTTTCGAAAACGAAACAAATATCGCGCAAGTATATATAATGGCTGAGATTGCATTTCGAGTCAAATCGAACAGCGCATATCATTGCCGAAATCTCGGAATGGTCACTTTGGCATTTAGTGACGTGGCATGACCTGGCGCCACATGGAGAAATAACATTCGGTCGCGGGAATTTCGAGGAACGTATGGACGAGTGGAAAATGGACACGCGTCCGCTTAATCGCCTTCTCGTACAAATGTCGTACAAAAAGTACATTGGCAGTAGTACTTTTATCTACTATACAATATTTTGATTGGTTTGTACAGTTAGTAGATAGGGATTGTGAGAGGGAGGTAGGACTTAGAAAAATCTGGTAGATGGCCTTCTCTCTCTTTCAGAGGTTGTATAAATTGGCATTTTTGCCGACTTATAACTTATCGCTTAGTTGGGCGTTTTCAAAGATTCTTTTTCCTACGAACTAAAGGGAGTCCAGGCTGCACAAGGGTGCAATCAGATTGTCTGCTTGTCTGCTTAGGTAGCAGTGGTTGCCATTGAAAGTGGGTTAGTTAATAACTATCTAGAGGCTTCTTGTACTCTGTAGTCCAATGCAGGACATAGAGTTTCAGGTAATGGGCCCACCCTCTAGGGTGCCTACATTCAATGGATCTGGGTTCATCTATTGGGAAGCCATGATGATGGGAACTTTCTGCAAATAACGATACTGGGGTATCGTCAATGGACAAGTGAAACGCCCACCTTCATGAACTCCACATGAATTTGGAGGAGTAAGTTATCCTACAACAATGGTTGCCTCAGCGGAGGAGGCGACAAATGATGGTGACAGCAGTGTGACCACGTCTTCCCCTTCGGGTAGAGTTGTCACTGGAGATTTCGCAGCCGAGTTCTTTTCGGTCTGATATGTACCTGCAAGAATGTCATCTTCTCTAAACCCTGGATAGTTAGGAAGTTCAAAGTCATCGGAATTTTTTGACTCAAATCTGATTTTTACTGACTTTGTGTACTTGAAGGGATCCACGAACTTTCCTTCATCCATAACAACTAGATGCTTTACTAAGATTATATCTTCCCTTTTTAGATCATAAACTTTATATCCTTTAACATCCTCATCATATCCTTATAAGTATCCTGGTTTTCATTTAGGATCTAGTTTCCAATTAAACCAATCTGTATCTAGACTCAATACTTGACTGCCGAAAACCTTTAAGTGAGATATGTCTGGTTTCCGGCCTGTCCATCTCTCATAATGTGTTTGATCTTTTATAGCTGAAGTAAAAACTCTATTTTTGAGGTAATTAGCATATTTCATTGCTTCGGCCCAAAACCTTTTTCTTATCTTGTTGTCCGACAACATACTTTAGCACTATCACTTAGTGTGCTATTTAATCTTTCAGCTACCCCATTCTGTTCTGGGTTTTCTGGAAATGTCCTTTGGTGTTGGACTCCATCTTCCCTCAAAAAATCCTCAAACTAGTTAGAAGTATACTCTCCACCATTGTCACTCTTTACTCTCTTGATTGGAGTTTCATGGAGTTTTTCGCTCCATGCTTTATATTGTATAAAACAATCCTGAGCTTTTGACTTGTTTTTCAAAAAATACACCCTCGAATACCGACACGAATCATCAGTGATAGTCATCATAAATCTCTTCCTACCCAGTGAGGGCACTTTGGCCCGTCCCCAAATATGTGTGTGTACTGAAATTAGATTTTTTTCTCCCCTATAGGTTGCTGTTTTGGGAAAAGGGAATCTTTGTGCTTTACCTTGAGCACATCAACTAGAATCACTTGGATTCTCACTCTCAATGAGCTTAATTCCTTCCACCACTCCCATCTTTTTTATCTCTCTTAGCTTATCTAGATTCACATGCCCAAGCCTCTTGTGCCACATCATTATATCATGGACACCAGCATAATAAACTTTCTTATTTTCATTGCTTAAAATCAGCCTAAACATCCCTTGGCTACCTTTTTCAGCAGTGAAATAAACTTCCTCCTCAAAACTAGCAGTAAAGACTCCTTCCCTAGTGCTAGTGAAAAAACCGTTATCATCTAATATAGATGTAGAAATAAGGTTTTTGTTCAGCTCCGAAATAAACAATACATCGGAGAATGTTAATATGGATGTGTTTCCTTCTACTAACACTTTCAGATCTACCGATCCTAGAAGAGTAGTGGTGACTATCCTCCCATCCCCGTACTCTATCTCTATGGTGGGAATCTTTCTTATGTTAGTGAACAGGTGCATATCCTTAGACATGTGCATGGAGGCACCTGAATGTACAATCCAGCCTGTTTCACCTTTGAATCCACCGAAAGCACATTTTTTGCTTTCGTGGAATTTCTACCTCGTTTGTGGCTTCTAACTCCTCATCCAATAGGAGCTTATTGTCCTCGTTTTCGGATTCCACCTCATGTACCTGTGTCACAAGGGCAGTCTTCTTTCCTCTCGGGGGTCCACCGGTCTGCCCCTCCTTTAACCGAAGTTCGGTTAGTTTAGTGCACTCCGCCATATAGTGCCGTAATTATTACAGAAATGACATAAACCCTTGGAAGCCCTTGGTCCGAACTCGTCGGTCTGATTTTTCAGCTCCTCCCCTCCGTAATTTCCGACCGGTCACCAGGAATCCTTGTTCCTCCAGTCGGTCCCAGTTGCCAAGGCTTGCCCACTCTTTCGTCCTCTTCGATCTCAATTGTATTCTCCCAAACGAGATTCATTCCTACAATTGAGTTACATATCCACCTTGAGTCCGGCAAGTTCTACACACGGTTGACTATGTTCTTGAACTCATCGGGTAACTTCATCAGTAGAGAGTTAACCTTTTATTTTTCACTAGAATCTTTTCCAGCACTCTCTAGCTCCATGAAAAGTGTAGCAAACTCATTGCAAAAATCCAACATCTTTCTCCCTTTGTATACATATTCCTTAACTTTCTGATCAGCCAACTATTGTTGCTGAATCGTACCACTTCGGTACATCTCTATGAGAGCCATCCAAAGATCGGATGCCTTTTCTACCTCCAAATGAGGACATGCGAGTCCTTGAGTAAGATGGCGGAGGATGAAGTGATTTGCCGCCATATTGTTGAAGTCCCAAGTATTAGTATCATACTCCTCGTTCCTCGGAATAGGTGACATGAATGCCGAACCAGTTGCTATTGTTGTGGTCTTCTCTTTCTCCTTTCTTTTGTCCACCATCTCTCCTTCCTGTGTCTCCTCCGTTGAAGATGGATCTGCATCTGTAGTGAATCTGCCTCTTGTAAACCCTTGAGGTATCCCAAGACAGGATGGATGCCTCACCCGTCCACTCACTATTCCCCAAAACCGTTTCTCACATAGAGCTCCTGGCATCATACTTTTCAAGTATATGAAGCCATCTCTATTGAATATGGGCACCCTAGATGGTGAGCCCCTAACGTGCAACTCTGAGACCTCCATAGGACCTCAGAGTAAGCAGCTCACACGAAGCCTATTAGATAACCCTGACCCCTTTGTATTTCAGCACGAATAACCGCCACTATGGCAAACAAAACTTTGACCACCTTCACCCATGTGAAGGAAAGACTCCCTTGAGTCAATAGCAAAAAGAATCTCTGAATTTGCTCCCGTGAGTAGTAAGTTATGGAGGGTCAAAGTTGACCATTTGTACAAAGCACTCTAGGAGAGAGGATCCTATTTACCAATTTTTTCTAAGTCTTATCTCTCTCACAATCTCTATCTACTGATGTACGGCACTAATCATATTACACTTCTGTACCTTAAAGTACATTTGGCGGTGTACTTTTTGTAGGAAAACTGTACGACATGGCCTAAAAGTCGACACATGTCATATTTGGGTTCGGTCTCGTAATCCCTAAGGATGCTGCGATCCAACATAATTTTGCCACGTGTCATCCAATGTGGCGATGACCACAAACCGCCGAGAGTCTCTTTCGGATCTCTGCTTTCTTCCCGGCCATCTGATTGACTGTAGATTTCAATGGTAGCCGTCATAAATACTCGCGCGGTATTTGTTTCGTTAAAGAAATAAATGCGCGGTACTAGTTTCTTACACATACCGTAATCCTTACTTTTACATAACTGGATCTATGTATCCCTTAAACAGTTGTAGTTAAATGAATTATCCCATGTAATAATATTTAAATAAATATCAAACCCTATATCATATATCAGTAGTCTTAGACTTAACGGCTACGACTATCGGCTACCGGCTACCTTTCTTTCCGCAGGTACAAGGATCAAATCCCGGTTCCGACATCTATCTTTTTAGTAAATAAACTACTTATCAGTATATAAACTAATTCATTTCCCGTAAACCTCTGGATAGCCAAGGTAGCCATGGGTCTAGCTTCCACTCCAACTTCCCAGTGACAACGACAAGTGTGGGAGTTTGGAGAGAGACGTTAGAGATAGACTGCCTCGGCTTCTTTCAATATTATAATTTAGACCTAGAAAATACTTAAAAGGAACCATCAATTTGTACACTTAATGGCATTGTCGTACAAATGTCGTACAAAAAGTACATCGGCAGTAGTACTTTTATGTACTGTACAGTATTCTGATTAGTTCGTATAGTTAGTAGATAGGGATTGTGAGAGGGAGATAGGACTTAGAAAAATCTGGTAGATGGCCTTCTCTCTCTTTGAGAGGTTGTATAAATTGGCATTTTTGCGGGCTTATAACTTATCGCCTGGTTGGGCGTTTTCATAGATTCTTCTTCCTACGGACTCGACGAGTCCAAGGTGCACGAGGTGCATCAGATTGTCTACTTGTCTGCTTGGGTAACAGTGGTTGCCATTGAAAGTGGGTTAGTTAATAATTATCAAGAAGCTTCCTGTTCTCTTTATTCTAATGGAGGACACAGAGTTTCAGGTTATGGGCCCACCCTCTAGGGTGCCTACCTTCAATGGATCTAGGTTCATCTATTGGGAAGCCATGATGATGGGAGCTTTGTGCGAAAAACAATACTGGGGTATCGTCAGTGGACAAGTGAAATGTCCACTTTTGGGAACTCCACCACGATTTGGAGGAGTAAGGTTTCCTCCAACAAAAGCTGCCTCAACGGAGGAGGCAGATGATGGGGACAGCAGTGTGTCCGAAAAGGGGAAAGGGAAGGAGACACCCCTCACTCCTATTGCCACAATACCGAGACCGGCGACCGTGAAAACCGCGGAGAACGATACTCAAATGTGGAAGGATGTAAACATTACTGCCAATAACTTCTTTATGAAGCACCTCACTCAAGCTTTGGCCACCCCTCATCTTCACATTTACAAGGCCGAGGAGTTGTGGGTGAGTTTGGTGGAGATTTATAGAGTAGGAACTATTCAGGAGCTTTAGTTGGCTGAGCAAAAGCTAGTAAGTTACACTTACAAAGGAGGAAAGATGCTAGATTACTGTGATGATCTTTCTTGTTTATATTTGGAGATGGAAAGTGCCGGGTGGACAGGTACAATAAAAATGAAAGTTAACACCCTTATCATGAAGTTACCTGATGAGTTCGAGAACATAGTGTACCGAGTACAGGAAATGCTTACTAGTTAATGGAAATGGAACACACTGGTCAGGATGATACTTGTGCAGGAAAACAAAATGGAGATAACGAGAGGAGGAAAGAGCATTCAAGCTCTAGCAGCAGGAGGGGACAAATGGGGGAAGGACCTGAAGAAACCTTATAAAGGGGAAAGAGATCATTTTGGGGGACTGAGGGCCCCAAAGGGTCTTTATCATCTTTGCAAAAAGCCGGGACATTTCATCGCAGATTGTATCAAGCTGTCGGAGCTGAGGCTCCAAGAGAACTGTGGAGGGGGTTCTTCCAAAGGGAAGAAAAAGGCACTTGTGGTTACAAAAGTGATAGGAGAAACCGAGGATGAGTCCTATGAGGAGGATGGGGAGCTTCTTCTAAACGAGAGTCTGGAGGAGAAGGAGATCCCTCGGAGATAGAAGTGTGCCCTTCGAGCAATTCGGGAAGCTCCACAGGAAGGATGGATTATCGACTCAGATGCATCCATGCATATGTGTCGTGATAAAGAACTCTTCACTAAGTTAAGAAAGATCCCTACTGTAGATGGGAGAGTGGTTACTACAAATCTAGTGGGATGAGTATTCATGAAATTCTTAGTGGAGGGTAAGACTTCTATACTTACATTCTCAGATGTACTCTACATTCCACAGCTGAGTAAAAATCTTGTCTCTATTTCTGTGTTAGATGACAAAGAGTTTGATATTTTCACTAGAAAGCGAGTCTTTACAGCTAAGTATGGGGATGAAGTTTACTTCAAGGCAGATAATGGTAGCCAAGGAATGTTTAGGCTTAACATGAGTAATGAAAAGAATAATAATTACTATGTTGGTGTTCCTAAGTTGATGATTTGGCATAAGCGGCTGGGGCATGCGCATTTTGATAGGTTGAGGGAAATGAAAAAGCTTCGGGTAGTAGAAGGCATTCAGTTTGGGGATAATGAAATGATGGATGATTGTAGTGGCAGTGCTCAAGGTAAGGCTCACATACTTCCCTTTCCTAAACCCGCCACATATAAAGGTGAGGAAGTATTAGACTTAGTCCACACAGATATTTGGGGACCTGCAAAATTACCTTCGGTTGGAGGAAAGAGGTTTATGATGACAATAACCGATGATTGGTCTACATACTCAGGAGTCTTCTTTTTGAAAACAAAGTCTGAAGCATCAACTTACTTAAAAGAATATAAAGCATGGAGTGAGAAGTTGCATGAAACCCCCATTAAGAGGATAAGGAGTGATAATGAGGGGGAATATACCTTTAACCAGTTTGAGGAATATTTTAGAGATGAGTGAGTGCAGCACCAGAAAACTATACCATATAACCCGAAACAAAATGTGGTAGCTAAGAGATTGAATGGAACACTAAGAGATAGTGCAAGCAGTATGTTGATAGACAAGAAAATAGGAAAGAGATTTTGGGCAGAAGCAATGAATTGTGCCAACTACATTAAGAATAGAGTCCTTACCTCAGCTGTAAAGGGAGTGACACCTTATGAGAGATGGGTTGGAAGGAAACCTGATATCTCACACCTTAAAGAATTCGGTAGCCAAGTTTACAGTCTTGACACGGATAGGAAAAACTAGAAAGTAGATGCTAAGGGAAAACCTGGATACTTTATGGGATATGATGAGGATGTTAATGGATATAGAGTCTATGACTTAGCAAAGAAAGATAATATTCTGGTTAAACACTTAGTTGTCGTGGATGAAGGGAAGCCATTTGACCCCTTCAAATATACAAAGAAGATAAGAATCAGATTTGAATCCGAAAGTGAGGAGAACTCAGTCGTTCTCGGAAGGGACATGAGTGAAACCGTGATTGCAAATTCAGGGGAGATCCAAGATAGAAACGACTCACCGGAAACCTCACATACTCCTATAGACTTCAAGGAGATAAAAGAAGCGGGACAAGAACCGACTTCCATAGATAAAGGAGCCGATGAGACAGTGAGAAGATATCCAAGACTTTCATCCATTCCAGTTTCAGAGTTTGAGGGAGGAAGGAGGAGCAGCAAAAGGATACAGGAAAAACAAGCCGCTCATAAGGTAACTAAGCTATCTCACCCAGATGAGCCTCAGTCTTACTCGGAGGCAGTGAATACTCCAGAGAAAGAGAGATGGATAAGAGCCATAAATGAAGAGATGGCTTCTATCAGGGAAGCAAATACTTGGGAACTAGCGGATTGTCATCCAAACAAAAAACCTTTTGGGTGTAAATAGGTATTTAAACTAAAACCGAACCCACATAATACCATTGAGAGATATAAGGCTCGATTAGTAGCGAAGGGGTTCACCCAAAAGGAGGGGATTGACTTTGAGGAGACCTTTGCTCCAGATGTTTGGTTCCCATCAGTAAGGATTCTCCTCAGTCTCGCAGCAGCTAAAGACATGAAAATACACCAAATGGACATTAAGAGTGCTTTTTTTAATGGTGTTTTAGAGGAAGAAATTTTCAATGAGACAACCCGAGGGGTTCGTGGAAGAAGGAGAAGAGAGCAAAGTCTGCAGGCTCATAAAGTCCTTATATGGACTAAAAGAGGCTCCCCGACATAGGAATAAGAAACTAGATGAGTTTCTTACCGGTCAAGGATATATCCGTATCAGCTCTAACCATTCTATGTATATGTTTGAAGATGAGAATGGTATCAATTTTATTGCAATTTATGTGGATGATCTGCTTATGTCTAGTAAATCTTTGGAAAATATCAGTAAGTTAAAAAAGGATCTTAGAAGCATATTTGATATGAAGGATTTAGCGGAGGCAAGATATATTTTGGGGATTCAAATGGAGAGAGATACGGTGAAGAAGATTATCAAACTTACTCAAAAGAAAGCAATAGGTAATATGCTTGAGAAATTCTTGATGGAATATGCTAACAATTGAACCACTCCCATGAACTTGAAAAAAAGTAAGTGATGGGAGTGTAGAAGGAGGAGTGATGATCTTAGATGATCAGATGAGTCCAAAGGAGAGAGTGTTTATAAAGTCTATCCCTTATAGATAGGTCGTAGGAAGTTTAATCTATTTTATGAACTAAACCAGGCCGGACATAGCGGCAGCAGTTGGAGTACTCAGTAAGAGTCTTAATGATCCTAGCAAGAGAGAGTGGGAGTCAGCCAAGAGAGTCATGAGATATCTGGTGGGAACTAGAGAGTTATGGTTGCATTTGGGATGGGAGCACAGTGACATCACTACTTGGAGTGATGCTAGTTATAGGGACGCACCTATGAGAAGATGCACTTTTGGGTATGTATTGTATGTTGGAGAAAGTGCATGTTGTTGGAGCTGTAAGCAACAAAAGGTGGTTGTTCAGTCTACTATGGAGGTTGAGTACATGGCCTCTAGTACTGCTTTGAAATAGTTGATGTGGGTCAAATCCTTGCTGCAAGAACTGGGGTATATAAAGGAGGGAGTGCATGAAGTGTTTTGTGATAATCAAGCTGCCATTGTAATTGCAGCTAATCTAAAACATCATTTTAAAGTTAAGCATATGGACATAAGATTGAGTTTTGTGAGGGAAAAAGTTGAGAATAATATTATGAATCTTGTATATAGATCTGATGAGGAAATGGTGGCTAGTATGATGAGAAAACTAGTGCCCTCTCCTAAATTGAAATATTGTAGAGAAAAATGTGGACTAAAACTGAAGGTAAAATTAGACTAGAAAATAAGGGGAGTGTTGAAATTAATAGATTTATAGAGTATTTTCTAGGTTTAAATATGTTAGCATAAAAGGAAAAGAAAAGGACAGACAGCCTGCCTACACCTCCTCTCTCTAGCCCCCATACTTGTTGTAGTCTCTGAAGGATAGATTGGGTGGTTGATCTATGGTTGCCTTAGTTCAACAGGCAATTTTTTTAAGTAGGTTACTAAAAAGATACTTGATGGATCTAGGATTTGATCCCTGTACCTGTCGTCCGTCAAGTTGGTCGGTAGCGGTCAGCTTTATCCTATTAGTCTAAGACTAATGCTAAATGCTATAGGGTTTGATAGATATTTATATATTTAGGAATAAATTAATTCATTTAACTAAAACTATATACGATATGCATAGATACAGTTTTTGTAAAGTACGGAGTACGGTAAGGTTTTGAAACGGATACCGCGCATTTTGTTTCGAAAACGAAACAAATATCGCGCAAGTATATATAATGGCTGAGATTGCATTTCGAGTCAAATCGAACAGCGCATATCATTGCCGAAATCTCGGAATGGTCACTTTGGCATTTAGTGACGTGGCATGACCTGGCGCCACATGGAGAAATAACATTCGGTCGCGGGAATTTCGAGGAACGTATGGACGAGTGGAAAATGGACACGCGTCCGCTTAATCGCCTTCTCGTACAAATGTCGTACAAAAAGTACATTGGCAGTAGTACTTTTATCTACTATACAATATTTTGATTGGTTTGTACAGTTAGTAGATAGGGATTGTGAGAGGGAGGTAGGACTTAGAAAAATCTGGTAGATGGCCTTCTCTCTCTTTCAGAGGTTGTATAAATTGGCATTTTTGCCGACTTATAACTTATCGCTTAGTTGGGCGTTTTCAAAGATTCTTTTTCCTACGAACTAAAGGGAGTCCAGGCTGCACAAGGGTGCAATCAGATTGTCTGCTTGTCTGCTTAGGTAGCAGTGGTTGCCATTGAAAGTGGGTTAGTTAATAACTATCTAGAGGCTTCTTGTACTCTGTAGTCCAATGCAGGACATAGAGTTTCAGGTAATGGGCCCACCCTCTAGGGTGCCTACATTCAATGGATCTGGGTTCATCTATTGGGAAGCCATGATGATGGGAACTTTCTGCAAATAACGATACTGGGGTATCGTCAATGGACAAGTGAAACGCCCACCTTCATGAACTCCACATGAATTTGGAGGAGTAAGTTATCCTACAACAATGGTTGCCTCAGCGGAGGAGGCGACAAATGATGGTGACAGCAGTGTGACCACGTCTTCCCCTTCGGGTAGAGTTGTCACTGGAGATTTCGCAGCCGAGTTCTTTTCGGTCTGATATGTACCTGCAAGAATGTCATCTTCTCTAAACCCTGGATAGTTAGGAAGTTCAAAGTCATCGGAATTTTTTGACTCAAATCTGATTTTTACTGACTTTGTGTACTTGAAGGGATCCACGAACTTTCCTTCATCCATAACAACTAGATGCTTTACTAAGATTATATCTTCCCTTTTTAGATCATAAACTTTATATCCTTTAACATCCTCATCATATCCTTATAAGTATCCTGGTTTTCATTTAGGATCTAGTTTCCAATTAAACCAATCTGTATCTAGACTCAATACTTGACTGCCGAAAACCTTTAAGTGAGATATGTCTGGTTTCCGGCCTGTCCATCTCTCATAATGTGTTTGATCTTTTATAGCTGAAGTAAAAACTCTATTTTTGAGGTAATTAGCATATTTCATTGCTTCGGCCCAAAACCTTTTTCTTATGTTGTTGTCCGACAACATACTTCTAGCACTCTCACTTAGTGTCCTATTTAATATTTCAGCTACCCCATTCTGTTCTGCGTTTTCTGGAACTGTCTTTTGGTGTTGGACTCCATCTTCCCTCAAAAAATCCTCAAACTGGTTAGAAGTATACTCTCCACCATTGTCACTCTTTACTGTTTTGATTGGAGTTTCATGGAGTTTTTCGCTCCATGCTTTATATTGTATAAAACAATCCTGAGCTTTTGACTTGTTTTTCAAAACATATACCCTGGAATACCGAGACGAATCATCAGTGATAGTCATCATAAATCTCTTCCTACCCAGTGAAGGCTTTTTGGCCCGTCCCCAAATATGTGTGTGTACTGAAATTAGAATTTTTTCTCCCCTATAGGTTGCTGTTTTGGGAAAAGGGAATCTTTGTGCTTTACCTTGAGCACATCAACTAGAATCACTTGGATTCTCACTCTCAATGAGCTTAATTCCTTCCACCACTCCCATCTTTTTTATCTCTCTTAGCTTATCTAGATTCACATGCCCAAGCCTCTTGTGCCACATCATTATATCATGGACACCAGCATAATAAACTTTCTTATTTTCATTGCTTAAAATCAGCCTAAACATCCCTTGGCTACCTTTTTCAGCAGTGAAATAAACTTCCTCCTCAAAACTAGCAGTAAAGACTCCTTCCCTAGTGCTAGTAAAAAAACCCTTATCATCTAATACAGATGTAGAGATAAGGTTTTTGTTCAGCTCCGAAATTTACAATACATCGGAGAATGTTAATATGGATGTCTTTCCTTCTACTAACACTTTCAGATCTATCGATCCTACAAGAGTAGTGGTGACTATCCTCCCATCCCCGTACTCTATCTCTACGGTGGGAATCTTTCTTATCTTAGTGAACAAGTGCCTATCCTTAGACATGTGCATGGAGGCACCTGAATGTACAATCCAGCCTGTTTCACCTTTTAATCCACCGAAAGCACATTTTTTGCTTTCGTGGAATTTCTACCTCGTTTGTCGCTTCCAACAACTCATCCAATAGGAGCTCAACGTCCTTGTCTTCGGATTCCACCTCATGTACCTCTGTCACAAGCGCCTTTTTCTTTCCTCTCGGGGTTCCACCAGTTTGCCCCTCCTTTAACCAAAGCTCGGTTAGTTTAGTGCACTCTGCCATATAGTGCCCTATTTTCTTACAAAAATGACATAAACCCTTGGGAGCCCTTGGTCCGAACTCGTCCGTCTAATTATTCTGCTCCCCCCCTCCGTAATTTTAGACCGGTCTCGATGAATCCCTTTTCCCCTAGTCGCTCCCAGCTGTCAAGGCTTGCCCACTCTTTCCTCCCCTTTGGATCTCAATTGTATTCTCCCGAACGAGAATCATTCCTACTACTAAGTTCCATATCCACCTTGTGTCCGGCAAGTCCTGCACACGGTTGACTATGTTCTTGAACTCATCGGGTAACTTTATCAGTAGAGAGTTAACCTTTTCTTTTTCACTAAAATCTTATCAACACTTTGTAGCTCCATGAAAAGTGTAGCAAGCTCATTGCAAAAATCCAACATCTTCCCCCTTTTGTATACATACTCCTTAACTTTCTGGTCAGCCAACTGTTGTTGCTGAATTGTACCACTTCAGTACATCTTTATGAGAGCCATCCACAGATCGGATGCCCTTTCTACCTCCAAATGAGGACATGCGAGTCCTTGAGTAAGATGGCGGAGGATGAAGTGATTTGCCGCCATATTGTTGAAGTCCTAGGTATCAGTATCATTCTCCTCGTTCCTCTAAATAGGTGACATGAATGCCGAACAATTTGCTATTGTTGTTGTCTTCTCTATCTCCTTTCCTTTGTCCACCATCTCTCCTTCCTTTGTCTCCTCCGTTGAAGATGGATCTGCATCTGTAGTGAATCTGCCTTTTGTAAACCCTTGAGGTATCCCAAGACTTGATGGACGCCTCACGCGTCCACTCACTATTCCTCAAAACCGTTTCTCACTTAGAGCTCATGTCATCATACTTTCCCAGTATATGAAGCCTACTCCATTGAATATGGGCACCCTAGATGGTGGGCCTATAACCTGCAACTTTGAGACCTCCATAGAACCTCAAGGTAAGCAGCTCACATGAAGCCTGTAGGATAACCCTGACCCCTTTGTATTTCAGCAAGAATAACCACCATTATGGCAAACAAAAACTTTGACCACCTTCACCCTTGTGAAGGTTAGACTCCCTTGAGTCAATAGTAAAAAGAATCTCTGAATTTGCTTCCTTGAGCCGTAAGTTATGGAGGGTCAAAGTTAACATTTTGTACCAAGCACTCTGGGAGAGAGGATCCTATTTACCATTTTTTTCTAAGTCCTATCTCTCTCACAAACTCTATCTACTGATGTACGGCACCAATTATATTACACTTTGTACCTAAAAGTACATTTGCGGGTGTACTTTCTGTACGGAAACTGTACGACATGGCCTAAAAATCGACACATGTTATATCCGGGTTTCGTCCCGTTATCCCTAGGGATGCTGGGATCCAACGTAATTTTGCCACGTGTCATCCGATGTGACGATGACCACAAATCGCCGAGATTCTCTTCCGCGATCTCTGCTTTCTTCCCGGCCGTCTGATTGAATGTAGATTTCAATAGTAGTCGTCATAAATACATGCGTGGTAATTGTTACGTTAACGAAATAAATTTGCGGTACTAGTTTCTTACACATACCGTAATCCTTACTTTTATATAACTGGATCTATGTATCCCTTAAACAGTTGTAGTTAAATGAATTATCCTATGTAATAATATTTAAATAAATATCAAACCCTATATCATATATCAGTAGTCTTAGACTTAACGGCTACGACTATCAGCTACCGGCTACCTTTCTTTCCGCAGGTACAAGGATCAAATCCCGGTTCCGACATCTATCTTTTTAATAAATAAACTACTTATCGGTATATAAACTAATCCATTTCCCGTAAACCTCTGGATAGCCAAGGTAGCCATGGGTCTAGCTTCCACTCCAACTTCCCAGTGACTCCGAAAAGCGTGGGAGTTTGGAGAGAGAAGTTAGAGATAGGCTGCCTCAGCTTCTTTCTGTATTTTAATTTAGACCTAGAAAATACTTAAAAGGAACCATCAATTTCTACACTTAATGGCCTTGTTATACAAAGGTCGTACAAAAAGTACATCGGCAGGAGTACTTTTATGTACTGTACAGTATTCTGATTGGTTTGTACAGTTAGTAGATAGGGATTATGAGAGGGAGCTAGGACTTATAAAAATCTGGTAGATGGCCTTCTCTCTCTTTGAGAAGTTGTATAAATTGTCATTTTTGCGTGCTTATAAATTATCGCTAGGTTGGGCGTTTTCAGAGATTCTTTTTCCTACGGACGTAGGGGAGTCTAGGCTGCAGAAGGTTGTAGGCAGATTGTTTGCTTGTCTGCTTGGGTAGCAGTGGTTGCCATTGAAAGTGGGTTAGTTAATATTTATCTAGAGGCTTCTTGCACTTTTTAGTCCAATGGAGGACACAAACTTTCACGTACAGGGGAGAAAGGGCTCGAAAATCCTTGGTGATATAGAGAAGTGCTTGTAAAGCACACGAGCTTGACAACTGTCGAGCGTGCGTTAGAAACATGAGAGGATTGTCTATTGAAATTAATAGATTTCTAAAGTATTTTCTAGGTATAAATATGTTAGTATAAAAGGAAAAAGAAAAGGACGGACAACTTGCCTCCACCTCCTCTCTCTAGCCCCTATACTTGTTGTAGTCACTGAAGGATAGAAAGGGTGGTTGAACCATGGCTGCCTTAGTTCAACAGGCAGTAATTTTTAGTAGGTTACTAAAAAGATACATGATGGACCCAGAACTTGACCTGGTACGTGCCGTCCATCAGGTTGGCCGATAGCGGTCTGCTTTATCCTATTAGACCAAGACCAATGCTAAATGCTATAGGGTATGATAGATATATATTTATTTAGGAGTGAACGAATTCATTTGACTGAAACTGTATACGGCATGAATAGATACAGTTTTATAAAGTACGAAGTACAATACTATTTCGAAACGGATACCACGCATTTTGTTTTGACAGCGAAACGAATATTGCGTAAGTATTTATAATGGGTGAGATTGCATTTCGGTTCACATCCAACAGCGCACATCATCGCCGAAATCCCAAAGTGGTCACTTTGGCTTTTTGTGACATGACATGACCTAGCGCCACGTGGAGAGATCACATTTGGTCGCGGGAATTGCGAGGAACCTTTGGAGGAGTAAAAAAAGGTCACGCGTCCACGTAATTGCCTTGTCGTACATTTGTCGTACAAAAGGTACACCGAAAGTAGTACTTTTTGGTATGGTACAACAATATAAGTGTTCCGTACTTTAGTAGATAGGAGTAATTAGAGGGAATCAAGACTTAGTGTTTTTTACAGTCACCTCTCCCCTTGAGGGTTAGTATAAAGTAGGCATCTTTGCCACCCTATAACTTATCGCCTTGTTGGGCGTTTTCAGAGATTCTTTTTCCTACGGACTCAAGGGAGTCCAGACTCCACAAGGTTGCTGTCATATTGTCTACTTCTCTGCTAAGGTAGGAGTGGTTGCAATATAAAGTGGGTTAGTTAATAACTATCTAGATGCTTCCTAAATTCTGTAGTCCAATGGAGGATACAAAATTGCAGGTTATGGGCCCACCCTCTAAGGTGCCCATCTTCAATGGATCAGGGTTTATCTATTGGGAAGCCATGATGACAATGACTTTGTGTGAAAAAGGATACTTGGGTATTGTTTGTGGACAAGTGAAACATCCACCTCAAGGAACACCATCGGATTTGGTGGAATAAGGTTTTTTGTAGCATTATCTGCTGCAACAGAGGATGCTGATGATGGGGAAAACACTGTGTCCGAAAAGGGGAAAGAAAAGGAGACACCTTTAACTCTTATTGCTCCTCTTCCCACGACACCCGGAGCGGCGATCAAGAAGACCGTGGAGATCGATACTCAAAAGTGGGAAGACACCAACATGGCTGCCAAGTATTTCATTCTGAGACACCTCACACAAGCTTTGGCAACTCCTCACCTTCACGTTTATAAGGCCGAGGAGTTGTGGGTGAGTTTGAAAGAGATTTATAGAGCTGGTATAATTCAGGAGCTCCAGTTGGTAGAGCAAAAGTTGGGAAATTATACTTACAAAGGGGGAAAGATGTTAGACTGAAATTATGTGGTCTCCATTGACCCACAGAATGAGCAGCCTATGTAAAGCCTCTAGGATAATATTTGCCCCTTCTACTTTCCCGCTAAATAAGCGCTGCCCAGGCACACAAATATTGCGACCACTCTCACCCCTGTAAGGATAAGACTCCCCTGAGTCAAACGCAAAAAGAATCACTGAATTTGCTCACCTGAGCAGTAAGTTATGGCTGGTCAAAGATGACCTTTATAGTTACAAGCTCTCTTAGAGAGAGAGGTACCTAAATTTTACTAAGTCTTGGTCTGCCTACTCACCCGAAATGTATCCGACGAGTAAGACACCCAGTTACCTCTGGTGTATTAAAGTCAGATTGTAGAAAGGGGGAAACATTCATATTAAAGGGTTGAAAACGAGATGGTTGACCTCGAGGACTTAATATGG
>JBBHKE010000047.1:0-76843 GCA_037447655.1 Zygnema cylindricum | reverse complement strand
GAGAGAGAGAGAGAGAGAGAGAGAGAGAGAGAGAGAGAGAGAGAGAGAGAGAGAGAGAGAGAGAGAGAGAGAGATGAGATGAGATGAGATGATGAGAGAGAGATGAGGAGAGATGATCAAGTAGAGGCAAAACTGATATGATTTATATTCAGTAAATTTGAGTAAATTTGAGACCATGAATTCCATCGTTGTGAGGCAATTACTGATAATGACAGTTAATGGAGGAAGCAAACAAAAAGGAAATGGAACAAACCAGGCAGTGGCTACGAGAACTGCTGTCATTTCGTAATGTCGCACGGGTTTCCCTCTTCTTTACCACTAATACCATTTCTGCCAAAAGCTTCTCTGGATCTCGCCCTTCCAATTCCGCCCACCTTTTCCCAACGTCTGTCTCGACCTTTCCTGTTCCCGCCTGTCTCATAAGCAATGTTTGTTAGTTACACTATCTTAAAAAACTGTTTAGAAGACCCTAAGTTGTGCAAAATTTTCCAGTTTAATCCCAAAAGTCATTGGAATTGATCCTTCTGGGTGGTACACGATAAAGCCCACTTACTAAGCAAGCACGACTAAAGAAGTAAACAGACTAATTGATGTCATTAACTGTCAAAGTATTATTTTGTTGGAAATTCTACAAGCTCCTTGCAACAATTCATGACCAAGTATTGCACTTTTCGCCTAGGATGTGGTTTGGCATTCTCTACATTCTACCTTCTCTTAGGTTATTTTGTGAGAAGTTTAACAAGTCTTTTGGGTTCCTAAGCAGGGCTCGACTGTCCTGAGAATTACAAAAAACAGTGCAAGTAGTTCTTTTACGATTCACAATGTTTTTCCCAAACATCATTAAACGGGATACAAATCCCTATCTAAGGACTTGCTGTAGACACCCGAACAAGATACAGGAAATTGAAAAACAATCTTTCTCCAATTTCAGCTACCACACCTTTCCCGCGGCTTGAAAATGGTGTATTCAATGGTATCAGCATGGACAAAGTTGCAACAACTGTACCAAGAATGACTTGGAAATATGTCTGATTTATTCCCATGCCAGGTTCAGCTATGCTGACAGTTGTCATGATGCTCTACAGGCAATATCATGATGCTTATAAAACTCATTTTTCAGCCGAATCAAGTAATTATTCCGTCTGCCTTACAGTCAAAGTTACCTTGTCAACGAAAAAGAAAAGATGAGAAAGTGCTTTGGCATAATTACTTCCTTATACACAATGGGTCTGACGATGAGCAATTTCATTGTCCAGTGGTCTACATGTCTTCTCAAATAGTGCCAAAATGGCTCTATAACTCTTAATTTTAACTCCTCGGCAAAGCACCTGTCGATAATAGTCAATTTTGGCTCACCTTTTTAAATCCAGGAATTATTGTATCCGACTTCTTGACTAAGTCGTACACCTTATCCCCTTCAACCTCCACAACTCGCACTTTAACTAAAAGAGTATTGCCAAGGGGGCAACCCAAATTGCTTTCAGAATCGCCGTTAATTTGTATGTCAGCCTTTTGTCTTCCCTTTCCCTTCCCTCCTCCTGTTGACGCTCCTAAATTTGACATTCTTGTCGTATCTCCAACTTCCTCTCCTCGTGCGAGAAGTCGAAGGGCTCGCAAAGCAAGCCCCTCTTCATTTTTTCCTCCAAGAGTAGTATAGGTTTTCCCACTCCCTGAACAACCATACATAAGGATAGTGCACCTACTGCCTTTTCTGACATCTTCAACTTTCGACTTTACATATTTTTTGAAAAACTGTTCCAGGTTTTCTTCTTCTGCAAAGGAAACTCCATCCAAATTGTACAACTTTTCTCTATCACCGGCCTTTATAATTACACCGTTGCCAGTAACGGAACAGGTTACGGTCTTTGCTTCTTTCTGTAAAGGTTTGAATCTTCCAACGACATCTACAGGATGACGTTTTTTAGAACATAAGGAAGGCAAAATAGGGTTCATGGATACAAATACTATAACATTCCAAGAATTGATGGTAATGGATTTTGTGCAATTGTAGGAGTAATAAGAGAGTTACAAACCGGAGGGAATAAGGAAATGCAAATTCTGAGAGAGGTAAAATAAAATCTATGCTTATAAAAGATTTTCATTCCACGGATTACTTTTCTTCTTTTTTGTCCCTTTTTTTCTTCGAAGAACAATCTAATTTGCAAATGAGACTTCGTTTAAGTTGACAAAGTCAGGATCTTTTCCATGGATAAATGTGCTAAGTACTCAATATTGGAAACAAAATGAAAAAAAAACATGTCGTTTTCAGCATCCATTGATCCAGGCTCAAAGAAGATAATAGCAAAAACAGTTTGTTTAATTTTTCAGAGATAAAATGATTGTTTTTGGATCAAAAAAGGGTAGCACTGACAGAGTAGCTATTATTGAATCAAAACATAAAAAAAATATAATTACAGCTGTTTTAGAGAAAGAGATAGTGAAAGACAGAGAGGAAGGAAAGAGGAGAGACGAGGAATAGGTTTGGGCGGAAACAAGGGAGCAAAATTTGAATTGGAAGGAGCCGTTGGAGTTTATTGTGGAAGTGAGTTACGCAGTTCCAAAAAGTTCGGAAAATGAGGCCATAAAGTACGATGTTAATTCGAATTTTGTTGACGGAAAAGCCGCACAAAATAGTTAACCAGGAGTAGAGTACGGACGACTATCTTATATTATGGTTACACGTTGCCGCACTTTTAGAATTTACCGCAAAACATTTCAAAAAGTGAAAATATTGAAATTATGGAGTCGTTTTTAAATAACTAACACCTTTCAGTCTTTCACCGATAAATATCTTAACCGTCCATAGCATAGTTCAAAAGTAGGTGAAAGTAGGCCCATACAATATGCCTACTGTATGCAAAACATACAATATGACCTTAAGACCCATATTGTATTCAGACCTATTCGAACCAATTAAAACATTCGGACCAAAAATTAGACCAATTAAAACATTCGGACCAAATATTTTTATTTACACCGTCAGATTCGGACGATCGGACGGTCGCTGATCAAAGTAGTGATCTAAGAAGATCACATGAAAAGCCCATAACACAACTTACGATAAAGGCGCCGACCAAAGGCCTACCATAAAAATGCCTACTTTTGAACTATGGTCCATAGTGGTTTTACCGGTTTGCTTGAATACTTAGAATTTTGGTAGGGACAAGTTTCGGCACCTTTTTTATACGCCGACTCCCCAAATAGCGTTCGCGAAGAGCCCTGTAAAGTCAAAGCAAACGGCCAGCTTGAATGTTTAAACAGCGACAAGTCCGAAACACGATCGGACGGTCAAAATAAGGAGGTGATGTGTCAAAATGGAATTTCCTGTAATTCCCACCATGAGCTAGACAAACCGTGCGTCAGCGTGAACGAGTGGCCGTCGAAGAGTTTATTTTGACGGTCACGATCTGCAGTCACTGACGATAATGTCCATAAAGTAATATAGAATCTTATGAATCTGATTAGATTGTCTTTCATTTTCCTGAGATGTTAGCCTCGACCGTTTGGGCCTCCGCGGCTGGTAACATGTCTGTCCGTCGGTTTTTTGGACTTGGAGCCGGTGGCGACGAATCTCTTCATCTTGACCGCTCATTTTTGCCGAATCTGGTTGGTCCCTGTCATCATTCGTGCTTAATTGCTCCTGTACTTTATTTTGCATAATTTCTCTCCGAATAATTGAAAATGTACGGCACACGATGCGACATCAAATAGCCGTACAAGCATATACGGAAGGTCATGCCGACAGGACAAAACGAAGCCACAAAATGTCTTCACCCTTCAGTAATTCTGACATGTTTTTTGAATACTGTGGATTACATTGTTGGGATACGTCGCCGTTTGTGGACAGCTTCTGTCCACGTCGATCGTTCTATTTCACAGATCATTGTCTACGACACTGTAGTTCCAGACACGATTGTTTAAAATGTGTACGGATTGAACTCGTTTAGCGCCGACTGGACGCTTACCGGTGAACTAAACTCTCCGTTTTTCCCAACACTCCAGTCACTGATTGGTCCGCCCGAGTCTTCACAATTTTCGCTCTGCCCGCATTAAAAAGTTTTACCTTCCTACGTATTTATACAGTCACGGCTACCCTTCATGCCTATCTGCATACTGGCGTCTTCCATAGCCCTAACTTTGCCAGTTTGCCAGAAATCTTGGAAGGCGCTGTACGAACTCATTATTGTTCCCGCACAATCGTACATTCTCTCTGCAGAATTCTGTACGAACCGTACCCTAGTACGGAAAATGTTGAACCTAGCTTCTTCCCTGCCCTTCTACTCTCATTCTCCTTCTCCTCTCTTGCCCTCCCCTCTTTCCTTCTCCTCTCTCTTGGGCCATGCAGCTATGGTTTCCAAAGGCAACAATAAAGAACCGTCAGGGCGTTTTAAAATTCTGCCACGTGGCCCTCTGAGACCGACCAGAAAGTCATCGGGCATTAATGAGAGGCGGAAGAGGAGCTCCATAGCTTACCTTGGAGAAGCCTTGAAAGCTGCAAAGACGGAAGTAGCCATGGCTGGAACTGCCATGGAACAGTGGAAGATGGGGGCATCCATGACTGCAACTATTCTCAAGGAGATTGTTTCTTTGGTCACTGTTCTTCCGTACGGATTGCATGCTTTACGGACTTACCAGAAACTCCCAACAGTACTGAAGAGCCATGGAAAAGGTGATTGAATTTTTTTTTACCGGCCAAATGCAGGTGTTTCATAATGGTTACACTGGTTATTTCTATAACGTTACTTACTGGGGGAATTTTATGAGCCCTGTAACTGGCCTTACTGGCGCAGAAATCAAAGTATTCATACAGAAAACTGTACGATTTTTTTATAAAAAGTACATGTCTCTGTACAATTACATTAAGTTACTGACCGATAACACCAATTTTAGTGCACGTATTATTACCCTACAAGCTGAAATCTGTGTCAGTTTTGCAAATTTGGGCTACATTTTCTGTTTCAAACATTCTTCCAATTTAGGATTGCAGTTCAACTGTACTCTCAATTTTTTGCTTTCAATTTATTGTCAAATGCTTGATTAAGTGCTAGAGAGAGCAATAAAACATATTTTTTTACAAAGAAAAAATAATTGGAAGAAAAAACAACGGGAAGAAAACAAAAAGGAATACAAGATGTGAAATTTTGTGATTCTCAATTGTAGATATGATAGCAACAATGTGGCAATTAGCATTCAGTTTTAACTTCCAGTTTTTCTAAGTTTTTACAATTTACTGACGAACCTCAGGAGATTTGTTTAAACACCATTTCGTCGGTGCGTTGTATTATACTAGTTTGTGTTTCCTGGACAAAATTGAAATTGATGTATATTTCAAGTCAAAAAAAAAAAATGTTCTTTTCGTGTTCCAATAAGATTCCCGGTTCTCCAGCCTGTGACTTCCGGATTGAAAAACTTGTTTTTTCCCTGTTCCCACACTGAACTTTGTAAAAATCTTTTCAAAGTACAACATGTCCAGGCAGACGTGCTCTTTATTACGGTCCTATCTAGGTGCTTAATGGAAGATAAGAACTGATTTATGGGCCGCTTAGAGTTTCCGTTTTTTCTCCAATTTTACAAATTTTGGGTTTTTGTTAGTGTTGACCTCGGCAAATTTGGTCATTCGAGAAAGTGCTGAAGCTGTTGTGCATTAAATCGCTCCGGCTTTTTTGTTTTGCCACATGACATTCTCCCGTGAGTCTGTTTTATTACACATTTCCTAGTGCGGCTTCAGCAAAATTCCCATCAGAAGTTACTGCAATTTGTTATGCTGCCGCATATGTCAAAATTTAGTAAAGCGTAAACTCTTAACTTTTCAACCGGACATATACACTATTAGCGTCCTGACAGCGTAACATATTGCGATATGTTCCGATGGGATTTTTTTCTTAATGTTTTGTGTCTTCTTGGTAACATTGCATGGAAAAAAAATTATGTTGCAGGGTCAGAGAAAAAGAACGAACCTAAGTTGGACGATGATGCACAAATTCACAGAAATACATTAGTTTGGCAAATTTCAAAAAGTTTTCATCTTGTTTTATGAATCTATATTTTACATTCTTGCTAAGAACTTAATTCGAATAACAGCTTATGGTGCTAAGTTTTGGGAAGAAACTTTGTATCCTTTCCATTTTTACATCTTTGTCAACCATTATGTGATTAGAAAAGCATTGTGGGATTAAGGGGGAGAGCGATTGTTTTCTTGCAGAGAATGGCATAATTCTCCCTCGGAAGAACAGAAGCAAAGGCTGGTGGCCATGGAGTCGCAGAAAGGAATGGCCCTCAATTTTACGGGATGTGCCCTATGGAGAGGGAGAGCGGAACTTGTGAGTGGTTTGAAACAATTAGAAACATAATTGCAAAATAGAAAGTATTAAATACTGAATACTTTCCATGTGAATTGTTTAGCAATGACAGTGTGAAATAGAAAAAGGTTATATTTATGACGTTAAGAGTTATGTATCAGCAGCATCAAGAAACATAATCCAAGTCTGACACTTAGTATTTTATTCAAGAAGTATTGTGCTCTGGATTTCTGTGGTCTTCGTTAGTGTACTGGAACGTATAAAGAGTTCACATGGCTGCCTGTAACCTATTTTGCCAAAAACATTGTCCAAGCTATTGTTTGATTCACCGTGGATAATGGAAGTTTGGTATGAGGTTACGTAATAGTAATAACAGTATGTAACACACATGCTATCACGCAAATTATTACAATGTGATCATGTCAGACACGATTATGGTTCTGGTATAAATATAGCAACTTTGAGAGTTTTATCAAATCAAGATTGAGAATAGGTACAAGCATCGTGTCATGTTCGTGTCCTGGCATCTTTGCAAATGAAAGCTTCCATTCAAAGTGAAATTTATGCAGATTATATAGCCGAAACTTCATTGCACCTTTTCTTTCTTACAAGGTATCTCTTGATATTTGTCTGTTTAAACAAACTCAGTGTGTTTTATACTATATGGTGTGTCGTACAAAGATATTGACACGTTGTGCTACTTATTGATTTTTCCAATTACGATGGTGTCACAAATTCCATGTACAATTGTCCTCTTTCATGAACTAGTCAGATGCTTCCAATATTGGAAACTCGCAATTTTTGTTTGCATCTTGAATCGTTTCTAGCATCAGAGAATATATGCACTTGATCATCTTTTGCAGAAGTTAGTTGATGGCTGTCTATTTCCGCTCTCCCTTGTCACTCTTCCACTCTCTCCTTGTCGTTTTGTTATTTTTATCCTACTTCAATGCCTTATTCCACTAACACTACTTTCATTGTTCTCAGGATGGATATTTATGTTCCTGCAGAACCTGTACGAGAGGGAAAAGTTCCAGTTGTATTTTTCGTCCATGGAGGTGTATGGGCGAGTGGAGATAAATGGCATTACTCTCCTCTTGCAACGAGATGTGCAGATGAAGGAGTGGTAGTAGTTATGGCGCAATACTCTTTGTATCCAGAGGTGAGTGTCTAAAAATTTTGAAATGCGTATTTGTGCACCTATTAAGAAAGTTGAGAAATTGACAGTTGAAAGTAGAAGGTGAAGTCAAAAGTTGAGTAGTTTTGTCATAATCTGATCTAGCTGAGTTGGTGAGTGGAGTGTCTGAAGCCGTGAAAATCTGTTTGGTTCCAGTGTATCTATATCATATGGTATCGAATTGTATCGTATCATATCGTATTTTACCAAACGGCATGGTAGAGTATTGTACTAGATGGTACAGTTATATGCATATTGTATAGCATTACAATTATGTTGTATTGTATTCAACTGTACTTATAAGTGTACTTTTTTAATATGAAAACGTGGCTTCGTTTATTTTCACCTGTTTTTTCGTGTCACATTTATGGTCCATCACAGTATTTTTAGTGTCAGCTGTTTAGATACTAGAGTGTTCTAGAAGATAAAAAAATTGGATTTGTGTTTAATCATTTTTAATTTGAATTTAGTTTGGCCTTCCAACTCTTAAATGTATAAGATGCATGACTGATTTTGTCGAATATTCTCAAGTCGAGAATATTCTTTAACAAAAATGTTGAGATTGACTTTGACATGATTTTCTTAAATTACTTCCAGGTCCAGGCAATTGACCAAGTGGGTGAGATTTCAGCAGCATTGAAATGGACGAGAGACAATATTGAAAGTTATGGAGGAGATCCTTCCAAGATTTTCATTATGGGACATTCTTCTGGTGGGCATCTCACTCATTTTTCCTCTTATCCCCATTTCTCTCGGTCGTTTACTTGCTGTTAAAGATATGAGTTTTGCTATTTTTCTGGACCATTTTTTGTGAGATGGTGCTGCAATTTAGGAAGGATTCAACAAAACAAACTATGAAATCGCACACTGATGAGTTTACGGGACCAAAAATAATTGAAAATTGCAACAATGAAGCGAAAACAACAAAAAAAAGCAAAATCTCTTGTCGATTGTGCGTATGCTAAAAACTCCAGTATTGCTAATAAAATGCTTGCACTCTAGACCCAGAAAATAACACAAATTGAACCTCGAATCTAGGGTTGTATATCGATAGCCTCTCACCTATCTAGGGTTGTACATTGCTTTGATATATCAAAAACCGAAATATAGGGATATGTAATATATATTCTGCACGGGATCAGGGCTATACGCCCAAAGTTTTCAACGTCAAATCATCAATTAATGCCTTATCTAAGGTGTACGGTCCTGTACTATACGGTAAATGACTAACATAACTTTTCTATCTTGTACTGTACAGTCCTCTGTAGTTTAGGAGCAGTCAGGGGTGCGTCTTTTACAGCTCTATAATACTATGTACTGTTATACAGTACACTTATTTATTACAGCAGTACAGATTACGGTTCAATTATACAGCAATAAATATGTACAGTACACCGTGTATCGTTCTTAGAGTTAATAGCACTATATTATTGCCCTTAAATACTAGCCTGGAACCTCTTATTAATAATGCTATTTTCTTTTGCTTAATGCTAATTCTTTAAACGGTTAAAAAACAGCCAAGTCATTCAAAACTGAAATAAATTGAAATAATAAACTAATATAAGCCCCAGGCTAATATTTTTTTTACTCTATTAGCAGTTTACGGGTATAGTATATTAGTGATATATATCGAGCTTGATTTGCTTATAATCGTTATGTGTTTTTTTTTAAGGGTCTTGATAATCGATTTATTGAGCCGATAACTATTATCGCCGATTATTGCGATGTATCGATATTGGTACCGCGCTATCGTCAATATCTGTATTATCTCTGTGCTGTACTGTAATGAATTGTCGTGTGATAAAATTTGCGTGTACCAAATGTTTGACTTTGTACCTTAGGTTTATTTTCCAGTTTTTGTTTACATAACTTCCTGCCAAACAAGTGTTTGGTGAAGATTTGGCGAGATATATTGCTGTTTTGTAAAGGTTTACGTATTAAGTTTGGTATATTTATTGGTAATTGTCGCCAGTTACCGTGATATCGATATCTATCGGCATACCCGATAAACATCGAATTTTCAACTCTTCAACATTGTGATATACCGTAATCGAGATAGATTGTTTGTGATTTTGATCGACATACGACACTAAAATACATGGTTTAGTACCAAGGTATTGACAATGAACATTTAAGGGGGCTGACTAAACTCCGGTTGGGCCTGGCTGAACCACGGGGATTTTAAATTGTCGTTTAGGTTAAAAACAGACTTGTATGCCAAAATTGCACTATTCAAAAATGTAAGTCGTTGAAAGTGAATCTCTAAAATGTGACAAATTTACCTGATAATAAAGCTCCTTCGTACAAATTTCTTAATCAAAAAACGACGAAATGTGTCAATATGTCGAAGTCTTTTTTTTGAATTTTGCAAAATTTGTACAATGAGCTAAGAGACAAATTATCATGCAGGTTTATTGTGGTTTTAGAGATTCGTTTTCAGAAACTCAAACGTTTTTTAAAATTTCAGGCTGTTCTGTACGGTTTTGGCAATTCGTACAAAATGGTTAAATGACAACCTACCAGGTGATATTTCCGTGGTTATAGAACCTTCTTTTCCGTGGTTTTATCAGTTCCCACATTTAATCGTCACCCCTCGATAGAGAACCCGTTTTACTTCAAATAAGTACCAAAATTTGCTAAAAGGGATACTAAAAACTCCCTGTTAAGATCCCAGAAAAAAAAACCAAAATTTTACATATTTGCTAAACTTTTGTTATCAAATTCCCATCTCCAGGTGCCCATCTTTGTGCCATGGTCCTTTGGCAAAATGTGAAATCAGAGCTCCTGCTACAGGTTTCACAGAATCAAGAACACCAATCAGAGAGTGACACCTGGCAACCTGCCTGCTTTATCGGCCTTGCCGGGGTTTTTGATCTCATGGAACATTATGGATACGAACAGAGTAGAGGGGTAGCGGCTCTCTCTTGTCTAAAACCGGCCAATGGAGGACTTCTGGGCTTTCCCTCCATGTCTCCCTCACTTCTCTTCGGGGCCTTGGGTCGACTTCTGGAGGGAAAGAGGGAGGAAATAGGAGAAAACGGGGAGGGATCGAGTGGACACGAAAGAGAGGAGAAAGCGATAAATGCCACTGAAGGAGGGGAAAAGGAGGTGGACGTTAAGATGGAATCTGTAGGTGGACAGGGAGGTTTACGGGAGAAGAGAGGAGGAGAAGATTGTGAGGTAAAGAGTGTCTTGCAAGGCGAGGCCAGTCTTGCTATGAGAGCTTTGGCGTCCACAACTCAAGTGGAGGGAGGAGAGAGAGAAGGGACGGTCTTAGTCGAAGAAGTTCCCTCGAAGCAACAATTTTCTGAACTTGCAGGGGCCGGGGCTCAGGTAATAGGGGCAAAAACTTTTTTAGGAAGTCCGGGAACTTTCGCTGGTTTGGAAACGGCCATGGCTGAGAAAGAGACAAAAACTTCTTCGAGAAATCATGGAAAAGATGTGGAAAAGGCTCAAGCTTCTTGTCGTCCTTTGCGAGAATTGACTCAAGGAATAAAAAGTCTCTCTCTGGAGGCGGCTTCTGCGATTATTTCTTCCGAGTTGGGATTTACAGGAAAGGAAGAAGAGATGGTAAAGAAATTGACGAGAACGGAAAAACTTTTGTTACCGCCGTGTCTCCTTCTCTGTAGTCCAGATGATGTAGTTGTCCCTCCCACGACAAGTTTTACTCTCAGAGACGCTCTGAGAGGGGTGGGAGGAGAGGCAAAGGCGATTGCTTACGATGGGATTTCTCATGGACCTTTTGCCTGTTGGAATTCAAAAAGGGGGAGAAGGGATAGCGGAAGAGCGGCTCCTTTAGTTTCCGACGTACTCGATTTGGTCACGGAGAGAGTTCCTTTGGATGGTTTGGATTGGAGGAGGTAGAGAGAGGGGAAAGAGAGGAGAGAGGGAGAGAGAGAGAGGGGGGGAGAAAGAGAGAGGAGAGAGTGAGAGGAAAGAGAGAGGAAAGGGAGAGGAGAAGAGATAGCGTACTAGCGGCTCCGTTGATTTCTGACGTCCTTGGTTTGGTGACAGAGAGAGTTCCTCCGGAGGTTTTGGATTGGGGGAGGTAGAGAGAGGAGAAAGAGAGGAGAGGGGAAAGGGTGACGAAAGAGAGAGGAAAGAGAAGAGGAAAGAGAGGGGAAAAGGGATTGCGTATTGATTTCTTGAACGAGCAAATTATTCTTCCATCGGGTTCTCGAATGAATTGACGTGGGTGACCGAATAATAGTTTTAGTTAGTTGCAGTGATTGCTTAGAAGAGGAACGGGTTTACTCACAAAGACCAAATCGTATTTAAATTTCTTTAACAACTGTAAAAGTACTTGAAAGTTGTTACCGGTTGGGGAATAATAGGAGCAATGTAAATCGCGTAAAGTAAGGGTTTAAGTGACTTAAAAATGACTTAGTCATGACTTTAGTTAGTTTTCGAGGAAAGTCGGTCCGATATTGCCTTGTAATTACAACAAAAGCTATTGTTTACGATCGTAAAGCTTAGGAGTCTTGCAAAAAAAATGCTTGTTTTCGTCGCTTTTCTAGCATCTCAAAACAATACTATCCTGGGGGGTTTACATAAATTTATATTTTTTTATACTTTATTTTATTGGATCACTTCTGGTTTCTTCTTGTTTCTTTTGGTTTCTTCTGGTTTTCTCTGGTTTCTCCTGTTTCTTTTACATGCTTCTTCGTTAATTTTTACGTTGTATTGTGAAACGGCGGGTTTTTGTCACATTTTGATGAAATGTTTTTTGGACTGGACATTGTTATGGCGACAGTATGTTTTTCTTATGAAGGCACAAATATATTCTGAGAATGTCATATACAAAGCAGGTTGGAAAAGTACATTATTGGAGAATACTTGTTTCTTCTTTTTGCCTTTTTGTAATTAGCTATTGTGTTTATAGTTACTCGTGAAATCATACAAAAATGTGCAATTCCTTAGTTTTTGCCAACTTTTTAAGCTCGGGTTCACATGACCACTAAAGGTAACAAATTAACTTAGCATTAAAAAAAAAAACTATGTAAGAGAAATTTGCAGCATGAATTCAGCGTCTAAATGGTAACAAGGCAACTCTAAAAAAGAAAGTGACTAATTATGAGAAACTTGCAGAAATTTAAAAATCCAAACCTTAACTAATTTCCTAGCGAAGAAGGGGGTTGTTAACCATCTTTTTGATAAATGTTACCCAATGTCCGGATGCATTTGTTGAATTGATTTTGACAAAATTACCAACAAATCGAGATTTTTTCAATTAAACGAAAAGAAGCCCCCACCATACCCAAAGGTATGTTTTCACTTTTCAACCACGCGAAGGTCCAGTTTTCACTTCGATGTATCACAAGGTCCATTGGTGAGGAAAGCGCATTTAATATTCTGGTATATGAGAGTGGGTATTGGGGAAGATAGAATACTTGACAAGATCTTTTGGGTTTTCAATGTTTAAGAAAGACTTAGGGTAGCGAATCCCATCGTGTGAAGGAAAAACGCAGATAAAGCAAATAGTTAAATCAAACACGAGCTATACCAGAAAAATGTCATGGTAAACCATCTGAGTACATTGGAACTTTTGGTAGGCTTTGGCGGCTCCTCTTCCATCCGATTAGTGGTCAATCGTAATGATGTCACGTTTCCGACCAATGGTCCTGTAATGATGCCACCAACGTGCTCAAGTGCCTACAAAGCTGCTCCCTATCTGGCATAATTTTCATGAGTGATGCCTCGTATTTTCTAGCTACGGGGAGTCGTCTTTTTCCTCTTCTTTATCATCTTCCTTTCCTCTTCGGGCCTCCAAACTAAGTAATTTATTGCTCTCCAACTCTGTATTCTCCATATTCTCTCTTTGTTATTCTTCGGTGATCCTATTCGTTGGGACCCGTACATCTCCTCCTCTGAAACCCTCATCATGAAAAAGGCTCATCAGTGATTCCTTACCTCTTTCCCGGTCACTCCTGACGGCCACTACCCCGCTTTCGATTTCTAAGGTAACCTAAATTTCGTCTTGCTCATTTTCCTCGGGGTTCGGTGCTCGTCTATCCATGGCGTTTTCTCTTCTTTCTTGTAACAACACCCATTGTCCAAGCCTCCCATCCATCCGGCTTTGGAATGGGCTCCAACATTTCCTACTCTGCCACGTGGCACGGGTTCCTGGTATTTCAGAAGCGCGGTCTCCTGTCCATTCGGGAACTCTCAGCTTCTAAATATAAGCCCTCGGGCTAAATTCACATTAGAGCTTCTTTAACTCCTCGCTCACCTTTCCTTGATGTTCTATCTCTCTGTGAGTTACAGCTTCCTTAACTCCTCTCTCACCCAATGCTATTCCTTGAGGTCCTCTCTCTCTTTAGCGAGTGCAAAAGCCTCCTCATCCTCTCTCTCTCGAATCTTTATTCCAATGTCCGCACCTGTAAGGAGGCACTTCCTATACTTCTCCCTATGCCATCTACTTTTTCTCCTTTCGCCTCTTTTCTATTCTTTTACGGTCCTTTTCTCTCCTCTCTGCCCAAAATTTTCCCTTGGCCTCTTAAAACCCCCGACACCCCCGACAGGTTTTTCTTTTTGAAACCTTCCTGAAGGGAGATGCCTTCGAAGGTTGCCCGACACTGCTTCTGGCTCGCATCATCCGTATGTCCTCTCTTGCATGGATCTGAACCCTGCAAAGTTTGACCCTTAGTTAAGCTCCGTGTGGTCCCCTTGGATCCTCGGGAAATCTCGGGTTTGCGAGAACTTACCGGCGGCCAAGTCTTTTCTCTTTCCTCAGATTTGCCTTCCGACCCAATCTCAAGAGTTTTGTAGTTCCCAACGCATCCTTTCCCTTGGGAGTTTGACCTTACATGGTTGGCCTCCTCCCCAAACAACAACTGTCACATAATGTTTTTCTCACATAATGTTTTTCTTACATAATGTTTTTCTTACATAATGTTTTTCTTACATAATGTTTTTCTTACATAATGTTTTTCTTACATAATGTTTTTCTCACATAATGTTTTTCTTACATAATGTTTTTCTCACATAATGTTTTTCTCACATAATGTTCTTCTCACATAATGTTCTTCTCACATAATGTTCTTCTCACATAATGTTCTTCTCACATAATGTTTTTCTCACATAATGTTTTTCTCACATAATGTTCTTCTCACATAATGTTTTTCTCACATAATGTTTTTCTCACATAATGTTTTTCTCACATAATGTTTTTCTCTCCTCTTATAGTGTTTCGAAAGCAGGTCGTCTTTGAAGTTTTGGCCAAAAGGTAGTACAAGGGAAAGGTGACGTGGGAGTTGGTAGGGCTACTATCATGGAACTTCATGTAAAACCACCTTGCAATGTCATTTTACATGAAGTTTGAAGATGAGCTGGAAGGACGCGAAAGTGGGTCGAAACGCGCTAGATGACAAACTGCTAAACCGTCGAGCCGATTCAGGAATGACGTAAGCAAGTTGTCGTAGGAGAAGTCCAATGTCGAAAATTTCCCTCATGTAAATTAAATGCAGTTGTCAACTGGGTCTGTGTGCACAAAGTGTGCACAAAGTTTCCTTTCTTGGAGGCCACAGCATCGTGAGCCGCAATACCAACGTCACGTGTGTGGGAACACGGGATCTTCGCATACTATGTGAGAACTATCCACGTAAGCGCCGGGTAAACCGCGCGATTGACAATGTGGCGGGAGTATACGTGGCAGCTCACTTTAGAGTTTAGACGGTGTCTTGCGTCGCTACTCACTTAAGGCGATTGCATTCCGTACGATATCATGTGTTGTTCTTGTACGCTCCGCATTGGGTGAGCTCCTGAGCAGGGGAGCCAATGGACGCCCTAACTCATCTATACACTAACGACAAATGCAGCGGGGCTTACACAAAAGCGAGGGTTGCCGCAAGCCGAGATGTATGCGAATTGCGGACGAAAGGAATAAGGGGGTGTCCTCATGTAATCGGTACTTTGATAAAGTATTTTGGACTGTAGTGAAGATTCCTCGTAACTACTTTGAAGAGCGTCCCAATGTGCGAAAATGAAATCGGAACTTTGACATGTGACGGTTGTAGACGTAGGTACAGCTTGTGACGATTGAAGGCGACTACGAAACTTTCGACGATTAGTGACGCCAACAAAAACAGCGACAGTGGTAGACGTCTAGATTTCTGGGAAATTGTAGACGTTTAGGGTTTGGTGACATTGTGACGTCACGCTCACTCGTGACAACGTCGACGTCACTGATTCAATAACTTTTCGCCATGGTTTTTCGATTTCGTTTTTTCGACTTTTTTCACTCGATTTGCCATTAAAAAAAAAACAAAAATTGTCAAAAAAAATAAAAATCAGATATCTTTCATTTTATATCAATATTGTCGTGCCTCATTCTAAAAAGTGTGCGATGACAGCGATAGTGTGAGAGGGAGAGGGGAGAGGCGACGACGACGCAAAATTTTGAAAAGGACCCATGAATGAAAGTGGAAGTCCGAGACCCCTGCAATTTTTTTTCCGTACATGCGCGGTACGGGCACGGAGAAAAATAGCGAGGACTCTCTTTCGCCCTAAAATTTTCCCGCTCGCGTGACGCGTGCGTGGGTCGTTTTTCATTCGCTGTTTGGGCTGTACTTGAACTAAAAACACCCCCTCGAGGTGATTTTAAAATAAGTTTTTTATTGGGTTGGATTCTCTTGCTCGGGGGTCGAAAAGGGTAAAACGCCAAAATGCGTCCACATGACGACAAACACGCCGTACATTCAAAGTATGAATTGACGTTCACTATACTTTGGTAAAAACGATTTTCTCGTACGGCTGAAGTTATTGTCAAAGTTCCCTGATTTTTTTGGCAAAAAGACAGAGAAAAGTAGATACTTTAAAACATGGGGACACCCTCTACGGGAGTGAGGCAAAAATTGGAGTAGCAGCGAGGTAAGCGTTAGCCGTTGGTCACGGACTAGATCGAAGTCGAGCCCTCGCTTTAGCCGTAGGATTTTGTTTGAATTCGGCGGCGGTTACTTTGTCGACGTCATGTTTTTGCACCCGTGAGTAACCGGTACACCGTGAATCGCCATTAGCGTTCATAACGCTATTTCGGCGCCCCCAAATTCTGACCAAAATTCTTAAATACAATTATTAATTATATTTTGGAAAACCTCAAATTCCCAATTAAAGTCAATGATTTCCTTGAAAATCCCCAAATTCCCCAATTAGCGTTAATAACGCTAATTGTTTTTTGGGACCCTAATTATATCATAACGCTAATAGCGATTCACGGTGTAGTGACGAGGGAAGTGAACGGAGGAAATTTGTGGTGGGCCTCGACTGATAAAAGCGAATTACTAGCAACGACGATTGCTCAAATGGTAATGAGCTTTCGTTAGTGGTAGATATCACATGGACCAATATAAGAGTAATACATAACAACCCTCGAACGAATGATAGATGCTAATAGAGCCCTAACTCCCAAGTAAGCGGTTAGAGTTACCATGGGTGTAGGACGCAAACCAAGGATTCCGAAAGAGATTGGTAGAGTAGCTTCTTAACAGGCGAGGAGCCCTTCGAACGATGAAATACACCATTGCCAATAAGCTGATGGAAAACAACAAAGAGGCAATTATCAAAATCTAAAAGTGAGGAAACGAAATAATAGATGTGAGCACCAATTACAAGTGTCGCTGCACATAACAACGAGTTAAGATGGAGGACTCCATTTGTGAATCCTAAAGTTTTGGTGCCATAATTATTATTAATATTTTTTTTATTTTTTTGAAAATAATACACGAAATAGCGTCAGTAACACTAATTTTAGCGCTTAATACATTTTCTGTTGTAAGAAAATAATGATGGGTAGTTTACTTTTGTGAGAAAAACATGTATCTTTACAAAACACAACAAATATTTTATAGACTCGATATGTATTTACCGTTTTGTGCCGATACCATTTTTAAACCGAATTAGACCGGTTTTTTCACAAATTCGGGTTCGTTAAATCGCTTTCGGTTTCTATGGGCATGGTTCGGCGTCATCAATTTCAAAAACCGCTTGGTTTGGTCCGATCACTCCAAACTCGGGTTGCGTACAAATGCCTATGGACAAATATACCGTATCATAAATTGTAAACTGTAACCATAAAAGTGCATAGAGGACAGTCTAATGTTGTACGAAATGAGTAAAAATAGCACGTTAAATTTGATCCCACGTCATGTCACACTTAAGAATCTTTAGGAATTTGGACAGTTTAACGTTTTTAATCGTTCGATTTCACAAAATCCAACGGTTTTTCCTTGGTTTGTTAATCTCAATTTTTCATCCGCTGAACCTAGATTTGGAGTAAGGAGAAATAGAGGTGACATGTATATTTAGTAGCGTTGTGTATCAGTAAAAAAAATATCGCAATAACGCCGATAGCGATAGTTATCGGTTATCGAACGGTCAGTGGTCCCGATATATCGATACGAGACCAACAAATTCCATATCGGCGAAAACTTAAAAAAACAAAGTATACATACAATAGTACTTTATAATATATTGTATTATATTATTGACTTTATATAGCGTGGTATGCCACGTGTAAAAATTTGTTTCGTACGATGTTTAACTAAAATTTATTACGGATAGCGCGGCACATAAACGTTGACAAATTTGAAATAATAGTTTATAGTTCTAAAATTATAGTACCGAAACGAAAAAAAAAAATTACATTGTAAAATTGTAAAATCAAACTTTTTCGAAAGCCAGACGAACAGATTAACAAAGCAGATGAACAAATTTGTCAGACTGCCGCCATTAAGTGCCATTTATAAAAATTTAACAGTCAAAAAGACATTCTGGAAGGGTTCCAAAGTAAAACCCCCTTAAATTAGAAATACTAAAGGAAATATCGCGGTTTTTACCGAAATCGGGGGGAAGGGGGTCCGCGGCGCGTCCAGGGAATAACACGTACAGTGGAATGTACTAGCCGTACATTTATCTGTACGGTCCGTACAAGTATTGTCGATAGTTACCAATATCGTTGTTATCGCCGATAATTACCGATAAATATCGGGTATTATCGACGATAACACCAATAACGATATATTGTACCAATATATCGATTATCGGGTACCCGGAAAAAGGCCCATATTGGTTATCGGCAAATCCTTACCGATACACAACATTATTATTTTGTATTTACAATTTTTGCTTTAATGTGAACTTGTATTTTTTCATTTTTTTCTTGTTCTACCAGGGCCAAACTGAACCAACGACGAGGCTGCCGCATCGATGGTTTTCTCACTTTTCTGTTTTTTAGGGTAATGAAATTTGAAAAGGCAAAGTCGAGTACGCATTTCACTAACACTTCATTATTGTTCGATGCGCATTCTAAGTAGTATTCGTGCGTTTGATGCTTGCTTAAAATGCGAATTGAACAACTATAGGTGGAACCTATGTATACTTGTACACATGTACCGTATCGTAAATTATCAAGCTCTAAGGGTATTTTCGCATGTGCTAAAGTTACATCTATTTTCTGTCGTTTTCCTCCATAACTTGGAAAAAAACGAGAAAATCCGCATCCGTACCAAAAAATAGAAATTACCACCGTACAAGCTGCGTTACCTTGAAACTTTATACGTACAGTAGTTTGTCGTCTAGCGCGATACAATTTGTCGTTTAACGCATTTCGACCCACTTTCGCGTCCTTTCAACACATGTTCAAACTTTACATCAAATCACGTCGGGAGGTGATTTGAAATAAAGTCCTTAAAGGTGAGCGAATAGGCAGACACTTTCGCACGTGTCTAAAGTTTTTTACAATTCTTGTGCGCGGAGTACCAAAAAAAAAACACACTGCACGTTTACAACCTGTGCGTACTGTTTTTCGTGCGTTGATTGCCGTACAAGGGCCGTCTCTCTCAAACACACGTGTCTTCAAACATACGGCGTATGAAAACTATTGGCCACCTTTCGGGAAGTGGGAAGACGTTAAACGAAACCACAAATTTTGTGCGACAGCGAAAGGTATTTTAAGGTTTTGACACGTCGACAATGTGGTGTACAAAATTTACGAATTCACAAAAAATGTACAGCGTGCGGAGAAACGCCTCAAATTGAATCCGAGTGGAAGTTTCGCCATATTTTATGTACCACTTCATCTTTCACAATTCTTCGTACACGTGTACGCAGGTCACTTTTTTAAGTGACAAGTTATTTGCGTTTACATCCGAATTCTCTGAAAGTTGTACAGAGAATCTTCGCTAAAAAACAAAGTAGCAAGACTAAGTTTCAGTTACATGCGAAAGTACCCTAACAATAAAAACACATAGAGGACAGTCAACTGTTGTATGGAATGAGTAGAAGTACACCGTGTATCCCTATTAGTGTTATTTTTTTTGCTTTACACTTTTAGATTCTAAAAAGGAAAAGGCATTCATCTCTGGTGACAACAATAATCGATCGTTGTTTTTTTTGTGTAAGATCTTGAGCGGTTGAGTGATTTGAGTTTTGATTGGCTTTGTCATGTTCCAATTTTGATTGTAATGAAAAAAGACACGTGGTACAATCCTATTTGTTGAATTTCACGTAGTTGTAATGGTATGATAAACGGCGAGACAAAGTCGTCGTCACGCCAATATGTCGTGTTATCAACTCCGGTAGAGTAACGTACAGTATCGTACTTTTCATTAGAGTAACGTACAGTATCGTACTTTTTATTTTTTCGCGTGCCATCCCGTCACATCACGACACGTTGTCGTGTTCTCATTATCCGTACACTACCGGAAACGGATTTGATACGTGAAGAAGTACATGTAACTCCTACGACAAATTGTGACGCTCCTATTGGTCCGCGTGTACCAAAACGACAGGCCCTTGGCAACCAAAAGGCAAAGCACCGTGTCGCCCGTGACTATTCCTTTGCCTCTTCAAACATCTTGTCTTCGTACATACGTGTCGGATTAAAGAACAGACGGTTTCGATTGAAAGGCAAGATTCTCACCTCCGATTGGCGGTCTCAAATTTGATATCGGACAAATGTGTACGGAGAAAGTATGTTTTAAGTGGCTAACAAACTATTAACAGTAAGGCCTGTTCTCCATTAGGCGGTCCCAGGAAACATGCGGATACATCTATTTATAGTGTTTACTGGCACGACCTTCCATTATGTTGTGCCAGTAGACATCGTTTCTCAATTATGATTGGCGCCACGTAGGTTAATTTCATATTCTTAAAATCTAGAAATATTCTTCAAGCTGAAAATCTGTACGTAATATTTGTATCTCAATTATGACTTGCGCCACGTAGGTTAATTTCATATTCTTAAAATCTAGAAATATTCTTCAAGCTGAAAATTTGTACATAATATTTGTACGGGTAGAGGTAGTTAATGATTCGTACGAAAATTTTGCGACCATATTTTAATTCTGAAATTGAAAATCAAAATTTCGAAACGTAAAATCAAAAAGGCGCCGCAAACTTTTAAGGTCAGCGGATGTCAGAAGGAGCGTGCGAAGATATTTAGGTCGACCTTCATACACCGTGGCGTAAGGCACATGGCATGTAGGACGTGTTCGATTCTCTACGCCTGTTCGTGGTAGATTATTTTTTACTTTTCACGTGTACCAATGGTATGCGACCAGTGTGAAGAAACTCTCCTCGCCGTGGAGAGTCTCTTCACACTGGACGATGTGCGTGATTTCTTTCGCGAATCAAAAAAAGTGAAAAATCCAACGGCCGATTCTTACGCCTATATTATTGGAGCCATCCAGTAGACATGTTTCGTCATGTTTCGTCTGACAAAAAAAAAATTGGTACGAATCTGTATGAAATCGTACGACATCCAGTAAACAACCCCACTTTTCCTCTAATGGAAGTTCACCCTAATAGTGATGCACGGTGTAGTACATTATATTTGACCCCACGTCAGTTCACTCGAGTAATTTAGCTTTTTTCGGGCACTTATAACGATTTTTGGATCGTTTAACGGTTTCAATCGTTGGATTTGACAGAATCGAACAATTTACCTTGGTTCGTGAATGTCAATTCTGAATTTAGAAACAACCGTTTGATTCAGCCCTAGCTGGACCCGTACAATGCTGAACCGGACAGCGCGCACGATTGGTCAAAACTCAAAGGTATGCTTGCGCGCCATTTCAGCTCTCTGGGTTCAAATACACCGCCCATCGTTATTACAGCTGAAATTATTTTGAGGAATTAAAAATATTTTTTGGGGAGAAAAAAGCTCTTTTAAACGTCACATACTTTTCCTATTTTGAATAAAGAAGAAGATTTTACTATCAAAAACTCTATGGTGAAACCATCAAAGTACAAAACATGATTGAAATGAAAAATTGTTGACGAGAAGCAAAGCTAGGCTTCTCGTCGTCGTCAAAAAAAATCACCAATTCTAAAAGTCTAAAAACAATTGGTTCATTCAGATGGCTGAGTGCCTTACAGATCCAGCTGAAGCAAATAAAATCCTTGAAGCTGTAATATCGAAGGAAAATCGGTTCGATACTCAATACTAAATTTATTTATGCGTCTGGTCAAGGCCAAAATAATGCAAGCAATATATATTGTGTGTCTTTATTAGAGTAATATCGTTGCCCCTAAATTTTACCTGTCGAACTAAAGATAGTGTTAACAATACTAGATGTTTTTAAAGTGTTCAGAAGTGGATTAAAATTAATAACGCTACTATAAACACGTGAACAATTATTTGACACAAATAACGATTCACGGTGTAGGGTCGATAAAAGTCACACCTGAAAATGTGTAGTTTAAGATAATTAAATAAAGAATCATAACAGCTGACCCATTTTGCACATTGCTTAAAAAAAAAAAAAACGTTACATAGGATTTATTGATTATATATACCACAAATCTACAGATAGAATAAAGTCGCTCAAAAAAGGCGTATGAGCCAACATATTTTTCTTATGCTATAATTTATTTTCTCTTCAAATGTCGTTTCTTTTTTTTTTTGCCTTCAAAACTTAAAGCCCCAATAAGACACACCAACTTAACAGCTCAAACAAAACTTCAAAAATGTTTATGTCCGATTCATTATTTAACTTTTTCTTCCTTATCTTAACAGATTGATTGCTAGATGTTTTGTAAATACCTCAAACATTGGTCGTTACTATGTTCTATGACGTGTGAATCTAACAGTAATTAGACGCACTAACCCAATTACAAGCACTAATTGATTCGTCAAAAATTAAAGAAGAAGTACACGTCCACGTCCCTACATTAACCAACAAAAAACACCGACAAATTTTTTGACAAGTCCAGTTGGATCGATCCCTCCAAAACCCGTCGCCTCACTTACAATCACAACCAATAAAAGATGAGGGAGGCTTAGAGGGAGGTGGGGAGGGAGGAGGAGAGAAAGGTCGAGGTGGTGGAGAGGTAGGCCGGAGCGGTTGAGGGGGAGGTCGAGGAGGTGGAGAGGGAAGAGGAAGAGGTGGAGAAGCAGAAGGAGAGCGAAGAGAGGAAGGCTGGTATAGACGAGGAGAGGGAGGCGGAAACGGAGGAGGTGAGGGAGGAGTGGATTTGGACGTGGGAGGAGAGGGAGAGGGAAGGAGAGGGGGAGATTAACAAAGCAGATGAACAAATTTGTCAGACTGCCGCCATTAAGTGCCATTTATAAAAATTTAACAGTCAAAAAGACATTTTGGAAGGGTTCCAAAGTAAAACCCCCTTAAATTAGAAATACTAAAGGAAATATCGCGGTTTTTACCGAAATCGGGGCGAAGGGGGTCCGCGGCGCGTCCAGGGAATAACACGTACAGTGGAATGTACTAGCCGTACATTTATCTGTACGGTCCGTACAAGTATTGTCGATAGTTACCAATATCGTTGTTATCGCCGATAATTACCGATAAATATCGGGTATTATCGACGATAACACCAATAACGATATATTGTACCAATATATCGATTATCGGGTACCCGAAAAAAGGCCCATATTGGTTATCGGCAAATCCTTACCGATACACAACATTACTATTTTGTATTTACAATTTTTGCTTTAATGTGAACTTATATTTTTTCATTTTTTTCTTGTTCTACCAGGGCCAAACTGAACCAACGACGAGGCTGCCGCATCGATGGTTTTCTCACATTTCTGTTTTTTAGGGTAATGAAATTTGAAAAGGCAAAGTCGAGTACGCATTTCACTAACACTTCATTATTGTTCGATGCGCATTCTAAGTAGTATTCGTGCGTTTGATGATTGCTTAAAATGCGAATTGAACAACTATAGGTGGAACCTATGTATACTTGTACACATGTACCGTATCGTAAATTATCAAGCTCTAAGGGTATTTTCGCATGTGCTAAAGTTACATCTATTTTCTGTCGTTTTCCTCCATAACTTGGAAAAAAACGAGAAAATCCGCATCCGTACCAAAAAATAGAAATTACCACCGTACAAGCTGCGTTACCTTGAAACTTTATACGTACAGTAGTTTGTCGTCTAGCGCGATACAATTTGTCGTTTAACGCATTTCGACCCACTTTCGCGTCCTTTCAACACATGTTCAAACTTTACATCAAATCACGTCGGGAGGTGATTTGAAATAAAGTCCTTAAAGGTGAGCGAATAGGCAGACACTTTCGCACGTGTCTAAAGTTTTTTACAATTCTTGTGCGCGGAGTACCAAAAAAAAAACACACTGCACGTTTACAACCTGTGCGTACTGTTTTTCGTGCGTTGATTGCCGTACAAGGGCCGTCTCTCTCAAACACACGTGTCTTCAAACATACGGCGTATGAAAACTATTGGCCACCTTTCGGGAAGTGGGAAGACGTTAAACGAAACCACAAATTTTGTGCGACAGCGAAAGGTATTTTAAGGTTTTGACACGTCGACAATGTGGTGTACAAAATTTACGAATTCACAAAAAATGTACAGCGTGCGGAGAAACGCCTCAAATTGAATCCGAGTGGAAGTTTCGCCATATTTTATGTACCACTTCATCTTTCACAATTCTTCGTACACGTGTACGCAGGTCACTTTTTTAAGTGACAAGTTATTTGCGTTTACATCCGAATTCTCTGAAAGTTGTACAGAGAATCTTCGCTAAAAAACAAAGTAGCAAGAATAAGTTTCAGTTACATGCGAAAGTACCCTAACAATAAAAACACATAGAGGACAGTCAACTGTTGTATGGAATGAGTAGAAGTACACCGTGTATCCCTATTAGTGTTATTTTTTTTGCTTTACACTTTTAGATTCTAAAAAGGAAAAGGCATTCATCTCTGGTGACAACAATAATCGATCGTTGTTTTTTTTGTGTAAGATCTTGAGCGGTTGAGTGATTTGAGTTTTGATTGGCTTTGTCATGTTCCAATTTTGATTGTAATGAAAAAAGACACGTGGTACAATCCTATTTGTTGAATTTCACGTAGTTGTAATGGTATGATAAACGGCGAGACAAAGTCGTCGTCACGCCAATATGTCGTGTTATCAACTCCGGTAGAGTAACGTACAGTATCGTACTTTTCATTAGAGTAACGTACAGTATCGTACTTTTTATTTTTTCGCGTGCCATCCCGTCACATCACGACACGTTGTCGTGTTCTCATTATCCGTACACTACCGGAAACGGATTTGATACGTGAAGAAGTACATGTAACTCCTACGACAAATTGTGACGCTCCTATTGGTCCGCGTGTACCAAAACGACAGGCCCTTGGCAACCAAAAGGCAAAGCACCGGGTCGCCCGTGACTATTCTTTTGCCTCTTCAAACATCTTGTCTTCGTACATACGTGTCGGATTAAAGAACAGACGGTTGCGATTGAAAGGCAAGATTCTCACCTCCGATTGGCGGTCTCAAATTTGATATCGGACAAATGTGTACGGAGAAAGTATGTTTTAAGTGGCTAACAAACTATTAACAGTAAGGCCTGTTCTCCATTAGGCGGTCCCAGGAAACATGCGGATACATCTATTTATAGTGTTTACTGGCACGACCTTCCATTATGTTGTGCCAGTAGACATCGTTTCTCAATTATGATTGGCGCCACGTAGGTTAATTTCATATTCTTAAAATCTAGAAATATTCTTCAAGCTGAAAATCTGTACGTAATATTTGTATCTCAATTATGATTTGCGCCACGTAGGTTAATTTCATATTCTTAAAATCTAGAAATATTCTTCAAGCTGAAAATCTGTACATAATATTTGTACGGGCAGAGGTAGTTAATGATTCGTACGAAAATTTTGCGACCATATTTTAATTCTGAAATTGAAAATCAAAATTTCGAAACGTAAAATCAAAAAGGCGCCGCAAACTTTTAAGGTCAGCGGATGTCAGAAGGAGCGTGCGAAGATATTTAGGTCGACCTTCATACACCGTGGCGTAAGGCACATGGCATGTAGGACGTGTTCGATTCTCTACGCCTGTTCGTGGTAGATTATTTTTTACTTTTCACGTGTACCAATGGTATGCGACCAGTGTGAAGAAACTCTCCTCGCCGTGGAGAGTCTCTTCACACTGGACGATGTGCGTGATTGCTTTCGCGAATCAAAAAAAGTGAAAAATCCAACGGCCGATTCTTACGCCTATATTATTGGAGCCATCCAGTAGACATGTTTCGTCATGTTTCGTCTGACAAAAAAAAAATTGGTACGAATCTGTATGAAATCGTACGACATCCAGTAAACAACCCCACTTTTCCTCTAATGGAAGTTCACCCTAATAGTGATGCACGGTGTAGTACATTATATTTGACCCCACGTCAGTTCACTCGAGTAATTTAGCTTTTTTCGGGCACTTATAACGATTTTTGGATCGTTTAACGGTTTCAATCGTTGGATTTGACAGAATCGAACAATTTACCTTGGTTCGTGAATGTCAATTCTGAATTTAGAAACAACCGTTTGATTCAGCCCTAGCTGGACCCGTACAATGCTGAACCGGACAGCGCGCACGATTGGTCAAAACTCAAAGGTATGCTTGCGCGCCATTTCAGCTCTCTGGGTTCAAATACACCGCCCATCGTTATTACAGCTGAAATTATTTTGAGGAATTAAAAATATTTTTTGGGGAGAAAAAAGCTCTTTTAAACGTCACATACTTTTCCTATTTTGAATAAAGAAGAAGATTTTACTATCAAAAACTCTATGGTGAAACCATCAAAGTACAAAACATGATTGAAATGAAAAATTGTTGACGAGAAGCAAAGCTAGGCTTCTCGTCGTCGTCAAAAAAAATCACCAATTCTAAAAGTCTAAAAACAATTGGTTCATTCAGATGGCTGAGTGCCTTACAGATCCAGCTGAAGCAAATAAAATCCTTGAAGCTGTAATATCGAAGGAAAATCGGTTCGATACTCAATACTAAATTTATTTATGCGTCTGGTCAAGGCCAAAATAATGCAAGCAATATATATTGTGTGTCTTTATTAGAGTAATATCGTTGCCCCTAAATTTAACTTGTCGAACTAAAGATAGTGTTAACAATACTAGATGTTTTTAAAGTGTTCAGAAGTGGATTAAAATTAATAACGCTACTATAAACACGTGAACAATTATTTGACACAAATAACGATTCACGGTGTAGGGTCGATAAAAGTCACACCTGAAAATGTGTAGTTTAAGATAATTAAATAAAGAATCATAACAGCTGACCCATTTTGCACATTGCTTAAAAAAAAAAAAAACGTTACATAGGATTTATTGATTATATATACCACAAATCTACAGATAGAATAAAGTCGCTCAAAAAAGGCGTATGAGCCAACATATTTTATCTTGTGTATAGTTACTGTTGAAACCATACAAAAATGTGCAATTCCTTAGTTTTTGCTAACTTTTAAAGCACGAGTTCACATGACCACTAAAGGTAACAAAATAACTGTGTAAGAGAAATTTGCCGCATGAATTCAGCGTCTAAATGGTAACAAGGCAACTCTAAAAGAAGAAAGTGACTAATTATGAGAAGCTTGCAGAAATTTAAAAATCCAAACCTCAACTAATTTCCTAGCGAAGGAGAGGGTTGTTAACCAACTTTTTGTTAATGCGGCTGATAAATGATACCCAATGTCCGGATGCATTTCTTGAATCTATTTTGACAAATTGCCAGCTAATCGAGATTTTTTCGATTAAACGAAAAGAAGCCCCCACCATAAGGTATGTTTTCACTTTTCAACCACGTGAAGGTCCAGTGTTTCACTTCAATATATCACAAGGTCCATTGGTGAGGAAAGAGCATTTAATATTCTAGTATATGAGAGGTGGGTATTGGGGAAGATAGAATACTTGACAAGATCTTTTGAATTTTCAATATTTAAGAAAGACTTAGGGGAGCGAATGCCCATTGTGTGAAGGAAAAACGGAGATAAAGCAAATAGTTAAATCAAACACGAGCTATACCAGAAATACATCATAGTAAACCATCTGATACATAGGAACTTCTGGTAGGCTTTGGCGGCTCCTCTTCCATCTGATTAGTGGTCAATTGTAATGATGTCACCAACGTGCTCAAGTGCCAACAGAGCTGCTCCCTATCCGGCATGATTTTCATGAGTGATTGCCTTGTATATTCTAGCTCGAGAGGGTCGGGTCCTATCATTAATGGTATTGATACTTGGCCAACAGTAACCTCACTTTATAATTCCTCACCTTTCTCAATACCTCACCTTTCTCAAAGACCGTTTTCGTAAGTCAACCCTCGGGAAGGGCGTCGGTTTTTGCGTCTATGGGGAGTCGTCTTCTGTTGAGGTGCTTTCCCTAGCCGGCAACTTGCCCTTTTCCTCCGGGTAAGGAATTTCTTCTTCCCTCGTGATTCCGTTTCCTCTTTTTTATCATCTTCCTTTCCTCTTCGGGCATCCAACCTAGGTAATTTATTGCTCTCTAACTCTGTTTTCTCCATATTCTTTCTTTATTATTCTTCGGTGATCCTATTCATTGAGGCCCGTACATCTCCTCCTCTGAAACCCTCTTCATGAAAAAGCCTCATCAGTGATTCCTTACCACTTTCCTGGTCGGTTCTGACCGCCACTACCCCGCTTTCGATTTCTAAGGTAACCTAAATTTCGTCTTCATCGATTTCCTTGGTGGTCGGTGCTCGTCTATCCATGGCGTTTTCTCTTCTTTCTTATAACAACATCCATTGTCCAAGCCTCCCATCCATCCGGCTTTGGAATGGGCTCCAACATTTCCTACTCTGCCACAAACGTGGGCACTTGGTATTTCGGAAGCGCGGTCTCCTGTCCCTTCGGAAACTCTCAGCTTCTAGATTTAAGCCCTCAGCCCTCAGGTTGAATTCACATTAGAGCTTCTTTAACTCCTCGCTCATCGACGCCATTTCTTGAGGTTCTATTTCTCTTTAGTGAGTGCAAAAGCCTCCTCATAATCTCTCTCTCAAATCTTTATTCCAATGTCTGCACCTATAAGGAGGCACTTCCTATATTCTCCCTAAGCCACCTACTTTTTCTCCTTTCGCCTCTTCCCTATCCTTTTACGGTCCTTTTCTCTCCTCTCTGCCCAAAATTTTCCCTTGGCCTCTTAAAACCCCTTTTTTTAAACCTCCGTAAAGGGACATGCCTTCGAAGGTTGCATGACACTGCCTCTGTCCCGCATCATCTTTATGTCCTCTCTTTCATGGGTCTGAACCCTCCAAAGTTTGGCCCTCAATTAAGCTCCTTGTGCTCCCCTTGGATCCTCCGGAAATCTCGGGTTTGCGAGAACTTACCGGCGGCCAAGTCTTTTCTCTTTCCTCGGATTTGCTTTCCGACTCAATCTCCGGAGTTCTATAGTTCCACTCTTCGTGTCGGGAAATTCTTCTCATTGGTCCTCTTGGTGTGACTTCCCTCGGCAAAGGGTGCAATGTTCCCCTTCCATGTTTCCTGACCAAGATCTTACTTATTGGTCCCAACCGTTCTTGGGTTATAACCCTTTTCCTCCAACCAACAAGAGAGTGGTTAGGGGATTCAAAAACTCCCCTCGCCCGAAGGCCAGAAAATGGACGACCTCGTAGGATCGATCCACCCATGGATCGAAGTAGTTTGAGAACGTGGCTCTTCTTCGTCTCTAGGGACCGTTTTAGGCACATGTTCTCCTAATTCTCCCACAGGAACCGTCTTCGACTGTGGTTCTAAAATTTGCAGACCCTCAGTTTGTTTCGAGGCCCTCGTTTCCTCCTGCACTTTTCCATCCTTCTCATACCCAAACCCCACATTGGATTCTCCTTTGGTGATGAATTTTCTTGGTTCCCTTTTGTTCCTCCCTCCCCTAGAGAGCGCTTTCTTCTCCTACCAGAGAAGGGGCAGAAGATGATACCCACCTTGGTAATGGCACCATTGTTCCAACCCTATTTTATCATTCCAGGTGCCTATTACCACGAAAAATGCACCTCTATGGAGAGGGGGAAACAAGAAATCGGTGGGTGTTTGGAGAGGGGGAAACTAGTGTGTGTACTTTGTCAAAAAACCATGATGGAGCTTTACCCCTACCATCATCTGCAATACAATGTCATCTACTGCACTAACACTAGGTCTATAGGAATTAGGGGACCCCCGAATAACGCATCCTCGCATATGATCGTATTTTTTGTTGTTCTTCCCAAACCTAGGACAAATGAGTCGTCCGTTCCGCTTTCGACATTCAAAAAGCTAAATTGGCTAGTTTAATAGGCAGCAAAACTTTTCTCTTTTTTATTCTCTTGAAAACGACTAACTTTTTCTAAAAAGGCGACTAACTTTATCCAAAAAGGCTAATTTTTTTCTCGATTAAGCGAAACAATATAATCCACTAAGCCGCGATGTGTTCCTTTTCTTACTTGGACCAAGTCTGTGATGTATGTGAAGGTAGGGGTATTGGTAACATCGCACCTATCCTTGTGATCTTGCACGTGCTAAGTACATCTCGGCGACTCCAGGTAGACTTACAGCCCCAGCCCCTCTAGGTGGTGGGACGTGAATCAAGGGGGTGCTAGCATGGCGAGAGGTTGTGGAGTCACATGCAACTCTTTGGTTCTTGATAATGATGGAGGGGGGGGAGGCTCGATTTCCTCCTCTTGGTTCCTCATTAGTTCAATCCATCAATCTAAGATCTTACAACCATAAAAATACAAAGAAATAATTTCCTGCCACTAATTCCCTGCCCTTCTTTTAAAAAGGTTCAAGCTCCAAATCAAACATATATCCCATTAACTATAGAAGTACTCTAATAACTACAAGTATTTTTTGGTCAAAAGTATAAGACACACGTACTTTATTTTCCTCTAAAGGGCTTTCTCGCACGACTTTTATAATGTACGACCCTCAATACCTAATTAACTCTCGACATCTTTCTACATATCAAAACCTTTTAAGGTACTGTCTAATAAAAGACTATTAGTGGATGAGGGATCCTCCAGTTTTGAGAGACAGCGGCAATGGTGGAGTTTCCCTGTGCACAACGGTGAGCTCCTTTCCCTTTAGAGTTGAACCTTACATGGTTGGCCTCCTCCCCAAACAACAATTTTCATATAATGTTTTTCTCACCTCTCATAGTGTTTTGAAAACCAGGTCGTCTTTGAAGTTTTGGCACAAAGGTTGTACAAGGCAAAGGTGGCGTGGGAGTTGGTAGGGCTACCATGTCCTCTCTATTTTATAAATCATCGGCGTAATCAGGTAAAAAGTTGTCGAAGGAGGAGTCCATGGTCTAAAATTTACCTAATATAAATAAAATGATGTTGTCACCTGGGTCTCTGTGCACAAAGTTTCTTTTCTCGAAGGCCATTGCATCGCGAGCTGCAATACCAACATGTAGTACCACGTGTGCGGAAATAGGGGATCTCGCATAGTATGTTAGAACTGCCTCACCCATTGTTCTTTTTACGTTGTGTGAAAACAAAAGATCCACGTAAGGGCCGTGTATATCGTGAGATTGACAATGTGGCGGGAGTAAATGTGGCAGCTCACTTTAGACTGTGTATCTTGCTTCGCTACTCACTTAGGCGATTGCATTCCAAACGATATCATTTGATGTTGTATGCTCCGCATTGTGTGAGCCGTGGAGCAAATGGAGGCCCTACTCATCTATGTACTAACCACAAAAAGAAGGGGGCTTGCATAAAAACGAGGGTTGCGGCAAGCCGAGACGTAAGCGAAGTACTGAAAAAATGAATACCCGGAGTGAGGCAAAAATTGGAGTAGCAACAAGCCAAGCGATAGCACTTGGTCACGAACTTGATCGAAGTCGAGCTCTCGCTTTAGCCATAGGAATTTTCTGAATTTGGCGGCGGTTACCTTGTCGACGACATGTTTTTGCACGCGTGAGTAACTGTTAGTGTCGAGGGAAGTGAACGGATGAAATGCATGGAGGGCCTTGACTGATAAAAGCAAATTACTAGCAATAACGATTGTTCAAATGGTAACGAGCTTTCGTAAATGGTAGATATCACATGGGCCAATATTAGAGTAATACACCACAACCCTCGAACAAATGATAGATGCAAACAGAGCAAAGTAAGCGGTTAGCTTAATGTTTTTTTTGCCACTTGAAACATTTTTTCTCCGTACACACGTGTCGGATATTGGATCTGACGGTTGGGATTGAAAGCTAAGATTCGGACCTTCCTACTGGCGGTCTCCATGTGAAAATCAGACAAGTGCGTAGGGAGAAAAGATGTTTTAGGTGACGACAAAATTACTAACACTAATAGAGTAATGGCGATACACGGTGTAGTTTTCTTTTGTGAAAAGAATATGTGCGCACAAAATTTGATTTTTAATCTTTATGCGAAGGGCAACAAATATTTTTCAGACTCGATATGCATGAACCGGTTTGTGCCGATACCATTTTGAAACCGAACTAAGCCGGCTTTTTCACAAATTCAGGTTCGTTAAATCGCTTTCGGTTTCTATGGGCATGGTTCGGCGTCATCAAATTCAAAAACCGCTTGGTTTGGTTCCACCCCAAACCCGCGGGATGTGTACATATACCAATGTACAGATATGCCGTATCATCAACTGTAAAGTTGTAACTATAAAAGTGCATAGAGGACAGTCTAATGTTGTAATGCTGTAATGCCTTACGGAATGAGTAGAAATAGTACGTTAAATTTCACCCCACGTCATTTCACGCCTAAGGGTGTGTCCCTATGTGCATAAGTAAGGGTTTTTTTCTGTCGTTTTGCCGTAAAACTTAGCGCCGTACTGCCTAAGTTGCAACCGTACGAAGGAATCGCAAATTTGTAGAGTACAACTTGCGTCATCCTTGAACTTAGGATGTACGAAAATTTGTCGTCTTGTGCTTTTCGACCCACTTCTACGACAAAAAACGTCATTCTCAAACCTTTGTTTAAAACACATGCGCGATGTGATTTAAAATTAGGTTTTTTCGATTGACAAATAGAAACACTTTTTCGCACGTGCCTTAAATTTCGAAAAATTTCATACGATTTCCAAGGACAAATAAAAGTACATAGTTCGCTATGTTCTGCCCGTTTGCGTTATAATACGACGAAAAGAAGTACACAATTTGTTTGATTTTGTCCGTTTTCGTCCTGTACGGATTTTTTATTTGCAGGGGTCTTCAAATTCCGATGCCATTTCACCTCGAGCGGACAGGCGACGCGAAGGGCAAAGCGCATCTTCTTCAACCGTGAAACTGCCAGGTTGGAATGCGGTACGTCTACAATGTCACGGTAAGACATGCGACGTCACAAAGCAGTTCCAAAAAATAACGTGCGACCACAGATTGTAGACGTTGACAACCGTCACAGGTATTGTCGACGTATACAATCGTCACAAGCGTAAGTTGCGATTTAGTCCTTACAGACATAGGGACACTTGAAAGCCGGGTCCGGCGGATCCGCGCTAAAATACAAAGTAAGTTTGCTAAGTTACAGGTACATGGGGACATACCCTAAGGCTCTTTAGGAATTTGGACGGTTTAACGATTTTAATCGTTCGATTTGGTAGAATCCAACGCTTTTCCTTGGTTTGCATATCTCAATTTTTGATCCAAAACACCCAGTTCGGTTTGGCCCTCACCGGACCCAGCCAATGCCGAACCGGGCCGAGAATGCGTGTATCGTTATTAGTTTTTTTTCGCCACTTAAAACGTGTTTTCTCCGTACACATTTGTCGGATTGTGGATCTGACTGTTGCGATTGAAAGGTAAGTTTCTCAGCTTCCGATTGGCGGTCTCAAATTGTAAATAGGACAAGTGTATACTGAGAAAAGATGTTTTAAGTGGCGAAAATTTTGTTAACACTAATAGTGATACACGGTGTAAAGTTCATGCAGAAATGGTCAAAGTATTCTTGAATGCCATTTTTGGCTTTTTGGGAATCAAACTACACTGCTCATCGTCATTAGAATTAAAACAGTTCTAAGGCGGTTAAAAGCGTTTTAACTCAGCCCTGTGATTAAGAGAACTTCGACTGCCCGAAAATTTTGTAATTCTAATAATAGGCAATTTACTTGGGCTCTCGCCGCCAAAAAAAAAAAGTAAATAAATAACTTCAAATCAATTGCAAAATAATCAAAAAAATGTGTACCTTGCCATGTGGAAATGAATTAAAATTAATAACGCTAATATAAACCACACGTTAATGACCATTTGACTCTTTTTCCGATTCACGGTCTAAGGTCGACGAAAGCTACACATGAAACGGTGTAGTCCAAGGTAATTGAAAAGGTTTCTGCAACAGTAGTACCATATTATACATTGCTAAAAGAAAGGAAAAAAAAATCCATGACTTAGGATCCATGATTATATGTATTAAAAATATACCGATAGAATAAAGTCGCTCGAAAAGGGCATACAAACCAATATAATTTCTAATGCTATGATTTTTGTTTTCCTGAAATATCATTTTCTTTTTTTTGCCTTCAAAACTTGAGGCACATACAAACTTTACAGTTCAAATAAAACTCAGAAAATGTTTATATCCGATTTATTACTTATAATTTTCTTGCTTATCTTAACAAATTGATTGCTAGATGTCTTGTAAACACCTCAACATTGGTCTTTACTGTGTCCTATGAAGTGTGTTTCTAACAATAGTTAGTCGCACTAACCCAATTACAAGCACTAATTGATTCGTCAAAAATTAAAGGAGAAGTACACGTCCACGTCCCGACATTAACCGACAAAGAACACCGACAAAATTTTCGACAAGTCGAGTCGGATCGATCCCTCCAAAACCCGTCGCCTCGCTTACAATCACAACCAATAAAGGATGAGGGAGGCGGAGGAGGTGAGGGAGGAGTGGATTTGGACGTGGGAGGAGAGGGAGAGGGAAGGAGAGGGGGAGAGGGAAGGAGAGGCGGAGATCCAGAAGGAGAGTCGGTGGCCACGGGAGTACTCGGTCGATTGGTGAGATTTGGAGTTGGGGTTCCGGAGAGCAAAATTCGAATATCCACACAATTCCTGGTAAGGAAAGAAAAGACGTTATTCGTAAATTAAAAAAAGAAACAAGAAAAAAAGGTTTGGAATTGAGGATAAATTGCTGGAGTGGGATGATAAACCCATCACGTTTTTCATATTATTTTAAATTGATAACTAGATACCATCACATTTTCCTTAGAAACCACAATCTCTAAAATGCAACTATAGAATTGTTCAAAGTAAGAAATTGTCTTATATTCTTTCAGAGTTTCTTATATACTGAGTTTTTTTGTTGGTTATAAAGGGAAAGTTAGCAAATATTTCAAAAAACTTTTCAATTCTAATCCCACTTCGACAAATTTTGTTCTCACAAAACAAAACAACGAAAAACTCACGTTTAGAAACTAGTTTGGACAAATCTCGTATTCTAACCCAAACAAGTTCTAGGGGGACAAGTTACTGGATGACTATATGAACTTACGTGAACATTTAAAATTGCAAATTTTCAAAATTTCTTAAACATGACATAAAATTTCGTTGCAAATACAAACGACACGCTTTAAAAATACAACAATCTTGAAAAAAAAAGTGTCCGTTTTAGAGCTCCATAAATTTAGGTACATACGTTCTAACATTTTAAAGCATTATACAATTCCAAATTTTTAACTATTTGTCATTCTTTAAAATTGAAACAACCTTCACCAATCAAAAACAAAAACAAAACCAAAAACAAGACGTTATTGATAAAAAAAAGGCAAACTAAGGGAGGGAAAAAAACAATAACAACGAATTAAACAAAAGGACATCACGAACAAACAAAAAACAAAACAAAGCAATCTCAAAAGAAAGAACGACCAATATACCAAAAGAACAAACAAACAAACAAATAAAAAAAACAAATCAAAAATACAAAACAAACAAACAAACAAACACACACAAAACCAAACCAAAAAATAAAAACTAATACCCGAATAAAAAACCAAAACAAAAACTCGCACCAAAACTCCTCCGGAGCCGATACGCGCGGCCCACATTTGGGCAAAAACGTCGTCCCTTGCGCCACAAGAGCCGAATTCGGCGCGTCTTTTTGTGCGCACGAGTTGCCCGTCATGTAGTGCCACTGAAGTACGGCGCGATCCGATACCGTACCATACGGAATCACAATATCAATAAAGTACGTTTGGTCCACATAGCCAAGGGGCTGTTAATCGCTTATCCCCGTGAAAAGAGGGAGAGGAGAGAGGAGAGAGGGAGATGGGGGGGTGCTGGGAAAGGGGAGAGAAAACAGGTGGGCTGGGGGGAATGGGAGAGGGGTGAGGGCCGAGGGGGAGAAGGGAGGGGGAGGAGGGGGGTGGGAGAGGGGGAGCGGGAGGTTGGGGAGAATGGAGGAAGTGGGGGGTAGAGGGAGAGAGGGTGGAGAGAAGGAGTCAGAGGGTGGGGCAGAGAGTAAGGAGGGAGAGAGGTACGGAGGGAGAGGAAGTCACTGAAATCTCAGAGCTGACAAGCGTGTTACCTGGACAGGCCTCAGGCACGACTTGGTGACGTCATTGGATACTGCCGCTGACGTCAGCGGGCAGAGGAACCATTCAAAGTACCCTTTGTGGTGCGCCGTCAGGACGACTTTCGTACGGACGATTTGACCCGCTCTGCCACAATAAGAGGGGAAAAAAAAAAAAAAAGTCAGCTGCTTTTAATTTTCAAATTTTGTCCCCCTCGAACCTCCTGAGTGAATAAGGTAAAATAAAAACAAAATATGAAGAAACAAAAACGACAGAAATACCGTACATATACGTGGCAGTTACTAGTCCCGTGGCGTAGAATCCCGGGTACACGTGCGGCTGAGGGTTGCTGTTGTACGGATCGCCACAAAGTCCGTACCGTCCGTTAGGGTACGGAGACTCGGCGGAGTACACGAGGCTCGGCCCGCCGGCGTTCAACGATTGCGCCTCGTCCCATGGTGACGTGGCGTATCCGCACTGGCCGAAAAAAACCACAAAATTTCGGTTCACACACAAAGAAGTCAAAAACAGACGAGTTTCCTAAAAAATTTGAATTTTTGAAGCGTGCGACGAAGCTCTCGTATTGGCCCGGAGGGCGAGTTGGAGCCTACCAGCTTCAGGGAGTTCCGAGCCGCGGGTGTGCAGATGTAGCCGTGGCCGTACACCTCGCACGTGTGGAATGTGACGACGGTCACGGAGATGGCGAGGAGAGAATGGAGGACGCGGAGAAGAAAACCAGCCATGTCGGTGGAGATAGGACGGGAGAGTGTCGCCTAGAAGCGAAAGAGTTAAGCTGCAAGATGGATATACGTTTGTCTTAAGAAAAACGACAGATTTATTTGGGGAATTGATCATGACAGTGACTGGTTTGGTACTTCGGTTGCGCACAGTCACTTACGTCAGTTTGTCAAAAATTGTACTTTTGAAGTACATATTGGTACAAATAAAGTACCGCTGTGTACAAATTTGACGGTCAATCGGTTTGACAACTTTGACTTTCAAAATACTGTACTTTTCAAAGTACTGTGGTATATTTTGAAAGTCAAAGTTGTCAAACCGATTGACCGTCAAATTTGTTCACAACGGTACTCTATTTGTACCAATATGTACTTCAAACGTACATTTTTTGACAGAATGACGTAAGTGACTGTGCGCAACCAAAACAGTCACTGTCATTATCATTTCCCTTTATTTGTTGAATATATTATGGATACACGCTATATAGGGTTATCGGGGTACACCGAATCTGGACGGGTGGGCGGGTTTGTGTCAGTGAAATCATTTCTTGGCTGCACTATGTCCGTAAAGAACGATCCGGTTCGTTCATTTACGTATTTCTGTTTGGGGTCAGCAGAATCAGAAGTGGGAATCGCGCCTATGGCACCCGGCGATTCGTGACATGCCAGCTGCAGATTCTGGTCGCTTGCCAGAATCATATTCGTACTGTTCGTACGAATAACGCGGCATGATGTCTTTGGAAGATTGTAGATACGGGCTTCAAAAGATAGGCCACTCACATGTCTCGAAAACAATATCGTTCATGTGCGCGAGCGCATCAAGAGCAAGAAGACAACTATTGTGGTACAGTGACAGTGACGTGACAGTACGGACATTTCTCCACTAAGCGTCGACAGCAAATCAAAACAGCCGCGTATGCAAATGCTTACGTGTATCGGACAATGGAAAAACTATTAGTGGTCTTTGTTTTCTAGGGTTTCGTTCGTTCTTGTTTTTTGTTTGTTTGTGAAATCTTCACTTTTTGAGTTTTTCTGTAGTCTTCTACGCTTGAAAACCTGGAGCTTAGCTAAGATAGCTTGTTTCGGACGACGCGTTTCCAGGAATCCTTTAACCTTTTGTATCGCGACACCGGAACCATAGACTCTCGATTTCAACGTAAAGACCCCTTAAGCCTAGGCTTTCCATTGGCTAAAAAACGCCTGCTTTAGGATTTTTTGGAAAATCGCAAGTTTTGCGTGATGACCGAAGAGGTGGGACCATTGGAGGTCCCGGCTCAGCCAATCACGTCGCACCGAGCTGCCACCAGAAACAAACCGGAAAAAAGTGCGCGGTAAAAGAAACATGTGGAAAAAATAATCTTTTGCGGTGTTACACGTCGATGTTTTTCTAAGGATCGATTCATAAATTGGACGAATCGATCTCCGTTTCCCGACAGCTCAAAAATATTTCATAGAATCTAACGAGCGATGTTATTGTACCCTGTTTTTTTTTATCCCCCAGAATTACCGCGTAATGAAATTAGGGCAAGGTTCCATTAGGGGAAAAATGACGTTGTTTACTGAAAGCCGTACATTTTTGTACAGTGACGTACCAAAGAAAAAAAAATGTCAGAAAAACAAGGCTACTGAATGAGGGATTGGATTCTCCACGTATATGGGCGTAAACGTGGACCGTCGGATGCATTATCGGATACGCCGTCGTCTGACACTTTCAGTTCGCAACAAGTGACCCGGAGTAGGTCAATTCTCAGCACCTGAACGAATACCGTCGTGCCTCGTGGAAAAGTGAACAAATATCCACGACGACCGCGCGACCAGATGGGTACACGTCGCATATGACATGTGCCTTCCGCCAGGGAGGATGCGAGGCCACCGGAAGCCGCAAGAAAATCTTTGACGGAAGATATTGTTTCACACTTCTGTTGGTATCCACTAACCATTCTGACATTTTCGTACGCTTTTACATATCTTACGTTTCGTCCGCCCGTACATATTTAATTCAATACGTTGTACAAGTCACTTTTTACCTTTCGCTGGTACAAATATGTGGTCACAATTTGCTCTCAGAGATCCTTTGAAGATTACCAGAATCGTATTCATCTATTACGTGAACCAATCAAAATGTGCCACGCAAAACAATCGTATTCATCTATTACGTGAACCAATCAAAATGTGCCACGCAAAACAAATGTCGGTTATTGACCCGACACAATGGAACGATCGCCTCAGTAAACGAATTTTTGACGTTTACAGAGAGCGCCTAATGGAACAACGCTCTTAGTCAAAATACAGGTCCGCCGGATTATCCGCGGCTTTGACAAATGACAACCCGTCGACGTTTCTCCAAAAGAGTGTACAACCGCACGTGAGAATCTTTATAACGACCAGAAATGCGCCCGAAGGGTTGTTTTTGGCGATTCCGTACACATTTTGGTCGTGCGAAGGGACAGAATCTCGGCACTTAGTGCGTAGCCACATAATCTCGGCACTTAGTGCGTAGCCACATAATCTCGGCACTTACACCGTGAAAAGCTAAATAAAATGGTTGTTGACAGCCACTTTTTGTCTTTCCGTGAGCTCCACGGTGAGAGCACTTGGAGCGTTGTTCCATTAGGCGGTCTCAGTAAATGTCAAAAATTCGTTTACTGAAGCCATCGTTCCATTGTGCTGTGACAGTAACCGACATTTTATTTTCGTGGCAAAATTTAATTGGTCCACGTAATAGATGAAGAAGATTGTAGAAATCTTTAAAGAATCTCTGACAGCAAATTGTGACCACATATTCGTACTGGCGAAGGTAAAAAGTAACTCGTACGACGTATTGAATAAAATCTGTACGGGTCGACGAAACTTAAGATTTGTAAAAGCGTACGAAAATATCAAAATGGTTTAGGGTGTGTCTCCATGTACTCATAACTTAGAGAAAAAACTTTGTCTTTTAGCGCCGATCCAGCGGACCCGAGTTTCAAGTGTCCCTATGTGTAAAAACGGAATTAAAACTTAAGGGTGTTACGATTGTATACGCTGACATGGGCGTGACGGTTGCCAACGTCTACAATCTGTGATTCTCCAAATTGTTCGTGAGAGGCGGCGAGTCCGAGTTGATGTGGCGCCCTCAGAGATTTTTCACGTTTTCGTGAAATGGCATCGGAATCTTCAGATCCCCTGAAATGAAGAAATCCGTACTGAACAGAACCTGACAAAACGAAACAAATTATGTGCTTGATGGACGCAAACGGACAAAACGTACTGAATGAAAATTGACAAAACGAAACAAATTATGTACTTTGATGGACGCAAAAGGACAAAACATACCGAATTGTGTCTTTTATGTCGTCGCTTGAAAAATTACTGCACGTGTGCATACGTGTTATAATTTGTTTAGCAGAAATACTTTGTTTTAAAAAACATCGTCCCTGTTTTTTGAAGAAAAGTTTGAAGATGACGTTTTTTGGCGTGGCCGTGGGTCGAAGAGCACAAGACGACAACATGTAGTACATTTTAAATTCGATGATGACGCAAAATGTACTTCTCCTTTTTTCTATTTTTTTGTACGGTTGACACTTACGCGGTACGGCGCTAAGTTTTAGAGGAAAACGACAGAAAAAAACCCTTACTTAGTCACATGGAGACGCACCCTTAGTGGATGGCAACAGACGCGTGAAATAATATCCTCCGTCAAAGATTTTATTGCGGCTTCCGGTGGCCTCGTATCCTCCCTCGCGGAAGGCACATGTCATATGCGACGTGTTCCCACCTGGTCACGCAGGCGTCGTGGATATTTGTACACTTTTCCACGAGGCACGATGCTATTCGTTCAGGCGCTAAGAATTGACATACTCCGGTCACTTGTTGCGAACTGAAAGTGTTAGACGATAGAGTATCCGATTATGCATCCGATAGTCCAAGTTTACGGGGCGTAAACGTGGAGAATCAAATCCCTCATACAGTAGGCTTGTTTTTCTGAGATTTTTTTTTTTTGGTACGGCACTTTACGAAAGAGTACGGCTTTCAGTAGACAACGGCATTTTTCCCCTAATGGAACCTTACCCTTAGCCGCAAAATTGAAATTTAATCGTCTAAGCGTTACATTGAACTTAGACGCAAAATGAAACGAAACCTCTTTAAAGTCAATTGAACTACTGTAAGTTTTGTACGGAAATATTAAAACGCACGAAACGAAAATTTGTTGTGAATGTAAGAATGTTGAATCATAGATAGTGTGGCTCGATTTCGTCGCGCGTGACGACCCGCATTTTTTTCATTTAATTTCAATTGATATTTTTACGCCGGTTCGTTTTATGCTTTTATTATAGTGTACAAAGTTTACCCTTGATTTTTAACCCTTGTAGACGTCTAGGTTTTTGTAATTTTGTGACATGGTAGATGTTTGGGGTTTTGTAACATTGTGACGTCACGCTCACTTGTGACATCACATATTTAAGAACTTTCGGCCATGGATACCCGATTTCGTTTTCTCTACTTTTTCCGCTCTATTTGCCATAAAAATATACATAAAGGTAGTCAAAATAATTATTTTTCAAATATCTTTCATTTCATACCAGTTTTGTCGTGCCTCATTCTAAATAGTGTGAGATAAAAGTGATAGTGTAAGAGGACGAGGGGAGAGGCGACGACGATGCAAAATTCTACCGAGGACCCATGAATGAAATTGGAGGTCCGAGACCCCTGCAGATTTTTTCCGTACATCCTTGTCTTTTCCGTTCATGCATGTGACGGACAGGGAGAAAAATAGCGAGTACTCTCCCTCGTCCTAAAATTTTCCCACTCGTGTGGCGCGTGCGTGGGCCATTTTTCATTCGTTGTTTGGGTGGTACTTTTCTTGAAATCAGGTCGCGAGGTGATTTTTGATGAAGCTTTTTGACGGGCTGGATTCTCTTGCCCGAGGGTCAAAAAAAAGAAAACGCCAAAATGCGTTTGCATGACGACAAACATGAGGTACATTCAAAGTATCGACTTCAGGTTTGCTGTACTTTTAAGGAATTGATTTTTCTGTACGGCTAAAGTTTTTCTCGTATGGAACTGCGTTTTCGGTGAAAACGACAGATTAAAGTCGATACTTTAATACATCGGGGCGTACTAGTGTTGGGTATCGAGGACCGTTTGCCGATATTCGATATATATCGGATTTCACGTACCCAATATTCGATCTATCGCTTCGATATATCGAATTTCAAATCATCGCGATATATCGCCAATATATCGCCGATATATCGTATCGTCAATATATCGAAGCTAAAAAAAAAAAAAAAATCCCACAGGTTTTCAAAGTCTCGTGACTTTGGACAAAGTGACTGTAAAATCTTTGCCGGAAAGACATACGGTTTTTTCCAGAAAGTCAGCAGAGTGAAGGAGATCTTTGAGGTTCATTGACGAGGTACACTTGTGAAGTACACGTACGTCATACGCAAGTACGATTTTCCAGACGAAAAAGGTCGGTTTCCAGATATTCGATGATTTTTGAGATTTGGTAGTCAGCTTACGTGGAACCACTCATATCAGAACACGTATGTAGAACTTTTTGACAAAAGATACGCGATTTACCCGAGGCCTCTGTAATACATAAATTTTGCTGTCCGTACTATTACAGAGACCTCCTCGTGTAACCATACCCCAAATAATTAATCACTACAATTTCAGAATTAATACTTTTTTGTCGGTTACATTTTGCGGCGTCTACATTTAAGTCACGGAACGAAAATCACGGCGTACGTGGCGTATTAGACAATTTGACTTTTTCGCTATTATATAAAAAAATAAAAAAATAAAATTTAAAAAATACTATATATCACGATATATATCGCGATGGTTTATGTTGGTCTCGGTACAAATATATCGAGGATCCTGCTCGATCGATATTCGATATATTGAATATCGATATTATCGCGATATGAATTTACCCGATACCCAAACACTAGGGCGTACCCTATGTGGTTGTTACACATAGGGACGTCTAAAATCAGGGTCGGCTGGATCTGCGCTAAAAAACAAAGTTTTTTCGCTAAGCTATAAGTACATAGAGACGCACCCTTAGAAATGAGCGTCGCCGTCTCCTTTGAGACAAAAATTGCTTCCGCGTTGATGAGTCACGTGTTGTGCTTGTAAATGCATCATAATTTTAAACCATAGTTCAAAAATAGGCGTTTTTATGGTAGGCCTTTGGTAGGCGCACAAAACTTGGCACTAAACTCGCGTAGAGTAGGCATATTGTATGGGTGTGAGTTGCGGACACTCTTGTACGATCGTACGAATATGACGTATGATCATAGTACAGCGCACGCCACCTGACGAAATATTTGAGCGAACTGACGCGGCGTAGGATGACATTCCGCCGGAAAAAAAACTCGGAAAAAAAAAAAAAAACGCGGACGGGCAACCTGGTTGGTCAATTTGAGGCTTTATTTAGTGTGGCCTTCAAAATTGCAGACGCTAATATGACAAATAGTCCTATCGTAAGTTGTGTTATGGGCTTCATGTGATCTTCTTAAGATCGCTACTTTGATCAGCGACCGTCCGATCAAAGAAATCTGACGGTTGAAATAAAAAACACCTCAAAATTCACAGAAAAAATATTTTTTGTCCGATTTTTTTTCAAAATTTAGACATGCCGTTTAATTCTCTATCGATCGATGTGCAACTCAACCCTCCTAACCTTTTTTTTCATTTTTCGACCAATACAATATGGGTCTTAAGGGCATATTGTATGTTTTGCATACAATAGGCATACTGTATGGGCCTACTTTCACCTACTTTTGAACTATGTTTTAACCCGACAGATCGTTGCCACGTGTGAAAAAAACTATATCAGCGCCAAAAGCATTGGCGCAAAATATGACGCCTAGTATCGATTATGTCGCGATCCAAATGGTACGGCTGGACCCTAAAACAGAATTTCCAAAACTCATACGTGGATCGAAGAAAGAATCGCCGACAATGAATAATCAACCGACACCATTACATACCGAAGCTTTTCCACTTTCCGATTTGTCTTTTTCAAAAAGGCGATTTGGGGCCGTCGATTCGGTACTATGATTTTAAGCCGTCTATTTGAGCTTCCAGGGGATTATCGAATGCGTCCGATTGAACGGCCGTCTCTGAAACCCTCCACGTCGCCCTTTCAGGCGATTAGGGTAAAATCGCCATGAACCCTAGGGATCTTTTTATTTAGGTCCATCCAAATTTCGGCGGTTTGTTCAGATCCGACAGGCCCGATTTAAGTTAGCTTTGAACCCCATTTAACCCCTTCTATTTTTTTTTTCAAAAATTCCCGGCCATTTCGATGCCCCATTCAATCCCCTATCTTAGGGTGAAGTTCCATCAAGCGAAAAGTGGCGTTTCTAACAGAAATCCGCGACTCTCCGTACCAAATCGTACCGCCTATTTTGTTTTTATACGAAAACCAACATTACAGAGAATCTTTCCGATACTCTCCGGAGGTCTTGGAGGTAATACTGGCCGTCGGATGTTCATCTGCGATGAGTTCGCTTCAATTTTCTCTGTTAGACTCAACCCACCTCGACGAGGTGGGTTGGCATACACAGAAAAAAAAAATCGTGACACGCTGGACGATTGAGCTACGTGTCATGATGGATAACCAACGAAAAATCTTCAGATTTGCACATGACACGCGGTTTTCAAAATACAACCGAAAATAAAAACGAAATTTTGTAACATTCCCTCGTCACGCTATTTCTCTCAAAGGACTTTCGTTATGTTCGAAAACTGAAACCCTAAAAAATGAGCTGGCGTACAGACTGGCGTCTGCAAAAAGTATAATTTTTTTGTCGTATTATTCCTTCGTACGCAGGTACATGGTACGCAAGTCAAGATTTGAAGTTAAGTTTGTCGGTTCTAAAAATCTGAAAGATATTCAATATCGGATCGTAGCTTGCGTGGTGCCAGTCAATTTAGAACACGTGGCTTACAGACTCTACATGATGGAACTTCGACTCAGAGTGGACTTCCATTAGACGTCCCAGTAATTGTACGGAAAATTTTACTGAAGGGCGTGCCTTCCATTAGGTCGCGTCTGTAAACCTGCGTGGCTCATTCTGGTTGGTAACACGTAGGTTAATATTCGATGCTTAAAATCTAGAAAGAATCTTCGAATACAATGTCAGAACGCAATATCTGTACGAGTGGAAGTAATATCTGTACCAGAGATAATATCTGTACCAGCGGAGGTAATTAATGACTCGTACAGAGGGCATTAAATGTACTACCCAAAATTTCAAAACGCAACGACAAAAAGGCGGCGGCAAACTTTGATGGTGGGGAGCGTGACGGAATAATTTCGGCGGATTCGCAGCCACCCTGGCGGAAGGCACATGGCCCTTGCGACGTGTACGCACATACGCGCGCGCTCATCGTGGATTCTATATACCTTTTCCACGCGGCCTATTTTACACGTTCTGTATTCGAGAATTGTCCTCACTGTGCACGGTCTTAGAAAACTGTAGGTTGATGACGTGGCGTCACGGATAAAAAGTGTAATAAAAATCGGACGGTCCTAATTTACGCCTACAACCTTGGACAATTTTCTGTAATGTTGTTTTCGTTGAAAAAAATAAGATTCTGTACGAACCTGTACGAAACGGTACGGCCTTCAGTAAAAAACCTCACTTTTTCGCTAATGGAAGTCCACCCTCAATCGACCCGGTCTGTAGAGTTTGCCGTACAATTACAGAAACGTATGATGGAACTTCACCCTTATTGTAGTTTTTCAGTTTTGGCCATGCCACCCCTTTTGTATCCCCGGACTCAGATGGTTTACCATCGTGCTTTTTAATTTATCCTGGCATATTTTATTCTATCTTATTGACGCGCAATTCAGCCCTAATTTTTAACTTTGATTTCTGTAAAGCCATACGATATGGTTTCCATGCATACTGTACTAACAAAAACATATTGTATGCATAGTGTATAGGCATCAGTATTGACTATTTCGCACATTTAAACTATGATTTCAGTACCATTTTCAGTACACTGAGAAGAACAAGGGTTGTAAATTTGTAATCCACTGCGACATATTGAAATCTGTCTCGCTGTCGTACACATAACTTGAGAATTGCCACGCACATCAAGAAAATTGCTTTGCACACCAATCCCCCTAACGTATAGTACAATCAACAACCGGCAGAAACAGGCCGCAAACCGGCGGCAGGCAGTCGCAAACTGGCCGGCAGACGTTTTCGTCTATTTTCAATAGAAAAACTCTTAAAAGTCAAAGAGTTGGAGGAACTCGGCAGAATCAAATTTTAGCCTCGAAAACACGCTTGCTTTCTATGAGCGCGCGAATTTGCGTAAATTCAGGCAGATTTAATTCGGGCCGTTTCTGGTTGGTTGGAAAATAATATATCATCCATCTTTCTTCGTTTGTTTCTTTAATTTTGTCAAAAACGCCTACAAAACGATCTAAGGATACACATGCAGAATTCATTGACAGTAAATATTGTTGCAAACATTCCCAAGGAAAACAAGATGAACAAGATTGTAAAGCGCTTGTATCTGCAAATATTTTCTAAAAGCTGATTCGGGTGCAGGAAACAATTATGCACTGTTCTGTGAAGTGTACAATCGTAAAAATATAGAAATGCCATCGGTTAGGAAAATTGGGAAAAAAACTGGCAAGTGCGACTCAAGAAGCTTGTGAAAAACCGCCTCGAAAACCTAAAAAAAAAGGCCTTCGCCTTGAAACAAAAATTATTTCATGCAATCTTTGCTGTAAAAACCTAAGTCTTTTAAGTAGATCTTTCAACTTTCCTTCTACCCCGTTTTGCAGTCAAGGTAGCATACACTAGTCAACTTCATGTAACTCCACCACCCTTAAGTTTTAATCAATATGAAATATTGAAGCACTATTGAAGAAATAGGATGTTACAATGCTCTTATGCTTAATTATTGTGTGTTGTAAACAGTGTTGTATACAACCGGGCTAGGAAAAAGCTTTGTCAAAAAACGAAGGAGCAAAAAACTCCAAGAAACTGTAAAACGAGGAAGTTATTAAATCATTAATACAAAAGTACATACATATATAAAAAACACACACACACACTCAAACGAGCCACATTAGACATAACAAATGAGACGAAATAGTCTCAGTTTGGCTAAAGGGTCAACCAAAAGATATGATAGCCAATAGAAAATCCAGCCAAAACGTAACCCTAAAAAAGCCCTAAAAACAATTAAACCGGGTCAGATGTAACAATCGCAGAAAAAGGCTCGAAGCCGGCCAAACTTTTTAATAGCTCGACACCAACTTCAAGACTTAAAAAAGCCACAAAAATTGTTTCGCAGATGCCACATACTCTAGGATCTCGACATATTGTTCCATGGGAAAAAATCGCAGAAACGAGTGCAAACAATGTGGTGCCAAGTATGTGAGCCAGCCCTTGTTAACAACACATCACCAACCTTGTTATAAACACATCATGTACAACAAATGCTCAGTCTCAGTAACCACTCTAGTACATCACCACTCGAACGATTGACTAGGAGATAGGTACTACCTACCACCATTTTTTCGTCTATTACTAAGTACTTGCGATGGGAATGTGCTTATAAACAAGTCCTTATGTTGGGTTGTTCTCGTCTTCGAGTTTATCACGCTTTAGTAGACAAAGATGGAACTGCATCGACAAGTCGTTCTTGTTCTTTGTTCAAAACCTGCGGATAAGACGGAAGTATTAGTATATAAGGCGTAAGGAAAGGTATAGACAGAACATGAAAAAAGGCGTATAGATAGAATAGCGTAGGAGAAAAGGAGTGATTGGCACACAAGAGAACGGTCGAATTTTGTATGATTGTCCAACATTCTGTAAAATCAGAGCCATTATTTTTGAATTTGTTTGTGTAGTCGTAATTGTTTAGTAAATAGTTTTATGCTTTTAAAATGGAAGTATTCTCTCCTATATTTCTGTTTCCTAATGTCAAGTCTGGTTGACAATTTGTTTAAAAATTCAGCTCTCTTTCTTGTAGACGATAAAGTGTCACGATGATAATCGCAGCAATTCAGCCTTCTGGTTTCTTCTCGCGGAAAAAGTACAACTCTCACCAAACCACACTATATACCGGTGCTAACGTTTTTGTGCCACACATAAAATAGTGTGGCCCACAGCACATGTACAACCAACATGTAGACTACATGGCACATCACTACTAGAGTTGTTGGATTATTTTACTGTTCACACTGTTTTAGAATTAACTACACTTCATTATGCTTTGCAGCATAAGATTAATTTGGGCCGCTTTCTTAAATCGCTTCATTAACACTAATTTGTGTTTTTGGGTCAAAAAAACACTACTTGGAATTAAAGTGATAAACTCTACTAGCAATGGGCGGTGTACCAGCGTCTATACAGGCTCTTTGCTTGCATTAGTGAACACGCATGGACCTTACGGAAGTCCCATCCGCACTAATATCCAATTACAGTCAACGGTGTAGCATGTGTTTATGTGACTTTTGCCTATGTTAAAATTTATTAAAACAACATATCTGGCCAAATAATAGAGGCTGAAAACATTTACAGCCAATGAAAAGGATGGGTGTACCTTATTGTTTATCAGTGTATGTAGGGCGATGATGCTTCGGATGACTGAGGCGAGGTAAATGACCAACATCATGTCATTGGTTTTCACTGCCAAAACAGCTCTGACATAAAGTTAACCTTAACCTGTATCGTTTCGCTTTTGTAGAAACCCTTGAACACAATTGACACACAATCAGAAACAGAACGACTGTTTCACTCAAAGTATTGCATGTTCCCACTGGGAAGTCGTGTTTCAAACATAGTTACAGTGACCAGGATACGCTGTGTAACTAAGAACAGGAAAAGACGTACCTGCAAAAGATTTTACCAAGTCGTTGACATTCAAATTAGGGAGGAGATTGAATACATCCTGCACAAACAGACACGTTCAAAACAATAACGACTTCCATCAGCCGAAGTATTGTGAATTTAAAAAAACCGAGCATTAGCAGGTTTATATTTCAGGAGTTCTTGATAGCCCTCCCCTTCTTTTTCCCTACTTTATCCAGAAGAGCGCAAGTTAATCATTACATCAATGACTGACAGAACCATACATGGGACAATTAGAAAACCGTCTAACTAATCACAATAGTGATCTTGAGATTTGTTCAGAAACAACGGGACTCCACTAAAGCGTGAGAGCACAAAAAATGGACATCAGAAGTCCCTTGATTGCAAAAGCATATGGTGGCAAAAAATTCTTCCTCAACACCTCACAATAGGTGTCTATTGTACTGCAATTCCCACACTTAAAAGACCTTGTACAATTTAATACAAACCTACCTGTAATTGATAGATTATCTCGTGCTTCACAGGTAAACGACCCTCCACAACGAGGTCCATGTATGCTCGAATTTGCCGTAATCTCGACTCCAGTCCCTTCAATGCATTCATCTTCGCACTCACCTGCAAATAATAACAGGCTAATGATTGCGGTGACCTTAGACAGAATATGATAAAAAGAAATTCATGCTCAAAATCAAAACAAGAGGAACAGAGCTGCGCTAGCTTTACTGAAACGATGCTATCCATCCTTAATCTTCAGGGAATAATATGTAACAACATGTGAATGTGATTTAAAGACTTACCTCGGTGGCCAAGGTGCTGACAGTTGAGTCCTTGACATCCCTTAACAAATGTTCAACACCTGGCAAACTCAAAGGTGACATTAATAGCACAAAAAAATTATGCCCGACGAACAATATCTATATGCTAAACATGCAATAACCCTATATTTCACCTTGAGTTTCATAGGCTTCATGGCCACCACATCATTGTACCCCGTAATAATGAAAAAAAGCTATTCAAAAGAAGGCTCCAGCAGGCTCAAACAAACAGAATTCATAAACAAAGTTAGTTAGTCAGTAACTTCGTAACAAACATAGTTAGTTGACAGTGACTACAGAGCAGTTACTGTTATGCAGTTACATAACAGTAACTGCTGCATGTTCCTGCTATGCAGTTAACATAGTAACGCATGTTACTGAATAGCATGTAAACTGCTAATCATAGATCTGAAGCTATCTCCAATTAGATTTCCAGTACTAAATTAGCTTAGTACTGGCTGGCGCTTTTTATAACGGCGCAATAATAAAAAGCTGACGCTGTTGGAAGTTCACAATAACAAGAAAACTGAAATTATAATACCACAAGGCCCCCTTCCTTTCATTTTGACTCGTTCACAGGTTAAGAATCTACTAGTTTGGCCAGACGGATTGACATACCAATTTCTTCCGCCTCATATGCTCCTATCTCTGATTGAATATGAATAAACGCTTTTTGGCTCTTTTGAGTCCCATCCTGCAGAAAAATGCAACCTTCAAAACAGAAGTTAACTTCCAGCTCATTCTCAACATTCTTATAAACACATTCAAAGGCATTTACTGTTATCAAACACAACAGAAAGCCAGCAACAGTTGTACAAAAAAAGAGCAGTCGCCGAGTGCGAGAGGTTGCGTTTTGACTGTCCTAAAGTCCAGAAGCTGCAATCTGAGGACTATCACTGGCTAGGAACCTCGAAACAAATAGAGAATAAGGGTCATTAACTGTAAAAACATTACCTCCTTGACCTCCTCCACAGTACAATAAGCCTTTGTAGGAATGCCCAATTCCTTGGGTTGCACATCAATGATAACCAGAACGGGATTTGTCGCATAGCTACCATGCCATATCCCCCATTTAAAATTGATTTCAATACAGAATTTGCCTTAGACCCTTGACCAATCCATAGTCTCCTCAGACCTGCTTCACTGCCTCTGCCAAGAACTTCTTGTCTGTCAACCTCACCTTTCTGTTCTTCTTAACACACTATTTATGCTAAGCTTTAACTCTCTAAAACCTTCTCAAAAATCAACAACAAAGCTAGAGCAATTGGTATGAAAAAAAATAAAAAATCTAGCACTTGCATCCTAGTTTCCATGATTCTCCCCCAGATTTGTTGAACAGGCCATGTGTGACAAGTGTCTCAATAGACTTATTCCCACCGTTGACGATACAGTATATCATAAATCTGAAGAGCCTTTGCAAACCGGACAATTTGTAACAACAAGCAAAACCAGGGTGTTTCAAGCTTTTTCTGTTAGCAATGAGCTTGAAAACTGTTAAAAATATCCTTGTTAATCCCTTGACTGGTGAACTCACTCAAAAAAGAGCTCCTGGATGTCAAGGTCGCTCTCCCTTAGTTTTGGTCCAGTGCTGTACCAGCCAACTACATGCTCCTTGGCTGCAAAAACACCATAACAACCAGAAAAAATTCTCAGGTTCTTCTTAACATTGACAACCTATTTATGCTAAGCTTTAACTCCAGGTTCAAACCTTCACAAGGTGGAAAAAAACTGTACTCTCAGAAAACAGGCACACATCTCACCAATAAAGCAAACACTTCTAAGTGGACAGGAGTGAAAAACTTTCTATAAGCTTCATGTGAGTGAATGTCCTGCATTCCTTACTGCAGTTTCTGGTGGTCTATTTTAGTTTCTCCTGGAAATGTGCTACCACTTTATCAATAAACTCCTTAATCGAAGAAACTTTTTAATCAAAAATAAAAGAAACTCTCAGAAAATAACAAAAAGGCTCGAATATAAAAGAAACAAAATGTGAAGAGAAGACGCATAACAAATTTAGGAGATCTGCACTTTCATCACTTATACGATATGAAATAAAAAGTTTCCTGTGTACAAGAAGATCACAACAATCAAACACACTTTGAACCAACAAAAAGAAAAAAAAAAACAAGGTTATTGACAGAGAAACCGAAAATTACCGTTGATTTTTTTGAACATCGCATACATGGCTTCATGGTAGTTATGATCCAAAAACCAAATTGTTGGATCCTTGTCATCTTCCTCAAAAGGCACTGTGGTAAAATTACATAGTTCAACACTATTAGTGTATTAAAAGTACTAGATGTTTTTGAAGTTCAAAGTCCACACAAGACCCTTTGCAGACATAGCAAAATAGAGTTGTACAGTTCAAAAATCATACATGGACTGTAACTGAAAATTCAAAAACCATGTAATTGTGCAATTGTAGGAGTGGCAGGTTTAATGATCGAACATGAGAAAAAGAATGATAAATTAACAGGACAAACAGTCATTCGTTCCATCTATACACGAGCTTATTTAAGGATAAAGTTTAGTCAATAAGAAACAGAACACGCTTGGAAATACATGCTGCTAAAAAATCCAAAAAAGGTTACAAAATATCCTTGCTGTAATTTGCCAAGAATTTTATCTTCCTGGATTCAAACTTGAACCTTAGACATAGAAACAAGCAAATTCATGTCTTTAAAAACCATTCGTCCTAATGATTATACAGATACAGCTTCCATTTCTCCAGTCACTGACTTTTTAACATCAAACTTGACATAAGTAATTGCAATACTCAATTAAACTGGAAAAAGCGAAACTTATCATAGTTAATAATACTAGAAGTATCATGAGAATCAAAATGAGCAATGACTTCACCGAACATGAAAACAATTTTTCTCTCTCTTGCAAACAATTTTATAAGGAAACCTATTTCTACAAAAATCTCACCAAGATATCCATTAACAGCGCCAAACAAGTATTTCTCAAAACCCTAATGAATCTTTGAACAAATTATTCAAACAAATACTGATTGAAAAATAATCGTACCCAATTTTTTATTTAGTCGCGCGGTGACATTTTTTTGATGCTTAAAAAAGCTACACCCTTCTCATTTTTAGTTATACCAGCATGTAATAGTGGACCACAAATGTTTACCGCCAGAAAATTGTTTGCAATGGTAGTGAATTATCAATCAAATTAAAAAAAAAAAAACCATATGACGAAAGCATAAATTCCTATTGTTTATCTTTTTTCTGTTTTTCTTCTTTCTTACCAGCATAACTATTCGTAATATCAACCCGAGAACGAGATGTTTCTCCAAGAAGCACTCCAACCACTCGTTTGCGAGTATCTTTTGCTACACGTGTGTAGTGATCCACAATGCTAAGGAGCACCAATGGATGGACAACTACTTTCTCTATAGGAGGTGAAGAGGAAGCCATAGAAACGTGAAGAAAAAAAGTTTATCCAAAAAATAGAGAGTAAACGAAAGTAAAAAAATATAGTTGTTGGTGTGGGAGGAAAGCACACAGAAAGCTTTCAAAAAAGAAAAAAATGAAAAAAAAAGAGAAGAAAATGTGAGAGAGTGAGAGAGAATGAAAAGTGTGTTCGTGGATCAAACAATAAAAAAAAAAACAGAAGAATAAAAGACTGATGGTAGGCAGGTAAGCAGATTTCGGTCAAAGAAAGTAAATTTAAAAGAAGGCGGATGATATACAGACAACTAGCAAAAAGTGAGAAATTACTCACAATTCGAAAAAAACTAGAAAACTAGAAGGCGTAAAAGTCTATAACAGGCTTTAGGTTGTTGTTTGAAAAATGAAAATAGAACACATAAATGAAAATCAAGTTGAAATGTTTCGCATCGACAAGTCCAGGACGGATGTATCGGTACTTGGCCGTACTGTACCTTCGTCACCTTGTCCCGTCTTTGGTTGCCGGAGGCATTTTCCCAACCCTACTACGGTAACCGCTCAAAGTTTTGTTACTTCATAAGGGGTATCCAGGTATTCACAACGACAGCAAAGGAATGACACCATAATGTATAATGTTTCCCGATATTTGATAAAAATTGAGCAAACATCGGTTAATATCGGTAAACATTACGTATGAACACATTATACAAACATTCTTTCCTTAGCTACAAAATACAAATCTACAATGGTATTTCGTATCGAGCTGATCCGTACAGGATTTCACGCAGCTCGATATTCATACAGAATTAGACAATCAGTAGGGACCGATTTTCGCGAGAGTTTAAAGGATTTTGAGCTTCAAGACTTCATAAAAATCTGCTGAACTGGCCGTATGGGTTCCTAAGAGATATTATTTGCAGTTTAGGGTAACCTTCCATCAGGCGAAAAGTGGGGTTGTTTACTGGAAGAGTACCCTACCGTACTAGGCCGTACTGATTTTTTTTTTTTTTTAACAAAAGATGTTTACTAAAAAATCGTTGAGATTCTCCAGACTTCTTGGGGAAAAATACCACCGTCCGATTTTCAATTTTCGACGCAAACGCCCTTTGTTTCCAGTACCTAGCTAGTCTCCTCCGACTTTCCTCGGGAGGATAGTTAGCGATTACAGGACGCGTGTATTGGACCACTAATAAATTCAGCGTCAATCCACGACGGACGTGAAGTTGTAAAGTTACATGTGGCAAATGGCGTGTACCTTCTAACATCAAAAAAACCACCCTGTTCGACGACTAAATCTGTTCGCCGACAAAATCTTGGTCATCGGACATCCTGTCACGCCTCCTTCATAAATGTGCACAATCAAGTTGGTACAGCGATAATGCATTCACGTACAGTTTTTTGACCTTCCCTTCGAGTATTTGGCACCAAATTTGGCGTACAGATACTCTACATAAATGATTTTCGACAACCTTGCTGTACGTGGAAATTTCCTGGGCATTCGTTCTGCCGCTTTTTACTAATTAGCTTTGCCTCTTACAACAGATTTCCTGCACAACGCAAGAAAAGTTTTGTCGGCGACATCTTGAAACCTCCGGCCTTGGCTTTCTGCTAGGGTTTCGTGAACTTCTATTTGTGTATCAGGCGTAAACTTTGGCGTGCTCGCACTCTCCAGAATTTACTCTCAAGTAATCACCCGCAAGTTTTTCCGATTTTATTTCCTTTGTTGCCCAAGGGCCTTTTTTTTACCTTTTCTTTTACATACTCGGATCTACCGAGGGGAGCTTTCCAAGCAATTTTTGCACTACCACCAAGCGCGAAACAGCACAAGCGCTCGCAATCCACTAGCTCTCACTCTTATGGCCCCTCACAAGAGGCGGGCGTCACGCTCCCTGTCGCCGTCTTCTTCGGAGCACGCTCGGCCACGTTTGATTTCCTCAGATGAGAACCTTAACCCTTTGTTGCCCACCTCCCAGAGCACCACTCTCCCCCTCCCCACTGTAGAGTTACCCCCACACACAGTTCCCTCCACCACTCCCAACCCTTGCACAAACCCATGTGGGATTGAACATTCCCTCGAGAGCACGCCACCAAAACCTTATACAAACCCTACTTCATCACCACCTTTGGGCAAAGAGCCTCCCCCTATCAATGTTGCCCCCTACCGTCCACCCCATTTTCAAGAACATTCTCCACCTTTACATTCTATCACTATTTCTCAACCACCCACTTTGCCTCCACCATCAAGCATTGGTCCAACTAGGGTGCCATGTCCTCAGTGTGGAAGGCTATATGTGGCGGGGGGCGGTTTGTCAAGGCATTTGAAGTCCTGTCCTTTTGCTCCTAAAGGTATCTCGCCTCCCGACAAGGGCCAGCCTTTTCCACTAACTAATCGCCAACAACCATCTCTTACTGATTGGCAATATGTTCATCGTCTCGCCGTTCTGCGGTGTTATCACTTGGGCTACCCACGCCCTCGATTCCATACTCGTATCCCGAGAAATATTTGTGATTCTATCCAAGCCGCTCTTCGATTTCCTTTAGCTTTAATGGCTAAGGATATCGCCAACGACTCGGCATGGCACTTACTCCTCTTATTTCCTCTTTGGGATTTGGTTTTGCCAACAAGAGGAGGTGTGAGCGTGGCTCGTGAGACGAAGGCTCGTTGCCAACGATTTTTGAGGGGGGATTGGGAGTCATTGCAACAAGAGCACACGGATCGTGTCATCAATCTTTCGATGTCCCCTCCCAAACGCCATGCCCCACTTCCAAGGTCCACCGCGAGATTACATCGGGCGATCCATCTTGGTCGTTCTGGAGAGTTTTCTCGAGCTGCTCGTGCGTTTTGACCTTTCACCCCGTCTTCGTCTTCAGAGGCAACAGTTGAAGCTCTGCGTTTGCTCCATCCTCCTACCCGTGACGAGCTCCTTTCTTTCGTCGAGGTGCATGATCCACTCGAGTCTTTCGACTTAGAGCGAGAAACATTTACAAAAGCTTTGATTCAGTCTCCTCATCTTTCGGCGGGAGGCCAATCTTGCATGGTTTATGAACTTCTGCGAGATGTATTTCCTCTTTAGACCCCCTCTCAAGGTTTTGACCTTCTATTTAAAGTCGCTTCTAGGGTGGCTCGGGAAAACGTCCCTCACTATGTTATACCTCTTCTCTCTGCGGCGCGTCTTGTCGCTGTTTCCAAACCAACCGGCGGTATTCGTCCTATTGCTATTGGAGAAGTTTTATATCGATTAGTGGCCCGTGCAATGTGTATTCAACTTCAAGGAGCTTTCCATAACCACTTTACAATGCACCAATTTGGAGTTGCTACTAATCGGGGTTGTGAGGCAGTTGTTCATGGTCTTTGGGCTCTTCTAGACCTCCATCCGGATTGGGTGGTCCTTCAAGTGGATGTTGCCAACACATTTGACACAATTAGCCGTAATGCTATCTTTCAAGAGTTAAAGCATGCTCCATCGCGAATTAACCAGATTTTTCTTTTTGTGCGTGCCTTTTATTCTCGTCCAAACCCCCTCATCTTTCCTCTTGGCTGTCCCTTTGGTGATGCTGCCACTATAGAATCTGCGATTGGCACTCGCCACGATGATCCTTTGGGAACACCATTTTTTTCATTGGATCACCTTCAAGCACTACTTGACTTTGCTACGACTTTTCTTGGTTGTTTATTCCCTTTGAATTCGGATGACATGCATATTGTCTGGCCCCGAGACCAAGTTTTTCTGCCTTCACTCATTTTGTAGAGCAACTTTTTAAGATCGGTTTATCAGTTAACCCATCTAAGTGTGTAGCGTAATGCCCCTAAGGCTTACCTTCCGACTACCCCGTCCCTATGGGTTTTCGAATTGCGTCTTCAACAGAGGGAATTAAGGCTTTAGGATCCCTTGTTGGAGCCCCATCCTTTGTGAACCAGGTTGTTATAGATGCTTTGTCGGAGGACCTCTCGCACTTTGATGACCTCCCTAAGCTCTCCGACTCCCAAGTGGCTTTTGCAATCCTCACCCATTGTTTTGCTCAACGTCCTCTTTATCTTGCCCCGACTGTCCCACCAACGACTCCGCTTTTTTCTCCTCTTAAGAAATTTGACGATAAGCTCTTTAGCGTACTCCACCACCTCGTTGGGCGTGGGATTTTTGATCAGTCGGAGGGTTCGTTTTGTTGTCCATAACCTGTTTCAGCCATGGATTACTCACGGAAGACACCCGTAGACTACCCCAAAACATTTGTGTTTCAGACAGCACAGATCACTCCACAATAAGTAAAAGTAATTCAAACTGCACCACAATAAGTAAAAGTAGTTCAAACTGCACCAGTATGTAGTATATACTGGACATTGTAACCTCCCAATATTACCGCCAGATACATAAAGGATTTCACGAGATTGGAGCTCCTGAGTTTCCTAAAAACATTTGACACCTTACGAACCTAGCCAGGTAGACTCCTAACAGAATTCTACAAAAAATGAAGAACAGAATGAAACTACACACATATATAGTTTCTATATCATAAAACATCCAGACAAAGTTTCATATCAAGATATCTATCAAAGTGATCATACTGACAGGTCAAAGATGCAGAAAAACAGTCTGCCATTACTTTGATAAACTCAGCTGATACTAAAAAAAACCTAAGTCTTACAATTTATAATCACAGAGTCATTTACTGATTCCCTACACTTATCAAAGAACTACACGTGTAACTAAGTACTATACACTAATTAAGACACTGTACCTCAACTGTATCGGAAGTACGTCTAAAACCCTATTTGCAACTTTTATCCTAATTTAATCTTGTAACACTAAAATTAATACACTACATACAAAAAAGAGTTGTTTCAGATATATACAAATAGTGGTCGTACATAAATTGTGCCACTTGCTTAGTTAGCAATTGGCGAATTTGTCCAACTGAGTGTAAGTGTCCGTACAAGTCAATTCTGAATTCACGGATCGTCTTAAGATGTAAAGTAGATCTTCGCGGTGGACGACACGCGTCCAAGTCATTTTCTGTGGTCCCATTTTAAATCAATGTTTAGTCAACATAGTTCACATAAGTCCAATCGACTGTTGTTGTGCGGTACGAAGCACCTGAGTGCGTACGGCGGGCTTCGTCACTTGTGGTCCCGTGCGAATCGTGTCCGTCAACACGATTCGAATCAACGTTCCATACTTAATCCGTACAGTAAATTTACCAGATGTCGTCCAAACTTTGTCAGTCCGATTCCGCGAATCCGCTCATTTGATATTCGACGCGCGTATGTGAGTGTCAGCGCCATTCCGAAATACCTGCAAAATTCTCATATGCTAACACGTGTCCGTGTAGAAGTACGATACACTATTTTGTCCTTATACTACTGTAACACTATTAGGGGTCAGTAATAAAGTGTGTATACCAAAAGTATTCTAAGTACTAATCCCTCTCTCACTGACCCATTTACTGAGTATTAAAGCTTTCATATCACAACACGTTTGCCCGCCAACAAGCAAGTCTCCCTATTTCGAATGGCGGCTTAGGTTTGATTCCTGTGGCTAGAGTTACTCCGGCGGCATATTTGGGTAGTTGGTCTTTGGTGGCACCTACCATCACCTCTCGATTTATCGTTGATGATGTTCCAATTCTGGCCCAGGTCGTCCCTAAGGTGGAGGAAAACCTTTTTCCTTTTCACGAGACTCTTCTCTCCGCGCGTGCGCTCCTCCCACCTGATGCAAGAAACCAGGTTCCACCCTTTCAAACTTTTATTTCCGACAACAACATTTATCTCTAACAACGTATAACTGAGCAATTAGCAGCCGCTGAATTCGATAACCTTTTAAACGCACTACCTTCTGCTCAATCGCGTGCTCGATTGCGTTTGTGTTCCGGGCCAGGGGATGGTGCATGGCTGCAAGCCACGCCGATTTTTCCGACCCTTCATCTAATATCTGACCAGTTCACATTTGACTTACGTCTTCGTTTGGGTTTGCCTCACCCCGCGCTTCTTGGGTGACCACATTGTGTTTGTAATCAACCTATCGACTCGGAAGGGATTCATCTACTCCGTTGCTCTAGGGGCGGTGAACGTACTGTTGCACATGATTTGGTTCGCGACTCAATTGCTGCAATCGGCACCGACGCGGGCTACACCGTGAGGCGCGAGGTTTCTCATATACTACCTCCTCGCTCCCAGTCTCACGGCCTTCGAAGTCCTCGGGTTGACTTGGTTTTCCTCCATGGGGCTGGAGGACTTAAGGTGATGTGGTCCTCACGGATCTGACTGGAACCCATGTTTCTTCTCGCGCTGCGGTACATACGGGCGTGGTGGCTCGAGACGCAACAACTTCTAAGGAAGAGATTACGCTCACGAAGACCTGGCGGACCAATTGGTTCCATTTGCTGCAAAACTTTTCGGTACTTTCGACAAGTCCTTCGATGATTTCCTCCGTGACTGTGCGAAAAAAACCTTTGAGACCCGGGGTTCGAGAAGCCCTCCTCCGAGCCTTCTCGTTGCCTTTTACCATCAACGAGTATCAGTGGCTCTTCAACGAGCGGAAACCGCGGCCCCTCTACGGCGGGGCACGGTGGCGGATGACTGGCGGGGCCTCCCAGATCTTCCACCAAGGGATCCAATCCACAACCACGACCTTCAGGGGTGTGGAGGTTTAGTTTCTTAGGCTTGTGTAGTTTTCCCCTTTGTTTAGTGTCATCTTTAGTAAATTTGCTTAGTTTTGGTAGTTGTTTTAGTTAGATTTGGTGTCTTCACATGTTTTCTTACTTTATTTTCTTTTGGCTAATTCTAAGCATTAAGCGTCTATTTCCTCTTTTTGAACCTCTTTGTACCTTGATGGATTTTTCCATCGCACTTTTTGAAATAAAGTTTACATTCTTGTGTGTACCATTGACAAGTACTTTAATACTTTGGTGTTTCGCCTGTTGATGCGATTTGATTGATAAGCGCTTCGTGCGCACTTTATGTTTGGTTTGGTTTTAGTTTGAAGTAGCGACGTTATGGGTGAAGTGATATATTGAAACTTAGAGCGAGTGGGGGACTTAGGGTGCGTCTCCATGTGCCTAAGTAAGGGTTTTTTTTCTGTCGTTTTATTGTAAAACTTACCGCGGTACCGCGTAAATGTCAACTGTACAAAAAAATAGAAAAAATGAGAAGTACATTTTGCGTACGGTACACCGCCAATCGCTATTAGCGTATTGAACGCTAATCCGGTCCCGTTTTTTTTTTCCAAATTGTTAAATAGCATGAATTATTATGTTTTTTCCTTTACGCCATTTAGGGTTTTTTGTAACGAAAGTACATTGTCATTTAAATAGTGGTGTACGGTAAGTGTCAGACCGTACAAAATTGTACCTTTTAAGTGAAAAATTATAATTAATGAGTTTTAGTAACCGCGGACGCATGAGAATATGCGCTCTTAAAAGGGGATAAAATCGGGTTGTCAAATATCACGTTCGCACATATTCGTCCAACAACCGCGTTTCGACTATGTGAACGTACAATTTGTGTAAGATTTGTCAGATTTTGTACAAGTATCTATATTAGTGAAAGCATGTTTGCGACCGACATATATTTTTTTCAAATACCCAAATTAGCATTAGTAAACAATTAGAAATGTTTTTTTTTTAAATTTTCAAATGCCTTATTAGCGTAAATCACTGTAATTATTCTTATACGCTAAAGAAACCTGTACGCTAATAGTGATTGGCAGTGTAGTGTTTGACGAGCGATTGGCGGTGTAGTGTCTGACGCGCAATATAGAGGGCGACGAAAAATCTACTGTGAAAGGTCTTCGATTTGGACTTTAAAAGACCGTCGTTAATGTAGTTCGGACATGATATAGTGCTGAATAGGCCGTCTTCCTAATGGTGTGTATAGAGAAGGTTTTGTCGATAATCGATGTCGGTTGTCGATATATATTATCCCCAATTATAAGACAATATCTTTTACGAAGTATTGTTTTTTTGATACCCGGACTACATCGTGTATCGCTATCAGTGTTAATGATTTTTTTCTTCACTTAAAACATATTTTCTCCATACACTATTGTCCAATTTTTAGCTTGGGACCGTCTATCGGAAGTTGAGAATCTTACCTTTCAATCGAGACCGTCAGATATAAAAACCGACATACGTGTACGGAGAAAAGATGTTTAAAGATAAGAAAAAACATTAAAACTAATAGTGATTCATGGTGTAGTATTCCCTTACTCTTCAAAAGTTTACTTTCTAGGGAGCCGAGCTTGAAAAAAAATCACACTATAGAACGCCACAATGTACCGTACGAGCGGCTCGGTTCATTTCAGTACAGGAGTGCGCCAAGCTGAACGATTCAGTTTGGTTTGCAATTGGTGTGGGATTGGCAAACCAATTTAAAACGGTTGGATTCTGCCGATCTTAATGGTTTCAGCCAGTAAGAGCCCTAAAAAAGTAAAAACGGTAAAATAATGAAGTGTCGTTAAAGTTAACATAATACTTCTCATATGTTGTCATTAATGGGTTGTCTGTTATGTATTTTTATTATTGTATAAGCCCTAGACGTTCCTTAATTTGATAAGGTTAGTTATACGGACGCAAACTGGCTGTTATATACGTATGTGACTCAGGGTAAGGGTACGACCCCATGTGGCTAAGCTCAGATTTTTTTCTGTCGTTTTCCTTTCAAACTTAGCGCCGTACCGCCTAAGGGTAAGGTTACATCAGACGAAAAGTGAGGTTTAATACATAATTTTGTACTTGTGCGTACCATGCCGTACTATATTTTCGTGAGTTTTTGGAGAAGAACATGACAAAAAACAATATTACAATTCTCCAAGGATCCGTGAAAAATCATCGACCATCCGATTGTATTCTGGTCTTCATTCGCGAAGCAATCGCTCCATCCGCCTCTGTAATGATGAACCCACCTCGCGGAGGTGGGTTCACCAATACACAACCTGTAAAATATCTACACGTTGACTATAGACACGTGAGACGAAGAAAAACTAAAATTTCCACACGTCCCCAAAGTCACGTGCCGTCGGACAAGGTGACCGTAAAATCTTTGCCGAAAAGAAGTACGGTTTTTTCTTGAAAGTCATCACAGTGAAAGAGATCTCTAAGGTACATTGACGCAGTACACTGGCAAAGTATACAAATACGAAAATGGTCGATTTCCAAATCTTTGACAATTTTAGAGATTTGATCGTCAACTTACGTGGAACCACTCAAATCAGAACACGTATGTAAAAACTTATTTGCACATGATAGGCGATGTAACCGATGCCTCTGTAATACGAAAAATGTGTTGTCCGTACTATTACAGAGCCCTCTTGATGTAGCCATACCCTAAGTTGAAACCGTATGAAGAAACTGCAAATTTGTAGAGTACAATTTGCGTCATTCTCGAACTTACGATGTACGAAAATTTGTCTTGTGCTTTTTTGACCGACTGTCACGTCATCATCAAACTTTTCATAAACCACATCGACAATGTGTTTTAAGCAAAGTATAACCGTTTACACAAATAGGAAAACATATTCCCACGTGTAAAAAGTTTTCAAATGTTTTTGACGATTGGAAAAAGTATTGTCTGTTCGTTTTTGTCCTCATGCACCTTGTACGTCTCGAGGCTGCAGTGTCATTTCACGCAATGTTGAAAAATCTGCGAAGTCATGGCGGTCGAACAAGAGAGGTTTACGCCAAGGCATGTTGTACAACCACAGCTGCAAGGTTGTACGTCTACAATATCACGCAATGACATGCGATAGGCCAACTCGTTTCAAAAATTACTATGTGTCTTGCGACGCTTCAAAAAGTTTCAAAAATTAAGGTGCGGCAAAGACAAATTGTACACAGTGACAGCCGTCACTAGTATTGTTTACGTATACAATTGTCACAAACTTAAGTAACAATTTCGAATAAACACATAGAGACACTTGAAATCCGGGTCCGCCGGATCCGCGCTAAAATACAAAGTAAGTTCGCTAGGTTACAAGTACATGGGACTGTACCCTTAGATTCTATTAGGTGAAAAATTGGGTTGTTTATTGGAAGCCGTACGTTTTCGTACAGATTCGTACAAAAAAAAAATTGTCAATCAAAACATGCTTACTAAAATATTGTCGGGATGCTCCAACATTATTGGCATAAGTATTGACCGTTATATTTTTCACTTTTTCAGATCCGTGAAGCAATCACGCAAATCGTCCAGTGTGCAAAAACTCTCCTCGCGAGGAGAGTTGCTTCACACTGGACGAGTACCGTGAGTAAACGTGAAATGGCAAAAGAATATCTACTTCGAACCGGCGATCACATGCCTACACGTCGTACAGTCCAAGTCAACCGAATGTATCATCGCACGCTCCGTCTGATATCCACCAACCTTCAAAGCTTGCGGCGTCTTTTTGCCATTCCGGCTCGAAATTTTGATTTCCATTTTCAAAATTAAAATGTGGCAGCAAACTTTTCGTACGAATCATTAACTACCTCCGTTGGTACAAATTTTATCGTTCAGATTTTCCGTTTGAAGAATATTTTTAGATTTTCAAATGTGAACACAACTTACGTGGCACTAATAATAATTTCGAAAGGCTGTTATTGGTCTGACAAAATGGAGCGCACTGCCAGTAAACTCTGTCATTGGACGTTTCCGTACGTTTACTGGGACCGCCTAATGGAATTGAGGCCTCAATTCTTACGTGCGAGGTTTTCCAAGCAATTGTCGGAGTTTCCATGACATATTGTGCTGTACTGGTGTTGACCTTGATGTCAAGGTCAACAGGGCGGGACAAGAACCATTTACTTGTGTACTGTACCTTTTGTTGCATTCAATCATTGTCGTTTTTGGCGTCTTTTATAAAGTACTGCTATGTTTACTTTGCTAAAATTTGCAGTGTTGAAAACCGACTATAGAAAAAGAACTTGTCGTCAAAACCTCGATGGTTAAACCATCAAAGTACACAATGCAATTGAAATGAAAAATTGTTCACTAACCATTAAAACCGGCTAAAAGTAATTTTTGTCCACTACTTTTTTACGTGGGCTAATTGTAATATATGATAAAAGCGACATTGTTGTAAATTGGACTTCTCTGTCGTACTTTTAGAGACACATTTCTAACGTGGGTGGTTCTCTAGACTATTTTTAACTTTTGTTTCTTCTTCTTCTTTCCTTCCAATACCTATTTTTTGTCCTTTCTCCTCACTTTCGTTAAAAGTTACGTTTCTTCCAAACTGTGAAAACAATCATCTTATAGTTAAAGCTCATTTGAATCTTCAAAAAAGAAAAATCTTTATGAAAATTGTCTGTCAAAATCCATTGAAAAACCTTATTGATCGGTTTGGAACTAAACACAAAATAAGTAGAAAAAAAATGGACAAAATTATAGAATTTTCTTTGATGGTACACAAAGTTAGTGTTCACCGAAAACAGTTATTCCTTCTAAGAACATAAAAGTATGACAAGGAAAAAAACACGATAATGATGTACTTTGCTTTTGTTTTGTCCATGTGATACAACCGTTCGTCGCTCTTAAATTTCGTAAAGTGTTAACGTGAACACTTATCAAAATTCACTACGCTAACTTATGTTGCGAAATGTGGCTAATCATGGGTTAATCGAATGGTGTTGTTAACTCTAATTCATGGTTTCATAATTAACGCTTCTTGGAAGTAGAGTGGCATTTCAAAAATTAATCTATGATAAAGTTGTCGCCACCATTCGATCTGAGCATTGCAGAATGCATTGCGGAATGCTTTCATTTGATTCTTCACGTACCTCTTTCCTCTCAAACGCCGACCCTTGTTTTAGGGGTTGGCTATTGGCTACACAAAATCTCCCCAATCCATGTTATGTTTCGCGTCTGTTTATTTCGTTATCACTCCCAAGTTTAGTCTTGGTCTCCCATTATCCACCTTTACTTGCCTCTCTCGTTATCTCGTGCAAATGTGTCTTTCAGCCCGATGGGGTCCATTTGCGTTGTTGCACCCATAGGGGAGAGTTTATCTAAGCATGAGACAGACTATTGCTCCTGAGGGGAACATTATATTCGTCACGGGGTTTTACGTATTATTCCATCGCGGCGGATTAATATTGTTTCGCTTGATGGCCATCCTCATACGTTAGGTGACATTTTTTTGGCGATCCCTGCCTTGGTTAGAGTCGTTATTGAGACGTCTCGACACGTAGGAGTTAGTCTTGACACTGCTAAAAAGATAGACCGTGACTAGGCAAAGAGTGATGTTGTGGATGATTTTATTACGATGACGGTGGAGAAATTTCTTTGTTTGGGAGTTGCTTTGGATGAGGTTCCCTGTACCTGTGATAAATGTTCTTTAGAAAAGAGAGGCTCGCGGGGACCTCTTTCTTCGTTTTATCATCAACGTTTATGTGTGAGTTTGCACGAGTGCGAGCTTCCTCTTAAATCTACTTTTGTTATTATGAATCATCAACGTGTTACGGACCTACCTTAGCAGTGTCCGCTAAGTTTAGGGGATTTAAAGAGTTGAAATTTAATTGTGAATCATGAATAGTGTAGCTTGGATTGATCACGCGTGATGATTCACATTTTTTTCATCTAGTTTGATACTTTTAAGCGGGTCCGTTTTAAAATAGTGTACAAGTAGATTTCGTTTCCTGTGATTTAATTTATCTGCAAAAGATTTTTGGTACATTAATTTTGCAATGTTTCATTTTGCGTCGTTCTTCAATTTACGTCTAAGTTCAATGTAACGATTTGCGATTAAATTTCAATTTTTTGGTACTTTAGTTTTGCGAGGTTTCATTTCGCGTCATTCTTCAATTTGCGTCTAAGGGTGAAGTTCCATCATACGTTTTTGTAATTGTACGTCAAACTCTACAGACCGGGTCGATTGAGTCGATGTTCCATCACGTAGAGTGTGTAAGCCATGTGTTATAAATTGATTGGCGCCACGCAAGCTACGATCCGATATTGAATATCTTTCAGATTTTTAGCACTGACAAACTTAACTTCAAATCTTGACTTGCGTACCATGTACCTGCGTACGAAGTAGTTATACGACAAAACTTTTATACTTTTTGCAGACGCCAGTCTGTACGCCAGCTCATTTTTTAGGGTTTCAGATTTCGAACATAACGAAAGTCCTTTGAGAGAAACAGTGTGACAAACAAAAGTTACCAAAAATAGCGTGACGAGGGAATGTTAAGAAATTTCGTTTTTATTTTCGGTTGTATTTTGGAAACCGCGTGTCATGTGCAAATTTTAAGATTTTTCGTTGGTTTTCCATCGTGACACGTAACTTAATCGTCCAGCGTGTCACGATTTTTTTTTCTGTATCTGCCAAACCCACCTCTTCAAGGTGGGTTGACAGTTACAGAAAAAAATGAAACGCTGCGGATGAACATCCGGCGCCAGTATTACCTCCCGACCTTTGGATATCGGCAGATTTCTGTAATGTTTTTCGTATAAAAACAAAATAGGCGGTACGATTTGGTACGGAGGGTCGCGGATTTCTGTTAACTACGCCACTTTTCGTCTGATGGAACGTCCATCAGACGAAAAGTGGCGTACACGGATCCCGGGACTTAGCCAAAATAGGGTGACGTTCCATCAGACGAAAACTGGCGTAGTTAACAGAAATCCGCGACCCTCCGTACCAAATCGTACCGCCTTTTTTGTTTTTATACGAAAAACAACATTACAGAGAATCTTGTCGATACTCTCCGAAGGTTTGGGAGGTAATACTGGCCGTCGGATGTTCATCTGCGAGGCGTTCGCTTCATTTTTTTTTTCTGTAACTGTCAACCCACCTCGAAGAGGTGGGTTTGACGATTAAGTTACGTGTCATGATGGAAAACCAACGAAAAATCTTAAGATTTGCACATGACACGCGGTTTCCAAAATACAACCGAAAATAAAAACAAATTTCGTAACATTCCCTCGTCACGCTATTTTCGGTAACTTTTGTTTGCCACACTATTTTTCTCAAAGGACTTTCGTTATGTTCGAAAACAAAAATCCTAAAAAATGAGCTGTCGTACAGACTGGCGTCTGCAAAAAGTATAAAAGTTATGTCGTATGATTACTTCGTACGCAGATACATGGTACGCAAGTGAAGATTTGAAGTTAAGTTTGTCGGTGCTAAAAATCTGAAAGATATTCACTCTCGGATCGTAGTTTGCGTGGCGCCAGTCAATTTAAAACACGTGGCTTACAGACTCTACGTGATGGAGCATCGACTCAATTGACCCGGTCTGTAGAATTGGCCGTACGATTACAGAAACGTCTGATGGAACTTCACCCTAAGTTCAATGTAACGATTTGCGATTAAATTTCAATTTTGCGGCTAAGTTAATAGCCAACATGTGCTCTCAAAGTAGAGCTCCCGTAAAGTCAGAAAGTGAATGTTTGCAACACTTTTATTTATATGTGGTTGCCGCAGTTTTGTTACCGTAAACCTTCGCCGGCCTTGTGAACTGTTGATTTTATTATGACGGTCGACGTTCGCAAGCGCGGCAAAATTTTAACCGGTTGTTACGATATTTTGAAAGTCAAAGCTGTTCAAGTGATTGACCGTCAAATTTAAACTCAACTGTACTTTGCTTGTACCAAGGTGTACTAAAACGTACAATCTTTGACAAGGTGACGTAAGTGACTGTGCGCAACCAAAATGGTCACTGCCATGATCAATCCCTAGTATTAATGCCAGCTCAATGTAGACGCTACAAAGTCGATACACAAATTGGCGTTAAGTGCCAAATTAATGTTAATACAATTTCCATTTTGGACACAAACCACAAAAATAGCACTATTAACAATAAATTAGCTTTTAAGCTATTTTTTTTAAATCCTAACGATTAGCGGTGTAATTTTGTGTTCCTTTTCATTTTTTTCTACTTTGTTGTCGCTTTTGTGCTTTTCCTTTCAACGTCTTTAACTGTTAGTTTTTTCCAAATTGTTTTCCCCTTTTCCTTCCACCTTCATTAGGTTTCGACTTAGTATTATTTCTAAGTTTTTGTTCCCATTAGCTTCAATGTTTACCGTTGTGCTTTCCATATAAAGTCTTTTTTTTTTAGCGATCAGGTGTACAGTATTTAGCAGTGGTTTTTTATTTCATTTCTTTTATTGTTCATTATTTTTTTCCTTTTTTCCACTTTCCAGGCACTTTAAACTCTAATGCGGTGCGATGGGGGAAATCTGAACTAAGTAAAAAAAAAATACAAAGATAAAAAATACTGAAACATGATAAAAAATTACTAAAAATGCGACAAAAACATCATAGAAAATCCTTGGGCCTTCGGAACCCCATTCTCGTAACCCACAACTCTCTTCAGAAACCCTATTTTCCATACTCTTGTTATTTTCACTGCTCTTGTTATCTCCAACCACATTACATCGAGAAAAGTTATAATTTCTAAATATTTCCTTCCCATTAAATCCACTGTTTATCGGTTCGATCCTCTCCTTCTAGACTATTTACAAACCCCACTTTCTAATCCGAGCTGTCGATTTCGACATTTTCCGAATCAGACTTTTCATTTTCTCTATTTATTTCAAAAAAAATCCCCCCTCAAGTTAATACTATTCTTTTACGCTAGCCTCGATTAATTCCTCTACTTTTGTAACTCCTATTGAAAGATTTCGATTCAAATCGTCAAAAATTTCATCAACGGAATCCTCACACTTTTGTCCGATGTTGTGGGCTGAAAATTTTGATACACCCCATAAACCCCAAAACCACTACTATTTTCTATTAATGACTATCTTGATCCTCCAAAAAGCCTTTTTTTGAAACTTTCCCTTCAATGGTTTTAGGTTTAACACATTATCTTCGTCCTCAAAAACCTCCGGAAGACCCATAAATCTTTCATTTTCAAGAATATAATCACCTTCAATCTGCCCTTCTTTACTCTTTCTCAATATATTCATATTTGTCATTTTTTTTGTCATTATAGAAGTGAATACTTTTGTTCCTCCACAATTGTTTTAATTTTTGTCCTCCAAACCGTTTTCAAAAAACACTTCTTTGATTCGAAATTTCCTAGAAACGTCCATGTTTTGGCATTTTCTGTCCATTTTCCCGTTTCTAACAGTTTCCCATTACGAACAGCAACATTTTCCATTTCAAATTGTTTGTTGTTTTTTCCAATTTGGAGATTCGTTTCTTTCGTCAAAATTTGGTCAAAATTTTCGTCAAAATTTTCGTCAACATTTTCATAAAAAATATTCTTCCCAGTTTTGTCAAAAACTTTCACCGTAAGTTGTTCCTTAGGGCTCTAAAATTCATCGGGAAAAAAAAATGAATCGGGAAACAAAAAAAAAAAAAAAAAAAAAAAAAAAGAGAAAAAAGGGAAAAGAAAGGGAAATAAAAACGGTCAATATCAAGATTTTAGGTCTTAAAGTAAATAGGATGAAAGCAAAAACGAAACAACGACATGAAATAAAAGAAAACATTATAACAATAAGAATAATTATACTAATAAATATAATAGTTGACAATGTTTTTTGGATTTAAGCGTTAAACTGTACCACCTAATTCCACCTTACAAAAGACAAAAACAGGAAAAAACAAAGCAAAGAAAAGACAATGTATGGAAAAGACGAACTGCATACAAGAGCACACGTAACCACAATAAGACAAAGCATAAAAAACAAAACAAAGGACAAAAAAATAATAACATAAAATAAGGGTAAGATAAAGGAATAGGACGAAATAAAGAAACAACAAAAAATGATATTGGAAGAATGGGACAAAGAAAGGATACGACAAAAAATGGGACGAAATAAGGAAGAGATAGAATGAATGGGACAATAAAAGGATAAGTCACCAGGACGTGACAAAATAAGGATAAGACAAACCTGAGTGAGCTGGCGACATCGCGTGAAAGTGTCGTCTCAAACGGAGATTTGTCCGGGCAGCGTCGAAAATATTTCCCTGACCGAAAAAAGAGAAGGTGCTCACCTGCAAGGAAAAAAAGAAGGGGGGGGGGGGGGGGGGGGGAAGAAAGAAAGGAGAGGAAGAGGGGGAGTGGGAGGGTGATTTTAAGACAAGAAAGAACAGAAGGAAAAACAATGTCATTGAAAAAGAAAGAGAGGGGGGCCGGGGGAGGAAGGAAAGAGGGGACAGAGGAGAAGAGAGGAAAGGAGAGGAGGGGAGGGGAGAGAAAAATTGGAAAACATCGAACAAAAAAACCAAAACCCAAAAAACAGAACAAAACAAGACAAAAAATAAAAAAAGCAATTTTATTTTCTCCAATAATAACATACAGAACCAAAAAAAAAAAAAAAAGAGGCAATCGAACAAAGAGGAGAGGGGGGAAGGGGGGGTCAAAAAACCCAATAAAAAAAGGGGTAAAACAACGCAATAATAAAGGGGAGGGCTAAAAATGGGCAATAAACCCATAATACATAAATACAAAAACCCGAAAAAAGGAGGGGGGAAGGCGGGGAAGGGAAGAAAAGTGACCAGGGAGGACGGTAGAAGTGGAATTCCAAACTCATCCATCACCAGTCACGTCACTCTCCCATTTTCCGGGCAGAACTGAAACCAAAAGGAACTGCTTACCGTTGAATGAAGCGGATAACCAACGGCACAATAATGCACCGCCACTCAAAACCCTCTTTCTTTATCGCAGCGTCTCTTTAAAAGACAACGAGCTTTACAATAGTGGATAAATATTCTCGTGGAATCCTAAAACAAATGCAGAGGTACTTCCTTCCTCTCTCTCCCTCTCTCTCCTCCCTTTGTCACTGTCCACGTACCATTCCCCCTCTCTAATGCCCTTTCCTCCCTCATCTCTTCTGTCCTCCCTCCTCTATCACCACTCTTCCCTCCCAGCCTACGCTGTCACTCTCCCTCTCTTCCTCCCTCACTCTCCCGCCCTTCACAAAGAATCGACCGCTGTCCGGCTCGCCAGACTCACACTCCTCCCCCTCTCCCTCCTGTCCTCCTCCGCCCTCATTGCATTCATCATCTTCACTCTATCCGTACTCTCCATATTGTGCACCTCACTATTCCTCCTCTCTATCTCTCCTCTTTCTCTATCTCTCCAGCTTTTCAACCGAGAACCTCCCCCTCCTACACCCTTCTCTTTTCCCTCTCCCCTCCTCTCCCCCTCCCCCCCTTCCCTCAGCGTCTCCAAAACGGCTCTCCTTCGGACCTCAGCGGCAATTTGTGCACTCCTCGCTCTCTCCTCCTCCGATTTAGAATCAATACTGTTCTCTCTCTCTTCCCTCTCTTCTGCCGCTTTTACAGCATTCAAAGCAACCATCTCTCTCCTGCTTAAACTTTTTATGAACAATTCCTTTCCTCCCTCTCCTTCCATTCCTCCCTCTCCTTTCTTTCCTCCCTCTCCTTTCTTTCCTCCCTCTCCTTTCTTTCCTCCCTCTCCTTTCTTTCCCTCCTCTCCTTTCTTTCCTCCCTCTCCTTTCTTTCCTCCCTCTCCTTTCTTTCTTCCCTCTCCCTCCTTTCCCTCCTCTCCTCTCGCTGCTCTTCCTTGTCCTCCATCTCCCTTCTCTCCTACACCCTCACCTCCCTCTCCTTTTCCTCGCTCCCTCTCCCTCTCCCTCTCCTCTCCCTCCACTTCATTTAACTCCCCTATCTCTTGTAAATGAAGAAGCCAATCCAAACTGTTGACTCGTCGAGTCACTCGCAGTCCTTCCTCCGAATCCTCTCCTTCTCCTTCCCCGTTTTTGTCTTCTTCCTTATTATTTGTACTATTTTTGGCGCCATTCTTCTTTCCTGACACCCTGGCCCTGTGCCTTTGCCACGTGGGAGGATGATAAGATCTCCCATTCACCACACTATTTTCCTCCGATGGAGGGTGGAGAAGGGAGGGAGAGAGAGGGGGGAGGGAGCGAAGAGAGGTAGGAGGAGAGGGAGGCGAAGGGGGAGGGGGAGAGTGGAACCAATCAGGATAGTTGGACTCCAGAAGACAACAAAACTTCATATTTTTTAAATATTCGAAGAGAGTTGCAGGAGACTTTTTTTCTATTTGAGACATCGTTTAAAAAGAAGATAAGTGAAACCCTAATTTAAAAAAAAAAAAAAAAAAAAAAAAAAAAACTGTAAACGTGGTTTCTTTACGAAAAAATGGAAGAAAAAGAGTCGGAAAAACCCTAGAAAGGGTTCAGCATTCAGGTACAAAACCCTAAAACAAAGTCAAAAGAAAATTCTCACACCAAAGATGGTGTCAGAAACGACAAATTCCGATCCATAATTTTTGAGCCTCTGAAAAACCCGTAAAAAAAAATAAAAATGCATTTATATATATGTATTAAATTAAAACCCTAACATACTTCACAAAGTAAATTGTAGCAGAAGTATTTTTTTCAGAAACAGAAACCATTGATCTATCTTCTCTGATCCGCGGGAATAGTATCTGCAGGAGCCATGGGTGTCAGAAAACGACAAAAAGACTGCAGAGGCTCTTGCACACTGGAGGACTCGAGATCGTCGCCGTCAAAGTTTTCGCCGGCCAATGTTTCGCCGTCATATATTCTGCAATGATTGCAGAATCTAGCCTGGGCGGCAGCAGCACGAGAGCCGCGGCTTTGTGAAGAGAAAGAACGTCGATTGGTAAAGGACGAGCAGTTTCGTACAGTTCCGTATAGTACTTTATAGTACTGCACTTTTTGTCGCATCTCTACACAATGGGCTCGACTTCTTGAAGCTCCGTCAGACGAAATTGAGGATGCTTACGGAATTTTGTACTTTATCGTACCGTGCCGTACTGAGTTTAGCTGTTTTTTTTCAAACAGCATTAAAAAATATTACAAAAGATTTGAAGGAAAAGTCTTTATTGCAAAAATTGCGATGAATATTGCAAAAGATTTGATATTATTCTCCTCTAGTTTGAGCGAGAACATCGACCGTTCGATTACGTTCGATTCTTTAATAGACAGCCCACCTCGGGGATAACGTGTAGAATCGTTACACGTGGATGATGTACATTCGTGGGACGATGGACTACCACAGGAATTTTCACACGTTGCAAAGGAATGTGCGTTCTGACAAGGTAAGGGTGTGTGCCCATGTAACCAAAACTTTTGAATGTTACACCGTGAATCGTTATTAGCCTTATGTACGCTATATCGGCACCCCAAAATTTTGGCATTGATACCTTAAATATAATAAATTACACTATTTAAGAAAGTGTACCATAATCTGCCACGTCTCCTGGCACTAAATTAGAATGAATGATGCTAATTTTTTCTTTACACTAATAATTTCTATACCCTAATAACGATTCAAGGTGTACTTTGGATTTTAGCGCAGATTTTACGGTGTACTTTTCAAAGTGTTCCTTTGTCAATCGTTGTTATCTGTAGAATTGAGTACTTGGTGCTATGTAATAATGTTTGTAAAGTTTACACGTCCTTATGTTATTAGTAACATGCATTATTGGTATCATTGCATGTTATCTTTTGAGATATTGAAAATCGTTAAAGATTTTATATACCGACCAATTTTAACGTGAAATACGTACTCTCTTTTTAAATCGCTGTACGCAACATGCGTACAAAATTTGCGTACTATGTCATTGTACCTCTGAAACCTTTTTCTTCGCAGACATTCTATCGCCTTTAACGCCTGCTTTTCCAGCCTTGTCTTTTCGAAACGAAAACTAGAAGCCCGCGAAATCACGAAGTGGAAGGAAAGACAAAAAGAGCGTGACTTCATGTGTTCCGACAAAAACTTTTGTTCGATTTTGGTGTATTCCACCTTAGTTAAAAAGCACGTGGCCTTTGCGACATGTGAAAACATTTGGATAAACCATCGTCACACGTGTCTATAACATACACGTGTAGCTATTTTACATAATTTGTGATGGGGTTGCTCAACTCCCCGAGGTGGGTACCCATTACAAAGACGGGGTGGAAAGATTGCGTCGCCATTGAAGACCTAAACATAACCGAATAGTCAATGTTTTAGCTCGGACTCGAGTAGAATAATATCGGATCTTCTATAATGTTGCTTTTTAAAAATAAATAAAAAACAAGTACAACATGGTACGGTGAAGTACAAAATTATTTAAACAACCTCAATTTTAGTCTTATGGACCTTCACGCTAAATGTGTGGTTTGGTGGCCACAAGGTTTACCTATCAACTTCCTCGTCCTTATGCATTTTTTGATTGCGTCCCAAGCGGAGGGTATTGAAGCTTTAGGCTTTCCTATCGGTGACCCCTCCTTTGTGAACCAAGCTGTTATAGATGCTTTGTTGGAGGACATCTCGCACTGTGATGACCTACCTAAGCTCTCCAACTCCCAATTTGCAAATGCAATCCTCACTCGTTCGTTTGCTCAACGTCCTTTTTTATCTTACCTTGACATTACCACCAAAGGATCCATTCTTTTCTTCTCTTATGACTTCGACGACAAATGTTTTTCGTGTGCTCCACCACTACGTTGGACAAGGGATTTTTAATCGGTCGGAGGGCTCATTTGCCCGCCATCACGTCTCGTATTACCGTGGATAATGTCCCCGTTTTGGCCCAAGTCGCCCCTAAAGTGGAGGAAACCTAATTCCTTTTCATGAGTTATTCTTTTTGCTCGTGCAGTTATGCTACATGATGCTCGAAACCTTCACAAGCACCAGCATATATTCGACTAATTGGCAGTCGATGATTTTATAAATCTCTTAAACGCTCTACCCTTTGCTAAAGCGCGTGCTCGTTTTCGTTTGTGTTTTTGGTATACGGCAGGGGTGTGGCTGTAAGTTGTACCAATTTTTCCAACACTTCATTTAACGTTTGGCCAATTCACATATGTTATATACCTTCATTTGGGTTTGCCTCACCCTTCACTTCTGTGGCGCCCCAGTTGTGTTTGTAACCAACCTATTGCCTCATACGAGATTGATTTACTTTGTTCCTCACAAAAGGGGGGGGGGCGTATTTTTGCTTATGATTTGGTTCGCGATACAATTGTTTTATTGGAGCCGAAGCATGGTACAAAAGAAAACGAGAAGTTTTCCACATACCCCCTCCTAGCTCCCAATCTAATGGTCTTCGAAGTCCTTGGGTTGACTTGTTTTTCCTAAGCCGCTTCCAATGAAAGAGATTACGCTCACCGAGAACCGGCGGATCAGTTTGTCATATTTGCTACATAAATGTTTGGCTCTTTGGACAAGTCTTTTGATGATTTTCTCCTCAATTGTGTTAAGAAAACACATTTGAGTCCAAAGGTCCAAGGAGACCTCCCCCGAGCCTTTTCATTGCTTTTCATCGTCAACGTGTACGGTTGCCCTTCAACGAGCGAATTGCGACCCTTCTACGACGAAACATGGTGGGCGATGATAGGTGAGGCCTCCAGTTCACATCCATGATCTTCGGTGTTGTGGACTTTAGTTTGTTAGGGTTGTGGGGCTTCATATAGTGTAGGTTTTCCCTTTAAGTGAAGTCACTTTTTGTAAGTTTGTTGGGTCTTGGCTGTTCATTTTAACTAGATTAGACTTCTTCATTTGTTTTCTTTGCCTTAGTCCCTTTTTTGTCGTTTGTAGTCTCATTTTACTTTTTTTTTACCCCCTTAATACCTCGATGGCTTCTACCATTGCAATTTTTACACTAAAGTTTCTCACATGTGCCTTACTTAAAACAACGTAAGAAGGCCTTCCCATGCTACCTTCTTCTTTTTTCGTCGATGTCACTAAAGCCTTCCCGTGCTACCTTCTTGTTTTTCAGTCGATGTCACTGTGGTTGTAAAACCGTTGTTAATCTGGTCTGGGCTTCAAAGGGATGGCAACAACGTTCAGCTAAAAGGAACGTCGCAGTTTGGGTGTCGCGCACACACTAAAAAATTCGACAATTGTTCCTTGGAGCGAACGGATAATCTATCATCGTTTACCAAAATTGCGCGTCATTGACGACCACCATGAATCCAAAGGTTTTAGAAAGTAATGGTTAACGCCAAAGTCTCGGTACGCTCTGTAAACTGACTAAAATTTTGTCCACGTCTTTTTACTTGGGCGACTTGTACTGTATAATTAAAGTGGCGTTGTTGCCAATTGTACTTTCCTGTCGTACTTTCAAGGACACAATTTTGAAAGTCACCTAGGTGGTTCAATTAGCATTTTTCTCTTTTTTACCGTCCTTTTTCTTCCTTCATTTCCATTCTTGCTTTCTTTCCATTTCTCTTCACTTTTGTTGAAAGTTATGCTACTTCTATACTGAGAATTGTTCCTCCCGGATACTTACACATTCGAATGGTCAAATACTCTATCTGAAATTTGGGCGGCAAAATCCATTGAAGAACTTAAAGAATTGGTTTGGAATAAATCGTAATAAAAGTAGAAAAGGGACAAAAAAGGCCATAATGTTTTTGGACGTGACTCAAACTTAATGATTCAAACATCTTTCTCTTATAAGAACATAGAAGTATGACACAAAAATCACAATAATAATTTCGATTGCTTTTTTTTTGTTCACGCGATACAACGGACCACCCATCGCTAATAGAGTTCGTGAATTATCACCGTCAATACTATATTACGATAATCTACACTAAATAATGTTTTTTAATGGGATTGATTGTAGGTTGCTTAAATAGTGTTGTAAATAGTACTTTATGATTTTGTGTAAAATAAACGCTTCTTAGAATTAGAGTGGTGGGTAACAAGAATTAATTTATGACAACATTTTTGCCGCCACTCAATCCTAGCTTCTCAGGGCGCTTACCTCTGATATTTCACGTGCCCCATCTCTCTTTTGAAAGACCGTTGTTTCGGAGCCTGGTTGTTGGCATCACTTATTCTCTCCATCTACGTTCCACGTCTTTTCAATTTACCACTGCCCTCAAGTTCAGGATTGGCCTCCCTCATCAACCTTTACTCGACTCTTTCGTTTGCTCATGCGACCGTGTCCTTCGACCCGATA